>CM075859.1:65390242-65977742 GCA_037975125.1 Latrodectus hesperus | reverse complement strand
GATTTGATTAAATTATTACGATAAACTTTAAATCCGCTTAATGAAAAGCCATTAAGCAGAATTAATTATCGATTTGAATTTATGAAATTATCGATTTGACTTTATGAATTTATAGTTCAAGTGACGAAGTCAACACCTGAGCCAATACTCTTTTGTGGTGGCAGGTCTTCTCAAAAAGAAAGTTTTTTGGTGAATCAAGAATTGATCTCGTTAAGCTTCAGAAACAAAAGTGAAACTTTCGCTCACCAGCTATCTGGGATCGTATTATGTGTTCCAAAATGATTATTAGCAAAAAACATGCTACTAACTAATACAAATCGTGATAATAAAATACATTAAAAAATTAAGTTTGTGTGATTTGAAACAATCACAAATGTTGCCGAGTCATTTTTTCATAGAAAAATTCTTTTTTTCATTGATTATTTGCAATGTGTAGTTAAAAATCCTAACAAGCAAAATGAAAAATACGTTGAAATTAGTCTCGGATAACTCATTTCAGTAATTCCTATATTTTGTGATTGAAATTTCGCAAACAATGTTTACTTTAACCGTTGAATGAGGTGTTTAGTAGACTTTTTAAATCTTCTGATAAATTTTGTTTTCTAATAGTAACAATAATTATATATGTATTGTTACATCTTAAGAAAAAGTATAAATGTTACACTAATAAATTACTTCCGAGTTAAATTTAAATTAATGATAGATAAAATAAACTATATATTTCTAATGTTAATCACATAGAATAAATGGAATAAAAAAATTGCCTCATTCGAAAAGATCTAAGTTGTCATGGCACCTTTTACATATTTTATTGCATTCCAAACAAAACATTGTGAAAGTATGCATAAAAATTAATTTGTGCTTATAAGTTTTAAAAGATGTCGAAGGATTAGGAAATTTCCTGTAAAAATATGAATTTGAATTAATAACAAAGAGCTGTAAGTGATTCTTTTTTATGCAGTATTGAATAGATATTTTTAATCGATAATGATACAAAATTGATAATGATACAATTAATAATTTAGAGAAACGGACTGTATTTTGACTTTCATGAATGAAATAAGCAGGAAATATTATGTGAAGTAAAACACAATTCTATCAATAAAACATGTACGATAAAATCTTTTCAAAATCAATTCTTATTTCTTTAAGTAGGATTTTCTTATTCTTTAGAAGATCAAAGGCGAATTTGATTTCTTTATGATGAGACGAAAAAATAATAAAATAATGCATCAATTCTTTCTTATTACGACGAAATATGAAAATCATATTTATGAAATATGTATTAATGTATTTTTATTGTGTTTTCAAATTTGTTCATTTTCGTAAATAATACAGCTTTGCCGTTATAAATTTAATTCTGTATACCAGAATATATAAAAGTTATATTTTTTGATGACCTTTCATATTCTTTGGATAAAAATTACAGATCTTTAAAAAAATGCCTACTATGGATATATTTTACAATTTAACGAACATAATAATTTTTAATTATAATGATTTTTAATTTTAGACTATATAAATTGTTATAGAATTGATGTTAGTAATAAAAAAAATTAAAAGCGACGTCGTCCTCTTTGTGAATTCTAAAAATAAGGGAAGTAAGGAAATCTATGATAATATAATTTATCGAAATTTAAATTAAAATGTATAATTAAAGCACATAGTTACGGTTGCAAAAATGTCAATCAAAGTAACAAAAAATAGGTAGTTGAAAATTAATATTGATAAATCTAAGTTGTGAAAATAAATCAAACAATTGAAAAATAATGTAATCCACAGAAAAAAGGAGAATACAATAATAGGGATAAAGAAATATTAGCGTTAGATTATTAAAATTTTTGTAATTAAATTATAAAATAAAATTATTTTGCTATAAAAAAGTCACATATTAAAGATATTTTTATATAGTGAAGTAATCTCAAAATATACATTGTTGAAATATTTTTGTATCATGAGAACATTTCATTTAATCTTAAGAATAAATAAATTTAAATATTTAGTTGTTATCCAATGCCCTTGTGCGTGTGCAATTAAATTAAAAGCATACTAGGAACTGAATTTTAATTCAGGCTAATAGTTGATTTATTTTGTATGAATAGATCTTGCGAATTTTGAATAAAATTTAACGATGTTTTGGCCTATTGTAATTTATCTGATATTCCAAATCCATTCTGTTATATTATCAATAACTCAGATTTTAATTGAATCGTTGTTTTCTCGTTTGAATATTTAATATATATTTATTTCAATGAAATTAATATTTCACTTCCTGTGAAAAAAAGTAGTTGGATGCTAGTTTATACCGTAATAAATAGATGGAGCCACAATTTTGATCAGGATTTTAAATTTTTATTATAAATAGCAATGTTCTAGTTTGAATTATAAGTATTTAGTGAATGTAATTAAGTAAATAAGCAAAAATAAAAAGTAAAAAATAAATAAATAAAATAAACTTTTAACTAATGAGAAACAAGATAACATTTACAAGATTGAAAATAATAAAAACATTCAAAATATATTGATAAAATGAGATATGTTTACAAAATAAAAAAAATTATTAAATAAGGTTTAATTAAACTAAGATAAATGATTTACAACTGTATCATGAATTGAGGTTATTTACATACAAACACATCACATTCAGCTTTTTTTCAGCTTGATATCTTAGCATCAATTCATATAGAATATTCCAGGTTTATAAATGTTGCGCTTTTTCTAATTTTTGTAAAATATTTAAAATTGTTGGGATCATTTTTATCTTCCTTTATCTATACAAATTGTCTTTCATAATTTCTTAGTGGAGCGCAAAGTAAAAATATTCAATGTATGTACTTTCTAAGAAAGAGCTATAAAAAATTTAAAAACTGTGTATTTTAAAAGATTTAATGGTATAAAATGAATTTTGATAAAAAAATTGTTACTTTCTTTGTCCAAAAATTACCGCTTTTTGCACAAAATATTTTGGAGAAAATAAAATACATAAATCATTATGATTTATTTAAAACAAATTATTTCAATGAATTTTTTTCATATTTAATAAAACAAAATAATTTTACAATAGATTTTTTTAAATTTGCATTTAATAGGAAAATTAAATGAATACGAGATTTAAAAATCAATCTTAAGCACTTTTAATTGTATTATTAAATGTTATTACAATAATTTTATCATAATAATGTTTAGTTTGTATTATAGAATATGATAAATGAAATTTCAACACCATTAATTGAAAAATAAACTAAAATACGAAATGCGAAACATTTATCTCTTTTAAAAATCATATATTCAAGTTTAAAAAAAAAGTGTATAACTAATATTTCAATTCTAATACTTATGATGTAATAATAAATAATTATGCTAAATATAAATTTCAAAAATATAATTAGCTTTAAAATATCTATATTATTTAATTATTACTTTTAATGTAAATTATTAGTTCAATGAAAACTTAAAAATTAACATTTTAAATTTGTGTAATTATAAGCATTTCAATATGCATTGTAAAATGCATAAGGAAAATATCAAACAAGATATAAATGTATGTTTGTTGTGCAGATAACTAAAATTTAGTTGATTGGTGAAATCCCCATTCAGGGGATCTTTAATACTCTTCCTAAACTGAATTTCAAACCATATAAAAGCGTACTTTCAGAATTATTCTCAACATTATTTGTGTTTTCGTGTCGCCATCTAGGAGACAAATAGAGTACTACAGAGACAATAAAAATGTTTTTTAAAAAATTTACTTTTTACTGATTGTTATTTTTCTTTTCTGATTACATTTGGCTCATAAATTTTTATAATAAATTATTTGTGATAATTTGAACAGTATTGAACACAAGAGACATGCATGTGTATTAAAGTTGCAAAATGATATAATTTATTTATCATATTCATTTTCTTTCATAAAGAAACTGACATCAAAAAGGCTCTAAATTAAATAAAAATGGTACATATGAACATTGTTCTTTATATCGTTTCTTTTGAATAATTCTGCAAGAATTTAAGCACTAGTTGAATTTTTTTTTCTTTTCGTTACAAGCAGTAGTTTTAAAATAGCTCTGAAAGCAAAATGAGAAAAACGAGGTTTTAGATAAATATACCTCTCCATTGAATTTCAGTTTCATGAACTGGCTATTTTATATCATCCAAAAATTTTATTGCTCACAAACTTCTAATAATTTATTAAGTTAATTGATGAATTTAGAAACCTGATATAAAAATATTCATGTTAGTCTTCTTGCATTAAGAATTTTTTTAGCAAAAAATGTGATTTCCAAGAATTTTCCTACAATTTTAAAGTTTAACTAACCTTTCTTAAATAATTATTTGCTTATGATACACATAACACGAGAATAGTTGCAGATTTATAAGAATTTTTCGCTGATGTTTCAAATACATTTTCACGACTTATTATTTTCCACAGAATTTCCTCCAAATAGCTCAAAATAACTATTATATTCCATAGTAATGACAGATTATTCCATCCTAGCATGAAATATAATATGTATATATATACACACACATATATATATATATATATATATATATATATATATATATATATATATATATATATATATATATATACACACACATATATGATAGATGCTAAAACACAAGTGCACCCCTAAATAAATAATTCACAAGTCACCAAACACATTTACACATTCGTATGAGATCTTGTTGTATAATCCTTTTCAAACATTTGCTATTTAACAACAGTATTATTAAAGATATGAGGATATTTTACAGAGCTTATACTGTGCACATTTGTGAGTATTTAAAAAAGATTGCTTACAGAGAGGCATTATTTCAATGTAGCTTAATTTTTTACAAATTCATCTCCATCATTATATTTCTACTGGTATAACAGTATCTATGGACTGACTAACAAAAAAAAATACTTTTGCTGTCTATATTGTGATGGAATGGGTTCATTCTCTCTCTGTCTCAATTTCTTAAAAAAACATAAAATTTAACACAAACAAACTCTCCCTCATTAAAGATAAATAATATTCTCTAGTTATCAATCATAAGAATAAAATTTTAAATCCTTTTTAATTTGTGTGTAATAATATAGTAAGATATACGCATATAATTAGACTGAGCATTGCATAGTTAAGAAGCTTATATTATTAAATTACTGAATTTTGTTACGTATAGATTTTTCCTTTTTAATAGATTTGCTTAAAAAGAAAATTAGTTTGTGAAATTTGAATATAAATCACAAATTGGTTTTGATAGCAGTTTCATAGTTTCACTAAAATAAAAGTTTAAATTTTTCAGATAATTTTTATTAATTGATGAGATAAAAAAAGATGAGCATGAACATTTACTTATTGAATTATTTACGTGCTTACTGTGAAATAGTCTCTAATCATATATTTTATTAATATTTAAAATTTTTTTATCTGCTTCATAAAAAATACAATTTTTAAGTCTATAACCCGTATAATTCTTTTCATGTTTCTTTTCATACGTACTTGTTTTACCTTCAATATTTTCAGTTACATGCATTTTGAATTTCTTGAATACATTTAAATAAATCTGAAAGCAAAAGTGAATTCGATTTGTATTGAAAAATGGTTTCCTTTAAATATCGAAAAATTTTCTATGTAAGCTTCAACAATATTTAAAACTACTAATAATTTTAACCATAAAATAGTGAAAATACAATTTTATATCATAAAATAAAAATAAAAATCTAGTGATGCGCTTTAATCTATCCTCGAAAACAATGACTCAATGATTGAATTATTGATGTTCATCTTTTTTTTTATCAGAGATTAATCTTAACATCTGCAGTTAAAGTGAAAACCATTTTAATTTAGAAAAAGAAAAGCACAGATTTGAAACTCTTCCTGATAATTTTTATTTTATTGTGTTTAACTCTAAAGATATACATGCAGATGATACTAATTAGTCAAGAGATGATTAGTTATTTCATGAAAATAAAATACTGTGTTTTAATGAATGTATCTCAAATTATTTTGCTCAAAGTGTCTGTCAACATTCTTCTCTAATGTATTTCAACAAATTAAAGATCCGGTTGGTAATATCACCAAATATGAGACTTAAAGTATTACTAATACAGTAAATAAAATCCTCATACAGTATGAAAGGAATATCACGAAAAAACATTAAACAGAATATTTTTTGAAGTCCAGCTGAAAAATTATATTCAATTTGGAAGAGTATTAAGTGTATCCAAATCAAAATTTCTACATTTTGTTTGAAATCACACGCATATGTGTATTTGCTATGCAGATTTTAGTGCTCTTTTGCAGCCATTGTACTTCCACCTATTTTCATTATTTGATTTTTTTCTCTCTTGCTGAATATTTTAGAAGAAGTTAATCATTTCCTCATGTATTTTATATTTCGAAGTGAATTTTAATTTTGAATATCATTATTTTTGAGAAAATCCTCTTTTGGAATTGCTAAAAGCTGAAGTTGTAAGTATTTATTTAATTGCTATATTTCACACACATTGATTAAACCATTTCCAATTTTCAAAGATATCACTAATTATGAAATAAATAAATGTTTTGAATGAAAACATTATTAATAAATATACTTTTGTAAAAAAGAAGACACTGAATTTTTTATATATTTCAGTTACAATAAAATACAATATTTTGATATAAAATAAGTACATTTTTCTAAGTTATATCATGAAAAGTATATAATGAGATAATTTTGCTTCATATCAGTTCATACAATAAGAATTATAAATGTAAGCATGGTATGTGCAACTTAGAACTACTGTAAGAAAAACTTTAAATTTTATTTATTAAAATATTTCCCGCTTTCTTTTATACTGTTTTATTTCTAATTATCAAAACCTTATATTTTTTATTAGAATATTTCATGATTATTTTTCTATACTGTTGTTTTAATTTAACAAAAAACACTTTCATTCTTTGAAAACAATAAATTAATGTAATTAATTTTCAACTCATGAATTCTCATTTATTCATTTTTATTATTATATTTTAGAGATGAATCTTTATTAGTATGAATTTCAGCTTAACAAAACAATTATACAAAAAGATTTCCAAATGACAAATTTCATGCAAATGAAGTCATGACTTTTATAAATATTTAAATTATGTTACAACTTCATGCACTTTCTGACTTCATAATTTTCGGAATTTAAACCACTTTCTTGGCAGCATACATCACTGATTAATATATAACAAAAGATCTGCATTTCCCGTTATAGTGTACAAAGACTTATAAATTTACTGATGAATTTGAAGAAATGTACAAAATATTATATTTATAAAGATATTTTTGAGGAGGTAATATTAATAACATTTTCTACTTTCAAAAATAACAATATTTCTGAACTTTAAATTTTTTGAAAGAAAAATTTCCTTATAATATTTGCTAAAATAATCTTTCAGAATGTACCTGCTAAATGTGTATTTATAAAAGCAGAAAGAAAACAAATATATATTCTGTAGTCTGTTCTTTCCGATAAGAACAAAGTGCACGCTATTAGAGCGTGATATTGTTAAAACTAAGTCTGTCGATTTGCCTCTGCATTTTACGTGCAGCTATTGTTCACAATACTTTTAGTACAATTTCTAACTTCAATAACATTTTTCATTGGGTTCCAGTACATTCTTATTGGAAAGCAACTGAATTGTTGCGAGTATAACGTTATATATGTATTAAAACATAAAAAGGTTGCTATAACAACTAGGATATTTAACCTTTCAGTATTATAACAAAATCTAAATCATTATAAATAAAGATTGTTGAAGCTTGTATTTCCTAGTATGGATTTGGGTGATTATAGTAACATTTTCTAGTCCACTGAATAAAATTGTGAAAAATTGAAAATAGTCCATTGAATGAAATTTCGCAATTTCTAGAATAAATTCAGAATAGTATTTAACACGTTTTATCAAATTAGAAATAGTTCTTAAGTACAAATTTATGAGCAAAATTCTTGAAAAAACATTTTAAATACCTTTATAATTTTAAAAAAATTGCAAAAAGAAATTAAATGACATGCTGAATAATTAAATATTTTAAATTATATCTTCATTATTACTATTAATTTGTTTCTATAAAGTGCATAATTTTTATACTTTTGAAATTTCTTCATTATTTCCATTTCTTTTTCTTATCATATATATATATATATATATATATATATATATATATATATATATATATATATATATATATATATATATATATATATATATATATATATATATATATATATATATATATGCATGTGTATATGTCTATATGTGTGTGTAAATATTTAGATTTTATTACATTGCTTATGCGAAAGGTCATGTTTCATGCCAGAACATCGGAATAACAATTTCTTAAAAGAATTTTGATTTTATTCTTGTTTACATTTTAATATGTTTAATTTGTAATGAACGTGTAACTTATAGGAAGAGAAACCGAATCCCAATTATAAAATAAAATGGAGATAAATATTTGCTTTCTTGTGTTCAATTGTTCTTGAGATCATTGTTGACCTGCCTCAAGGCACTGAGGTAAGGCAGTAGAAAATAAATGATTTATTTATATGATTAATATATTTTTTTTCGAATATTATTTATAAGTGCAATCTGCACATTGAAGAAATGTTTATTAGTGTTTTAATAACAGAGATTAATTCATTTGTTTTTTATGCATATATTTGTGTTTGTGTGTCAGAGAGAGATACGTCAGTTTCTTTACTGGTCATTCAAACTGAATAATTTTAGGAGGAGAAAATATATAATTGAGAAATATAATTTGAAAATTCAGAATGATTAAGAAAAAAACATGATTCTATATTCCTCTGGGCAGTCTTTGTTTAAATAAATTTCAAGAGAGATTATTTATCCTAAATTCATTAATCACTAACAGTTAAATTGGTATTTTCAAAATTAATTAAGAATGTATTCTATGAAATTCAATTTTTGATTGCAAAATAGCTTATTCGTATCTACATATCTTTGAACGAGAAAAAAGATAAAACAGTAATACACAGTCACTATAAAGTCAACCATTCAAAACTTTTATTTGTTTTTTAATTGAAAATCATAAAATTCAATATTTTTTTTTTTGAAGTGAACTAAATAAAATATTCCAAGAAGCACAAAATTTAAATGCGTAGCTTTTTATAATCATAAATTCCAAGCCTAGTCAATTTTTCAAACCACAATTAAAAAATAAAATAAAGTGCTTGGTATTTTAAAAAATCAATAGTATTTAGTAATTTTTTTCAGAAAATTTTGCAGCTAATATTTCTTGAATCTTTAATGCTTAATTCTGATTCGTTGCAATGACTATTTGCATTTAGCAGTGAGAAGAGATCCGGAATTGTACTTATTGGTTATCGGGTTGGTGTACTCCATTACTCATATTTATTTAATAAAAGAATTACAAAATAAGATGCTTGCAATGACTATTTTAAAGATGCTACCAATTTTAGAAGTAGAGCATCTATTTCATATTGGATAATGAATATGAATTAACTTTTTGAATATCAATAAATCGTGTTTAAATTTAGAATTTTCATTTGAATTTTTCAATGTTTTATGACAATTCACACTAAAAAGCGCACTAAAAACGCTTAAAAAGCAAACCCCAATAAGTTTATTGGTAGCTGAAGAATGTAAAATTTGAAGATCATAAAATCTATTTTTTAGTTTTTTATCAAATTTTCCACTACAGATATATATAAATATATATGTCTGTAGATATATATATATTTATATATGTGTGTACTACTTTTATAATTTTAGTTTTAAACTTTTATCTATTAAGTACTTTAAAAAATGCAGTATATATAAATTTCCATCATGGGCTCGATCAATTGGAAAACATAGAAAAAATTTAAAATGTAAAAATAGCGAAATCGCTAATCGGATTGAATGAGTATCATTGTATTAATCTAACAGAACTCTAATTGGTCACAAAAAATACTATAGAATATTTTACAATAAACTTTACAAAAAGTACTTTATCCTTATTTTTCAAATTTTAAACACAAAATTTTTTTTTTATATATTTTAAAAATAATGGCCTTATTCATGCTTTAAGAGATCAGTAAAGGGAAGGTTTCATTATGAACCAACTTTATTAACTTTAGTAAATATGTAAACTTTAGTAAATATGTACGTTTTTGTGTAAATTAAATCATATTTTTCTATGAATTAAAAAAATTAAAACAATTTATTATTTATGCAACATACTTTGATTTCAAAATATAATTGAATAGTATTATTAGAAAAACTATGTTGTTTTCAAAGATGTCATGCTTTGTTAGGAATATATTCATTAATGCATAACTTCAAAATATGTTGATGCATTATATTTTTGGTAAAAAGTAAATAAGAAAAAATACTGTTATTTTTGTAAAAAAGAAGAAAGAAATGTACATATATATATATATATATATATATATATATATATATATATATATATATATATATATATATATATATATATATATATATATATATATATATATGTATATATATATATATATATATATATATATATATATATATATATATATATATATATATATATATATATATATATATATATATATATATATATATATATATATATATATATATATATATATATATATATATATATATATAAATGAAAAATTTTACAACAGTCTCACGTTTCTTTTTAATTATTTTACAGACTTTTCAAGTTACTGAATTAAAAACATCATACAATGCATTTACATTCAATATTTTTTAATACCTAATTAGTTTCATGGAAATACATATGAATGTGCACTTTTGATCGGATTAAAAATTGCTTTTCAAGTAAAAATAATTTAATTTCTTGATTTTTCCCTGTACAACTTTTAATTGGATTAATAGTTCAATCTATCATTACTTTTAATTTAACAAAAAAATTAGTCTAATATGTTTCTTATCATGTATTACGATTAATAAGTATTATTTAGATTTAAGCTTCTACAATTTGAGATTACATTATAAAATGTAAAGTGATTTTTGAAAAAAAATTGTAGTAAAAGATGTAGAATAAAATCTTTACAACCTCTAACTTTAAATTCATATAAATCGCTGAATGTTGCATAAGTTTTGAGAAATAATTATTGTGTTATTTAACATTTTACTGAATATATCTCCGCTTCAAACCTACTGTAACTGTTGCAGATATAATTTGTAACAATTTATTCAAACATTATAAACACATTTCCAGTTTTACCCTATCTAATCTCGCTGCATGCATTAATTTTAATTTTCTTAAAAATAGCTGTGAATGTTTATCATAATAAAAATGTCTTACTATAAACAATATTTAACTACGTTTATGTACCTAATGTGATGACATTGATCTAGAAGAAAAATTATGTGCATCAAGATTGAATTACCCATTCAGAACCACAGAGATCAAAACTCATATTGCTTCTAAATTTACATCAATTTTGAAACACTGTGCTAGTGATTATTCATGATGATCCCGTAATAGTGTATACTTCGTTAAGTGAGATTTATTACCCTTGAGTAACTGCTCCATATATTACTCAAAATTATTCGAGTTTCTGACAGGTGTTGGTTAATGAATGATTGGTATTACTTCCAATGTGTGCCTTATAAATTAGAATTTTGTAAAGAAAAAGGAATTTAAATTGATAGGCTTATGAAGTTACATGAATATATAATCGGAAATAAAATATATGGTTTTCTCATAATGAACTAATTTTTGTGTTTGAAGAAAATCATTTTTAGTTTTATTCTTATATTAAAACGTGTTTTGTGATAAAATCTGGAGCATATAATTTTATTAAACTTTCAAATTTGTATTTCAGCAATTATGAGTAAAATATGAAAACATTAATAAATATTTAATTCAATTGTTGATTATAATCAATCAAACTGTTCTTATAAGCAATTTACGACGCAAAGCTTTGTATTTTCGAACTAAACGATTATTTATATTCAGTCACAGTTGTTATTCTTAATATAAACTGCATTCATAATCTATGAAATAAGTAAAAGTTTTTATTCCTTTAATAATCAAACAATGAAAGTAAATACAATAAAAATAAACTACTATATCTTTTTAAATAAAGGGGCAATATAAATAGTGATTAAATCAGGAATATAATACTTGTTAAATAAAATTATTACGGATTAATTCATTATATTTAATGATAATTTTTCAAATGTATTTTAATAATGGATTGGAAATAGCCTAACAAGATGTGCTGTAACAAAATTGTTAATTTAAGTGAAATGAAAATCATTTTCAAACTTTTATTAAATTTATTGTATTAAATTAAAATGTTAACTCAAACCATACGAGAAAACAAATAACTAATTGCAAAGAATTTTTTTTAAAAAAATGCTGTTTTTATATATAAATTGCTAAAATTTACATCAGTATTTTTAAAACCATGCAGTTTCAGTAAGATTCCAAATGCCAAACATTACAAATATAAGCAAACAATTCTTGAAAATTGAGTAGTTTCTTCTGATCCTATGAATAATATGTTATCCTATATCATCTCTAAGGTATATCAAAATAATTAATATAGTAGAAAGAAACTATCCTTTTACTACTCTCATATTTTTTCGAACTAAACATTTTTGCTCTGGTAGATATGAATGGATATTAGAGTTATATCTTACTGAAAATCAATATTGGAAAGCACGAAAAAATGAAAGCAAACTTTTTTAGTATACTTTTGTATTTTTTTGTTTCTACTTCACTTACAGTAAATTTGATGAACATTTTTCTGAGAAAACAAAGTATTTTTAAGCCATCAAATAAAGATCACCAAATATTTGATGGTTTTTTTCTTGTGAAGATTAAAGAATATTTCTTGTTTTAGGAGATTCCGAAAGAAGTGAATTTTTTGAAGGATCGATAAAATAAAATTTACTTTTATAACTCTAAAAATAGTTCATCATTAAAAATTTTTTTAATTCATTATAATATGTAATGTGTGTTAGATATCACATATATTTAAGGTTTCACTAAGATTATATAAATTTTTATCTTCCCAAATATTTGCTTAAATTCACATACAATAAAAAAAGCTAGCTTTTTCTGTAAAGTGGTTTTACTGAAATCTGACATCTGAATGAAGAATAAAAGAATTTCTTTTTATTTTTTGGCAGTTGAGTTTAGCAATGTTTGGATGATGATTAAGCTTTTATTCGCTCTAAGCTAATCAATAGTGAAAGAAAACATTTTGTTTACGGAACAACTTTTTATAATCCAATATTTGATGTATTCAGCAACTGGATAAATCTAATCAAAAATCGATTAATTTTTTTGAATAAACAAAACTAATCAAATTGAATAACTTTAAAATTATCAGTGTTTTTGGTAAAATTAATGGAAAACATTAATTAGTTTTGCTTATGTCAGAAAACAAACACTTACACACTATAAAACCAAACTTTACTTATCAAAATATGACTACTATGTCGTGAATCATATGTTACTTTTACTTCTCTGAAACTATAACTAGATAAAAAACAGTTTACTTCTGAAACTATCTTTATCTGATTTACTCCACTGAGAGAGAACAAACATAAATGCGAATCATTTCTGAATTTATATTGATTTAACCAATGATATTTTATTACAGTTAATTAATACATTAAATTTTGCTTAAACTACAATCATTCAAGAAGTATACTGTGATCAATTTTCATGAATATCAATTTTAAATTCGAATTTGTTTTGAATACGTAGACATTTAGGTTAGTTAAACTCGATGATTATGTACCTCAAATCCAATAATTCTAAAAAAAGTGAATTTAAGTAAATGTCCGAGTTTTAAATATATTATTGGGCATAAAGTCAAATATTTTTATAGTTCATAAAAAGTATATTATAGAGATGAAAAATATTATCGAGAGTATCCAACCGTAAATGACAGAGTACATGCAATCCGATAATCGATATTTATCTCACACTAACTTGGTAGGAAAAAGTGCATGTTAAAGTTTAAAAAAACAATAAAAATAGAAAATGTTTTCAAACTTTTTCTTTAACAGAATTAAAGAGAATTAATATGTAACATATATTTTTTTAATTTATGTGAAGAAATGCACTTGTTAAATTCTTTAGAATTGTTTAGACATTATGACACATAATCAGTTAAATTTTATTTAAATTCGAAGGAAGAAAGTTGAACTTATATGCAGCAAATAAAATTACTTTTAAGTTTCTTTAGATGTTACATACAAAAATATCTCGTGCTTAATATATAAGGAATAGTGTACAGAAAATTAAGGTGCTTCTTAGATTTGAAAAGATTGAGAAATTTATGAGAGCAATAGTGCTAGTTCTTCAAGGTATTAAGATGTTTGTTTTCCTGTAGTGAATAAATATATTTTTCTGTTATTTCAGGGAATGATGAAGTCATGTTTTTTACCAGAAAAACTTCTATTTTATAACAATGAAAAATTAAATTAAATTATCACACTCCCGACGAACATGTATAACTCAAATGTTCTTGTAATTTTGATCTGAGCTAAGTTCCGATTTATTTAGTAGAGGGCTATGGGAGTCTCTGATTTTATGCATTCGACCCAGTGATATATTCAATTTATTGATGGCTTCTTCATTGTGAACTGAATAATATTTAAGCAAATTTTATTTTCTAATGTACATATAGTTAGTTATCTAATGCCTGACTACTTGTAAAAATTGTAAAGCATAGTGGTGAATGACAAAACTGTCATTGTAGAAAAATATATGAATTTATAATTCTAACAAAATCATAACTTCATGAAAAAGGTGGAAGAGATTATTTTATCAATAATCAGGTCTGTCTGTGGAATTATTGTGGTTTGATTACTTCACATAAATAAATATAATTAATCGTAACAAGACATATGAACCCATATTAATTTTTTTTTCTATAATGATGTGATTTTTTTACAAAGCAATATTTTTTGACAGTTTTCGATAAACGCACACATTTTTTGGATCTTGGTACTTTTGATAAATGCATGTTTAGAGATATGCTGGAATCTGAATCTGTCTTACAAAAGATATAGATAGAGTAGTATTTTTTTTTAATTTTTCATTATCAGTTATATTAGACACTAGTAGATTTATGAATTTATATAATATTTTCTCGTTTTTATGTTTTTCAATGAATAATGTATTTTGATTCGTTCAGAACTTATGTAACATATTGAAATTGTAATCAATTGTTGGTTAGTTAATTAACTTGACACTCAACGGTCATTTTTTACTCTTGAAAATTTTGAATCAAAAGGTATATTAGAAGAATTTATTAATTAAGATTCGACATAAATTGTGTGATTCCTGGATTGTCTCTCAATTAAGTTTTCTTACAGACGTGAATTCTAAGCAATTGCGTTAGTATAATTTTTGCATTTAAAAACCTAATAAACCACATTAAATCTTGAGAGGTATATATCTATAGTGTATTCCTCTACTGCATTATGGAAGTGTTATTCGACTTCACTCATAAACTTCTTATATTCGATATAGCTAAATACGTCATTTATTTATTTATTGAAAATAATGCCCACATGATTGATCTCAGAGTAAGGGCGCAAGAAAGTTAAAGTACATTTAGAAATTTCTGAGAGAGTGCTGAGAATGTTTAATTTCATTATCTTTTCATTAGCAATTGTGATTATATTGCATACTTTATCAATAATGTATTTAATTATGATTGGATCTGAGTTACTGCCTTTATATATAGAAAGTAGTTATAATTCCTTATTCAAATCCCAGCTCTGAGCTAGTTGCCGAAGGTTTAGTGTTCTTGCCCTCTTTTCAACAGTTTGTGCGTTTCAAAAATTACCTGGGGCTTGAAAGTTTGTAGTAGCTAGGAACCTACTTTAAACCCTAGGTCTCGGTCTTATTAGTTCTAGCGTGCAAAAAATGACCTTTGAGGGACAAACCAAACAAAAAGTTTGATGAATTCATTTTGGCATTCAAAAGGTAATTTTATGGGAAACTTGTTAATTACGTTATATAAATCATGGGGTAATGACTTCTGCACTAAAAAATAGTTTATATTTTTACCACTTGAAGGCAATTTTCAATAATTCCTCATACTAATTAGTCAAACCCTTGTCAACGTTAATCATTATTTACACTTCTTAAATATCATCGATTAATGGAACTGTAAAAAGGGCACATGTCCGAGAATGGTTTGAAAAATAAATATGTAATTTGAAGATACTGAAGATTTGGGTATGTTACTAGGAAGGGAATGGAAAGCAGTTGCGAATGAAATTGTCAATGAAGCCTCTCTGTTGTGATTGTGAATTTAGTTCGTTCGATTTACCAGCAAATACTGGATAATTGTCACATGATCTAGGAATTCCTTGGTCAACATTATGAAAAAGTCTGATATTAAGTTAAAGAGTCTGTAAAATTCCCATGGTACAAAAAAGAGTCTGTAAAATTCACATGGTATGAAATAGAGTCCGTGTGAAATTCATATGGTACAAAATAGAGTCTGTGTAAGATTCACATGGTACAAATGCAGTAAATTCAAGGCCAAAAATATGCTTGGAATTTTTCCTAGTAGATTTTTGATATCAATGGCTGTTGATGATATGTAGAAAGATTCTGTGGTTAGATGGTGGCACTTTTCTCAGATGGGACTGTGAATAATGAGAATTAACACATGCCAAGTCCTTCATTTCATAATGTCCTGCACCAACAGTCAATGCATTCTGATTACGTAAATACACAATGCGGGCTTACTGCTGATTTTAATTATTAATCGTATTTCTTTGAAATTTTTACTCCTCAACTTCCAAAAGAAAGTGCTCTGTCATGAATATATGGTAATGTGAGCCCCTTTCGAAAGTATATTATTTTGGTTCAGAAGAATGAAAATGTTCACCAACCGTGTTTATAAGCAATATAAAGCTATTCCTTACATTGGATGTCAAGTCAAAGAGTCTTCCGAAAGTGCAGCTTTCTTGTTTACTCGACTTAAATGACAATAACTCCTGGTTCTAGGGATTCTTATAAAAAACTTATATGTGATGGAGTAGTTAAAATATTACATGATTTAAAATTTGACATTACAAGCCATATTGCTCAAATCTCTTGAGAAAAGTTTCTTCACTATACCTCTGAACACGTTATTACGTGCTTTCAACACTTAACTGATGTCAGTGGACAACATGTTGAGAGAATTCTATATTTGAATTAATTCTAATGATTCTGTTAAATTTTTTATTTCTTTCTTTAAGAACCAAAAGTCTCTTTGTTGATCAAAATTTGAACTATTTTATTGCAGAAATATTTTCCATTACGGTCTATATAACGTATATATCAAGTTCCATCGAAATCCAATTGCATGAGATGGTTTTACAGATGTCTGAATTAGATCACTTAAACTATATAATAATCTTGTTCTTGTTGAAACAGCATATATAGCTGTTAATCCTATATATTATAAATACATCAATGATTGAAAATTTGATTTTACATTACTAATAAAAATAATTAATATTTCACTAAATGATTACATGTAATATCTTCAATTAATTAAATTATAAAGCATCAATGCTTTGAACTTTTTTTATTTTATACACTTTACAGTGGCTATATACATTTAGAGTAAAACAATTAACCGCTATTGCTTAAATTTAAACCCATGAATTGAAAATGGATTCATAAAATTGCAGATAGATCTCATTTATTACAAAATTGATGCTATGTTTCCTGGCATCATAAGCATTATTGTAAAATTAAACAGAAAAATTTTATGAAAATGGTAAACAATGACAGACTCTAACCAAATACTTTTCTTATGATGAAAATGGCTCATTAACATCATTTAAAAGAATCAAAAGCTCGGAGAGTTATTGTTTTGTTAAAAGTGGTCGGTCCAACATAAGTGATAATAGAAGAATCTTTTGGAGTTTCACACAGAGTAGACATACAGAATCTGGAACAAACTTTTGGTAACTGGAAATGCAGGACAAAGATAACGCCAAGATCAGTTGTCTAACAATGCCCAAGGAAGACCTGTATTTAATACATTTCTGAATAAAATATTCACAGAATATTGTTACCAGTTTCAACTCAAACTATCCGAAACAGGTTCTAAATTGTAAGTTTGTATGCTCGCAGATCAATTGTATGTGGTACGTTTTCAGAGAAGACCATAATGTTAGCAGGAAGTAGGTAATAGGACATGTGATGTGGAAGAGAAATGAATGACATAATGTTATTTTCCCTAGCGATTCCCAATTTTCTACTCATCCTGTAATAGGTGTATTTTAAACTGGAGGAAACTTGATACTAGTAAAATTCTGCTTTTTTGCCAAGAAGAGTCAATGAAGCTAAAATGGCTTACATAAGTCTTAGGCTGTGATAACTATAGTCTGCCAACAGTGCGATGTCAAAGGAAATGTTAAATTTCACGGAAACTGAGTGATGGTCCAAACTGGCATTTACTTTGATTGGCGCACACGACTTCCATATAAATCCAGTTAGACTTTTAAAAGCTCCTTTAAATTATAGCCATTTACATTGCAGTAAATTGAGATAGTTTAATTTTAATGGATGACAACTGTAGGTTATGTCGTGTTCACCTGGTGCGAGATTTCCTTTTCAAAGAAAAAAATCAAGCAAAATGGCTAGCATGCTCTCTAAGCAGAAACCTAACAGATCATATTTGACAAATTGTAAATAAATTAGTTGCATGATATTTGCCAGACGAGTAAATTATCCCAGCACAAGAAGAAACTGTGGAGGAATGGTGCAGAATGTTCTAACTATTTATTTAGCCCCATTATTCTGATATCTTCAGTATATTTAGTGTTATTGGTGACTATGGAAATTATACCATCTATTGAAAGTTATTTTCTTTCAAGAAAACACTTTTTATTCGCTTTTTCATATATACCGAAATTCTATTTCTTCCTTTGATGCCAAATACGCAATAAAACGTATTTTTCTTTCAGCATACATAATTACTTCTTATATAATTTGAGATTTTCAAAAATTAATCAAACATATAATCAAGTTCCCAAGCAGTAAGACTCCTTTACAACTTCAATATGCGTTTAATGTTTTGAGAAAAGTATTTAAACTAAATTATAGGACATTAACTTTAATATATATATATATATATATATATATATATATATATATATATATATATATATATATATATATATATATATATATATATATATATATATATACAAACTCTATCCACTTGAAGCTATTATAAAGCATATTTTAAACAAAAATATAGTAATAAAAATAGTCAGCATAAGTCGAATAAGTATGAAATTAAATGCAGCTAACTTTAAATGTAGAAATTTAAAAGGGCTGATAGAGATTATTTATAGAATATTATAAGAATTATAACAATTTTAGTTTTTAAAATACTTTTTATTTACAATTTTTACTATATCACAATCTTAATTAGTTTTGTTGGTTAAAGTTAGTCTTTTTAATATTTATTCCTTTGAAATAATATGTAGCAGAAGACACTTCAACGAAATATTTATTTACATAAAGCTCATAAAATATTTGCTTGCATACAGTATTAGAAGAAAACATAAATAATTTCACATGTTACAAACTGCGGGTTTGATGCCTTAATTTTAATTGAGAAGAAAGAAAAAATTAAAACTACAACATTCCTCTGTTCGGTGAATAAGCGATTGGGGATATGTGAGTAAAATGCATTTATATTCAAACTTTCTCTGTTAAAATTGCCTAAAAATGGATGTGCTTTTTTCCTTTCATTTTGCTTTTTAAATTTAATAAATTGTATCTTACATAAATTTACTACTTACTGAACTTAAATTTACTTCAAAAAGTTTCCAAAGCTACACTGGTGTGCAAAAATTAAGAACGAAATGGAAAAATTAGCATAACAGTGGAACAAAAAGGAAGATCGGACCGAAAGACCAATCAGAACATCGAATACGGTCAGGTGCGCAAGGGCATACTCAAATTATGCAACATGACGTAAAGGGGGAATGTCGGAGGGGTATAAGTAGGCTGGCGAAGTACGATCAGCGTTTCTGTGAAAGCTATTGCACGGCGTATATCAGTTTAAACGACGTAGAGCTGATTAATCAGTGTGAAATAATGAACAGGCAACCTCGTAGACGACATCTAGATGACCTAACACGAGGTCGAATCATTGGGAAGATTGAAGAAGGTCGAAGTGTGACAAGTGTGGCTGCGGAGTTTGGAATCGTTCACAGCATCGTTTCACGAATCTGGAGAGTATTTCAAACTACAGGAACAGCCTTCCGAAGGTTCAGCCGTGGTCATCCACGAGCAACCACGGCAGTCGACGACCAGTATATGGTCCTACAGGCAAGAAGGAACAGGCGGCCGACGACTGAAGAAAGCGCGAGACACCTCCAACAGACGAATGGACGACCGATATCACGGTTTACAGTCACCAGGAGGCTGCGCAATGGTGGCCTATTCACACGACGACCTGTACGTTGTGTACCATTAACGTCTGCCCACTGGAGAAGGCGCTTTGTGTGGTGAAGGTAACACCAGAACTGGACGGATCAGCAATGGGGTCGAGTAGTCTTTACGGACGAGAGCAGATTTAGTCTGACTACCAATTCTGGACACATAAACATCTGGAGAGAGCGGGGAACACGCAATAACTTCTCCAACATCGTTGAAAGGGACCGGTTTCGAGGTCGCGGTGTTCTCGTTTGGGGTGGCATCACGTTTGGTACCCGTACTGACCTTCATGTCGTCGACGGAGGTTCAGTCACCGGGTCCCGTTATTGTAATGATATTATCTTTCCTTATGTGCATCTTTTTAGAAATGCTATGGGTCCCCAGTTCCTCTTCATGGACGACAATGCTCCACCTAATCGTACAGAGGCTGTCAAAGAGCTGTTGGAAAGTGAGGATATTGAATGCATCGATTGGCCGGCAAAGTCCCCGAATCTAAATCCAATCGAACACGTGTGGGACTTTCTAGGGAGACGCTTGGCGGCACATCACCAACCGCCAGTAACGATTCCGGAACTGCGATTGGCGCTACAAGAAGAATGGGTAGAAGTACCTCAACAACTTACTGACAACCTCATACTCAGTATGGACAGACGATGTCAATCCTGCACAGCAGTCAGGGGAGATCATATACCCTACTAAAAACTGGATGGTTCCTTGCTAGAGAGCAGTCACATGGATGTTTCGGCCATCTCGGTCATTCTGCTTCATGCTCATTTTTCAATAAAGTTCCTTTTTAATCTTTTGGACAGTTTTTTTTTTACTTTTTGCATATTCTTATATCTGGAGGATGTTCTGGTACAATTTTTATCGATTTGGAACACTGCTGAGTGAAGCTGCACTAGAAAAACCGCTTCGTCCTTAATTTTTGCACACCAGTGTATATTTTTCAAACAAATCGAATAAGAATCTAAAATGATATGAATTGGTAATTGTGTAAACATAACATTACATAGCAGTTTAAGTGAAAAGTTTCATGAGGTTAATATAAATTAATGATTAAAATGAAGCATTTAGATGATACTAAAGTAATTTTCACTTCAGAAAAACATTTGATTCATTAATTTATCAAAATTAAAAACAAATAAGTAACTATTGGCGACCTATAACGAGGATATTTATGGTTGCAATTCAGCAATAAATTTTTATACTGAAAAAATTTGAAGTTTTTATGAATTTAAAAATAAGTATTGCAACTTTTAATATGGCTAATAAAATGTTAATTTCTTTGTATCCTTTTCTGTGTTTCATCATTAATAATTTTAAATTAGAGTGCTTATAATACCTTCAAATATACCCTGAATGAAACTATTTTTACTTTAATTTTGTTTTGTAAAATATTATTATAAGTCTAATAAAAGTAAAAAAAGACAATTAGAAAAATTTTAGAATTATTAAATGTGAAATATTTTACCATTTCTCTCAGAAACGGTAAACATTTTTTTACAAAAAGTCCAAAATCCAATACACATTCTTAACGTTTCCATTATATTTTTAATGAACTTATCAAGTAAAAAATTAATCCAATTAATCGTTATCACCCATAAACTCTTCAGTCATTTACTTAAAATTTTCTCTTGTATTTATAAATTTATAAAAAAAATTATATAATTTTCTCCTATGTTTGAATAATATTCTGCTAATAATTTTATTTCTCCAGTATTTAAATATTTATGAATTTCTACTGTATTTTTGAATATCCTGTATGGAATATAATGGAATTAATGTATGAATTAGGTTTTTCATAAAACTAAATTCCAACTCACATTTCGAATTAAGCTCTAATTAGCGAAATGAAATTCAGATTAAATGAACTTTTTAATTTTGTGAGATTAATTGATTCCGTTTGCAAATAGCTTTTCATTTAGAATTATCTTCAATTTACTTGTAAATATTTCCAAATGTGCTTTATCAAATCTTTCATCTCCTTGATATCATTTTCTGTTTTAGAAATAAAAAAGTTATCAAAAATATCGCAATAATAAAGTTAATATAATATAATATATGCAAATGTAAGTTATGCACAAAAATAGTTTATGGATTTATTTTATGATAAATTAATCTCATTTTTATAGGAAATGTAAAATTAAAAACCACAGTTGAAAATAAGTGTTTTAATTCAAACAATGAAGTATTTCATTATTAAAATATTTTGGTAAATATGATATAGCAACCTGATTAATATATATATATATATATATATATATATATATATATATATATATATATATATATATATATATATATATATATATATATATATATATATATATATATATATATATATATATATATATATATATATATATATATATATATATATATATATATATATATATATATATATATATATATATATATATATATATATATATATATATATATATATATATATATATATATATATATATATATATATATTTATGTATATATATATACTAATATGTATTAACAAAGTTTGCTTAACTGTTTTTAAAAAATATTAAAGATTATTTCATAAATTTTCTGCAAAATGTTATACAGTGAGAAAATTTAAATTGATCTAAATAACGTATTTTTCGTTATATAAAGCTGAAATTTTTATGTAAATAAATCTTATATTTCAACTTTATTCTCAAATTGTTTTCAGGCCAGGACTTTTCATAAATGCTAAAAAATTATAGTGGAATCCATGGTTTTCTTAGTAAAGTAGATATAAAAACAAAACTTATAATAATCACCAAAATAAATTATAATGATTATTATAAGAAAAACAAAATAAATTATGGTGATTATTATTTATGTATCATAATAATTAGTTTGCAAAAATATAAAAGAGAATTGAAACATTAGAATTGTTTTAGAAAATGCTTACTATTTTAAACTAAAATGAACAATAATTTAGATTATTTGATATATTAAAATTTATTGGACTTAATGTCTTAAAAATAAAAATAATATGTTGGAATGTCTTAAAAATAAAAATAATATGTTGGTTTCCTTGAAATATGGACTTTATTATTATCATCAAATAACTTAAAGAAATTTATACTTCCGATGTGACATCTGAATAGTAAAATTTGAGACTAATCTGTTGCCACTATTATAGAGGAGGTATGTTTCAAAAGATGAAATTTATTAAAACTTATCACCAAGAAAACATTACATATAAGCACTAATGAACAATATTTAAAGTAAAAATTTTAAAATTTAATACTTTAAAGAACACAACCATATATATAAGTATTAAGAATATCGTAAAGTCTAAATATGCGACAAATATTAATGATGTTCTTATTTATATAATACATTGTAATACGTATATAACTTAGCATATCATTAAATAACACTTTGTATAATACTATGCTAAGTTATATAATACTTAATAAAACTTTGTATTTTACAAACATAAAAATTCGGAATTCACTAGAATAGCTTTGTTTATATTCAAATGCTTAGTGAAATAAACGCAAAAGATGAAAAATTAATTTAAAAATTAAGTCTAAAATACAAAATAATTGTGCTTTCTAATTGTTATTTTTATAGTAAATTTAAAAATAATAGAAAGCTTTTTTGTAATATAGCAAGAAATTTGGCTTTGCATTAATGATCCTCTAAGCAATATAAACATTTCAAAATGGACTAACATCGATATTTTTAAATAATAGTATTGAATTTCAATATTTTATAAGCTCAAATAGCTTCTAATTTCTTATAAAGGGAAATAAAATATGAAAGATATTTTTTCATATATATCTTAATTTTATAATGACTTAGTCTTTCATACCTGTCAACCTTGGAGAAATAAAAATCAGTAGATTCTACTGATTTTGAAAGAAAAAATCAGGAGACACACTACTAGCGATGTTTTTCTTTGAAACAATATTTAAAATGGTAGTACCACAAAAAGAGAATTTTACTCTTTAAATTATACATTCTGAGAATGATTTATACAAAACATATTTTGTGTCAATCTTAATATTTTAATAAAGTATTCATCAAGCTCGTAAAGGAACTATGAAGAATAAAAGAATATACTATATGTAAAAAAATAAACACATCGACATTTATTTCTTAATATTTATTTTATAAGGTAACTTTCATTACACAAGTGCAATTAATAAATAGCAAATTTATAAAATTATTTCCTTACATGAACACATAAAATACTTAGAAGTATTTCTCACTGAATTAAACTAAGTAAATTTAATTCAGTGAGAAATACTTCTAAGAAAATAGAAATTTTCAAATACTTTGTCCATAAAAAATCATAACACATTTCAAATTCGAATAACTCATGGCAACTTATTTTTTCATGCATTGCTGACTTAGCCTTTATTAGAAATGAAATGATTCAAAAAGTTTTTTCTCATTTTAGAATATTTAGCAATAATTAAACTTTCTAAATTTTCAGAAGAAAGAGAAGACCTGAATTAACTTTTTATTTTTTTATATGACTGAACACTCGATCACATTCAGCAAATATATATATATATATATATATATATATATATATATATATATATATATATATATATATATATATATATATATATATATATATATATATATATATATATATATGAGATGGGGAGTGGCCAAGGGGTAAGTTAATTAATTAACAATTCTTATGTAGACTAATATTTAACTAACACCAATTTACAAATACAACTGTATAAAAGTTTGCGATATTTACATTTAATCGCCTTAATGATACCAACGTGAAATGAAGTTGAAAGTCATAGGGAAAGAAACAGCCGTCTTGCTGTTATCAAACACGTCTTAATCTTTCGGCTTACTGCAGCTCACTGGAGAAGTTTTCACGCTTCTCGAGCCCCTTCCAGAGTGGACACTTGAGATAGTGACGTCGGCCATTGAGTAGTTCATCCACTACAGTTTGGCCTTCCTGGAATCGGCTGGCCTTCAAGACGAGGCTGCAAATATATAAAAAAACAGCAAAACAGGGAAGGAAACAAGTAAAACAGGATATTTCTCTGAAAAGGAACACATTTTACATACAGCTTTTATCGGCTTATATCTGAAATAAAGAAATAAGTTCGTTTATTTTTTAGTTTCATTTTTAATCATTTCGACTTCAGACTGTCTATCAGCAATTCGACTTTAATTTATCTCTAACTTGCAGATCCTTGTCTTTTGGCATTCTATACCTTTGACTTTCCTCCTCGATCATATCATAAGTGTTGCCTCCTTTGACTTTAGTAACTCTGTAGGGTCCTAAATATTTTAGTTTTAGTTATAATGCAGTCCAAACTGAGTACTTTTAATAGCGACCAAATCGTTAAATATATAAGATTGTGGTTCTTTTCTATGTTATCCTGTTTTCTTCTTAGTTCTTAAAAAATTGTTGTTTAGCATACTTTCTGATCTCCCTTAGTTCATCTCATTGCGCTTCAAAATTAGTTTGCAATTCCATTTCAATAATTTCTTTTAGCTTACTAAGACTTCCAATGTTCATCTTCGTATCATAAAACAACTCAAAAGGTGTGGTATGTATGCTTCGTTGATATGTCGAATAAATTGTTTGCTGTAGTTCGTTAGTAAATTTATATCACTGAGAGCTGGACTTTCTACAGATAGTTTTCAATAAACTGATATGTTAGTTTGGTTGATCCTTTCAGCTTTTCCGTTAGCTCTTGGCAAGCCAGTAGTTATTAAATGATGTTTAATAATCTCTTTGAGCAATAATCTTCAAATTGACCAGAGCTAAAAGAAATACCTCTATCAGAAATTATTTGTAAGGGATTTCCAAGGACTGATTTTATAGTTTGTAATTTCGATATGTCTTCAGCAGATGTTGTAGTCTTTGTAAGAAAATTCAAACAAGTTTAGTAAATGTGCCAATTATTATTAAAACAGGCTTATATAATTTTAATGGTACTTTCTAAATATCTTAATTTATCAATATGGTATGTGTGTAGTGGTACGTCATTTTATGCAATGGGTGCAATAAGATTTTCATTTTTCATGTCATTCACAAGAATACAGTGAACATAATTAGGTATGATATTTTTTACTTTCTGAATAAGTTTGAGAATGAAATAATGGCTCACAACGTTTTTCTCTGTATATTTGATTCCAATATGGCTTTTTTCATGCTCACTTCTAATAACTTCAGTCTGCATACTTCTTGGCACAACTACTAATTCCTTACCATCAACAAATCTATATATAAGGAACTTCGTTTTTATTAAAATAATCTTCATAACTAAAGATTTTTAATAATTCTTTTATATTTTTCATTTCATTATCATTATCTTGGGCTGAATTTAATTTCGGTATAATATTATCACCTGAGATGCAAAATACGTTTGCAGGGCATCTGCATAGTGCGTCGGCATGAGTCATTCTTGTACTGGAAAGAGGATTAATACTATAATTAAATTCTTGGAGCAATAAAGTCCAAAGAGCAACGAGAGTTGACAAATCTGCTTATTGCATAGATTTTTCAAATGCGGAACTCTCAGTGACAATTTTAAATGGGATTCCAAATAGGTAAACACAAAATATCTTTAACGCTTCAATAATTTCAAGAGTTTCAAGTTATTAACCAGAATACTTCTTTTCGGCATGTGCTGCTTTTTTAGTCATGAAATAGGTAGGATGGAAATTTTTATCATTTAAGCAGTTCTGAATTAAAATAACTCTATATCCTTATACGCTGGCGTCGCAATGCAATTTAGTTTCGTAATTTGGATTGTATATACTCAACACAGGTTTTTCAGAATTAATTAAAAGAGTTTCTTTCCTCTTCATCAAAATTAAGTTTGCAGTCTTTCTTCAAAAGATCATTCAATGGTCTAGCAATAATAGAATAGTTTGGCCTGAATTTCCTGAAATATCTAGTCAATATTAAAATCTATAGACCTGTTTCAAATTACGTGGCATAGGAAAATGAAGCACAGCTTTGGTTTTCAAAGTAGATGGAAAAAGTGTTCCTTCTTCGATAACATGGCCTAAAAATAAAATGCTCTTCTTCAAAAAAAATGGAATTTTCTAAATTTATTTCTAGCCCATATTTGTTCGCAAGATATAAGACCTTTTTAAGCCATTCGACTCCTTCTTCAGCTTAGGAAGACAAAATGATTATTTCGTCCATATAAATTGAAACACCAATAATCAGTGGTCAGAAAATAGTGTTAATAAATGTTTGAAACATGGCTGAAGAATTGCATAATCCAAAAGGAATCTAAAGAAATTAGTACTGGCCTTCATGATTTACAAATGAAATGCTTTTCTACTAATCATGTTTACATCTACGTAGGAAAACTTGTTTTTGAGATTGATTGCTTAAACACACATATTCCTGCAATCTATCTAATATATATTCAATCAATGGGAAAAGAAATCTGTCTTTTAGAATTACTTTATTCAATCTCCAATAATCTATGCACAAACGAGGTGTTCCGTCTTTTTCCTTACAATTACAACTGAGCTACAATATTAGGGTTCTGTTATGACTTGTTCTAACCATTCAACTATTTGAGTTTCAACAATCTTTTTCTCTGAAAATGGTAATCTACAGGGTTGAGGAAATATAGGTTCATTACTTTTTAGTAAAATATCTAAATGAACATTGGTTGATTTTGTTTTACGAGGTACTAATTGCTGCATCTTATCTTTAAAAGTATTTGGAATGCTAGGTTCATTGTTCAGTTGAACTTCATTAAAAGTTAAATCGACTTGAAGACTCAATAAAGTATCAATTGTTTTAATCACTGGTTTTTATTTTAATCTTAATTCCGTTTTCATTAATTAAGGTTTTACCCTACATTATTACTTTAATTCCTATGATGACATCATAAGACATACAATTATTTTCAACCACACAAATATCTTCTTCACACTTAAAATCATCTATTTTAATATTTTCTTTAATACAACTACATACATCTGACGACATCACTACCGATTTAACAAAATCAATTAAAAAATAATTTAATGGAAACAATTCTGCAGCTTTTAATTTATCAAAGACAGATTTATGAACCAAACTTACTTGGCTTTTAGTATCTATGAGTGCAATATCATTTAATTAATTAATCATTCAGTTTTGGTTTTACGATAATACCCATTGTGGATACTTCAGGTTTAAAATCAGTTTCTGGGCATAATGAAGCCTTATGTCTAAAATTATTACTTTGAAAACATTTAATGCCCTTCTCTTTATGTTCACAAATTTTAGAAATATAATTTTTTCACCACATTTAAAATAAATTTTTCTAATAAACTCACCAAATTCGCTTCTTAGAGTTAACTCTATTACTACATTTATATTTTGAATTCTTGCTACCAAAAATATTAACTTTACATTAAAATTATATTTTGCTTTCGTTCCATCGAAAACATTTTTACTTTCAACAGAATCATTTTTTATTGCTCCATAAACTTTGAGTTTTTCATTAAATTCAATTAAAAATTCTTACATCCATACAAAATAATTTTGTTTTCTTGTCTATCATTTATTCCATTAATAATATAATGCATTAAAGCAGTTTATTCAATTTTACAGTAATACGCAATTCCTTCATTTTTAAAAAAATACTCTTGAACAGATTCAGAATCACGCATTTTTCTCTTACGCAAGAGATCATGCAAATTAGCTGAGATTATTTCAAATGAGAATTTAACAATCAAGGCTCGTCTCCTTTTTTGCCAAGAATTAATTTGTGTTTCTGTTCGAACGAATAATAACGAATAATAGAACATTTTCTCCCAAGGATATTTTAGCCATAACAATTTTTTGTAATTATGATAAATTAAATAATTTCGACATGTCCTCAAAATAATCTAGCCAATAAATTATATTTACATGCAATTTGGCATTAAACTTAGTAATAGAGCTTTCGATATCCGCATAATTAATATTAACACTTGAAATATCAAGAAAATCATAAAAGTGATTTTCATAAACATTATCACTTTGATAGGAATATATATATATATATATATATATATATATATATATATATATATATATATATATATATATATATATATATATATATATATATATATATTTATATATATGTATGTATTTATATATATGTATGTATGTATGTATATGTATATATATTCTACTTATTTCGTCATACCACTCCAGTTTCCGAGTCATCAGTGTCAGTAATATTCGAATTTTCACATTTTAATGTTTTGAGCTACGTGTTAAAGGTCACATAATAGAGACAAAATTCTTTCTGCGAGTTCTGCCTTTGATGTTTGAAATTAAACACTTAAAATGTTCGATGCAATTATAGGCTTGCACAACGAAAATACATTGTTTATATTTTTTACTTTGCTTCGATATTCATTACTTTCAATATCAATTTCAAAACCATCAAAACTTCCAATTATTAACTATTTAATTTATCTCCATCATGATCAAAACACAATATGTACAAAGTTTAAATTTTATCTGCTTTGAAAATTTTCATTCCAATGCTTAGTTATTTCACATATCGTTTAATATCATCTTGTACTATTAAAACTTATTACCTATACCTCGTAAAAATGTTCATTGAGGGCTCATGTCTTTCTCTGGTTCCAAAAAAAAGTTTTCAACAGCTTTCTTTAATCAAAATGATTCCAACAATTCACAATTAAAATATTTTGGTAATCTATTTAATCCTGCTCCAAAGTTTTGTGGGATGGGGGAGTGTGGCCAAGGGTTAATATAATTAATTAATAATCCGTATGAAGACTTATATTCAGTTAACACATATTTACAAACACAACTACATACAATTTTGTGACAGTTACAATTAATCGTCTTAATGATACTTGCATGAAATGAAAGTAAGAATCATGGGGGAGGTTGCAGTCATTTTGCTGCTATCAAACTCGTCTTATGGCGTCTTAATCTTTCGGCTTACTGCTGCTTACTTCGCACTTCATGAGCCCCTTTTGAGAGTGGAGACTTGAAATAGGGACGTTAATATATATATATATATATATATATATATATATATATATATATATATATATATATATATATATATATATATATATGTATATATATATATATATATATATATATATATATATATATATATATATATATATATATATATATATATATATATATATATGTGTGTTTTAAAATCTTCAACCATATACATTCTTCGTGTATTTTTATAATTTATAAATTATTATGTACTTAAACATTGAATGTAAAAGTTGTTTTGAGTTTTAAATATTTATGCTTAATAAATAGATGTATATTTATATTTAATATTTGATATTTTTTCAATATTTGTAGCATGTTTCTGAAACTTCTATAAAATTAGTTAAATATAAATAAATTAGTTAGTAATATAATTTAATTGTTTATAAATTTGATTAGTAAACTATACTTTTCTTAAGGTTAAAAAATTGTCATATTAAAAACATTTGAATTATACATATTTATTAATTCTGTCAGTAAGTTCATTTTTAAATTAAACGATATGATACGGTTAAGAATAGTGTTAAAAGTGTGACAATTTTTGTATTTCTTATTGTGTGTACCTTTAAAGGAGCAAATATATGCTAATTTAATATAAAGGAGAAAATTATATTTCAATAATGTTAGAATTTTAGATGAATTGTTTAAATCTAACAAAAATTTATATTTTTTGAGAAATTGACATCATTTAGATAATCAAATATCATAATTATTCTATCTATTTAAAATTGGTTTCCAAATTAAATAATTGCATTCAAAAATATTGTTTTAAGTTTATCTACACTATTTATTCAAGAAAAAATTCAATTACTGAGACGAAATCGGATCCTTTTTCAACGCATTTATTCAGTAAATTTATCATGCACTTTTGATTTTATGTTTAAACATTAGGTGTGAAACAATTTTTTTCCTTGAGAATTATTTATATAAATTGTTAATATAAATATATACATTTCCAATTTTCATAATGATATCCATTGTATTTTGATTATGAATCTCTCCTGTAGTTATAATTTTAAAATATATTCTTTTTGTACGTAGTCATCGTTATATAATGTGTGAAGCTGCTAAATCTTTAGTTAGTATATATAGGTTGTAAATGTTTATACAATAATTTCTGCGTTCTGCATATATGCAATTTTGACTCTGCATATATATGCAAGTTGTGCTGTACATGACCCCAGTAGACTTCTTGATTGGTGTTTCGGTTGTTCTCACATTCTTCTGACGTATTTATTTTTTTGAACTTTGTCCCTAAACTTGGCGCAGTATTAAACGAAGTAAGAAACATATATTGAAAGCCTAATTTAAAGTGCAAGATTGATTAACATTATTAATGCACCATGCATTTTAAGATGAATATCAATAAAAACTGACACACACACACAAATTTCGTAAGAATCTACTCACAAAGTTTCTCTGAAAAAATACTATCCGTAATTGTGATACAAGTTGTGAAGTAATTCTTGTTTGATTCTTAAAATTTCTTAAGTAATAATCATATTTGAAACACAGAGCAGATTTGTAGTTAAATGTATCGCCATGAATAAGCAGCATGAGTGTAATAAATAAGCTTAAAATGTTAATATACACAATGGAAAATTGTTGTTGTGAAATTTTGGATTTCATTAATTCATTCATATCAAACCAATCATTTTGAGCAATTTGAAATAATATTTGTTAAAGTTTAAATTTTCAATATCTTCAATACAAGCAAGAAAGTTAATCGTTTTTTTAATTTTTAAGCTTCCGTTATTTTCTTCAAGGAATTTTACAGTCAAGACTCACTTACTAAAATAATTTTTTACCAAACTCCAAATCCAAAATAACCAAATTTCATTAGTGTCTCCCAACTTTGCACATGAAGTCAAAAATACCATTTATTGAACTGAGGTGTAATTCTCCAGTATCAAGAGTACCTGAAATATTCCCTAGAGTAAGGGTAAGTAAAAACATTTATGCACAATATATGACGCTTGTTTCCTCGATTTTATGGCATTTTCCTATTACAGAGCCTTATTGAAAATGCCCCATGGTATGAAATTGTTTTTCTATCCTGTCTAGAGAAGTAATCATGTTAGAGGCAGCTTCCTGCTTAGCTCCAGAATTGGTTATAATAGAGATCATTTGTAACTCTGATACCGAAGACATTCTTTTTACTCGTTCAGTTGATTTATTCTGGGTTTCCTTGCCTTTTAAAAGTAGGTCCACATCAGATGTTTTACCTGCATGAGCAGTAGCTATAAATCTCAAGAAAAAAAATTGTCCATCCAGTATTGACTTAGTTACTTGATCAGGCAAGATAATCTAGCAGTTCATCTTTCATAATAGAACTTCCGTTTGGACACTATAACCCCATTGTCATTCAGATTAAGCTCGGTTCACATAAAACCAAAGTTCTGGGAATATTTTCACGGATTGTCTTTTCTTAAAAAGGAGAAAGGACGTTATTCTATGCACCACATGCCGGTGTGCTCGTTGTTGCTCAACACCCCAGAAATATTTCTCATCACTTGGAGTGAAAATGATTCATAATCTTTTGTTTTACACTCGTGTCCATAAATTAAGGATAATGCAAGTTTAGGCAAAGAAAGAGACAGAAGCAAAACAAATGTGAGTTATTTGTAAAGTATATTTATTAAACAAAAGGTAAAGAGCAAAAAAGAGGCTATATGTTTGACATCATTAACAAAAATTGCGATTTTTACTCCCTGGAGCAAATTAAAAAAAAACGAACCTATTAACAAAAAACTATATAACATAGTAGGTATGATGGTTAATGCATATTATGCTCCCCAGACGATGCAATATTGGCCGAACAACGCCTAGACATGATGAGTGTCAAACTATCGATCTGATCTTGGGGACTATTACACCACTCATCAAGCAATGATCTCTGAAGTTCCGGAAGACATGTGGGAATGGGTTGACAGGATGCAGTTCATGTCTCACACATGCTCTATTGGATTCAAGTCCGGTGAGTATGCTGTCCATTCCATACGGGTGACATCTTCCGATTGAAGGCATTCGTCTATTATGTTTGCACGATGAGGACGGGCGTCGTCATCGATAAACAGAAATTCTGCACCCTTGGCACCCCGAAGCAAATGTACATGTTGTTCTCGAATGACATCCCGATATGGTCTGTCATGGTTATATTCTGAGAATGCAGGCTAGTTCTGGAACCCAGATTAATTCCTCCCCAAACGAGCAATCCTGCACCACCGTAACGATGTCGTTCAGTGGGGATCTGTTGGTGCTAACGAGTACCTTGCCCTCTACATATGAAAGTCTGGCGAGAGTCAGACTGAAAACTAAACCAGGACTCGTCTGAAAACATCACGCAAGATCACTGTTTCTGTGTCCACAAGCATGCTCTCTACTCCAGGCTAACCACAGGAGACAGTGAGTTTCGGTAAGTGGAACACATCTGACAGACCTACGAGCATTTAGACCAATGTGCCCTAAGCGTCTGTATACGGTCTTCCTTAAATTGTTGTACCGTTAGTTGAAGAAAGCTGACGAGGCAGGTTTGATGCTGTGCTCAATCTTTTTCTTTTAGAAGTAACTGCCAAATACTGGTCCTCATTCAGCGTTGTAACTCGGGGGCGTCCTGCGCTATAACGTCTATTCACATTACCATCATCTTGGGACCGTTGCCAATGCCTGGAGATGACACTTTAGGCGATTCCAAGTCTCTCGGAGACTTCAAGCTAGGTACGTCCACATTCCTGAAGGCCGATATTACTACCACGTAAAACATCATCCAACAGTGGTTATTGCACTGAAAGGCTTTTAAAACGCCTGTGAACAATTTTACTTCTTTGCAACTATTCCTTATATATCCCTTTCTTACACTCTCGTCATACAGACGTACTATCGGCACCATCTGGTGGTTTCTTGTAATTTGCATTTTATTCTTCAATATCTACATGATAATTCTACATGTGAAGTTTTTATTTTAGACTTTAATTTCTGTGTGATTTCGAATTATCCTTAATTTATGGACATGAGTGTATATAAGTTTGCTTATTACCATATACCACTGGAGTCAATATATATATATATATATATATATATATATATATATATATATATATATATATATATATATATATATATATATATATATATATATATATATATATATATATATATATATATATATATTTAAAAATGCATAATCAAATATTGAAATTTATATTTTTTAATTCATTTATTCTTTGTTACTGAACTACCACCCATTGCCTTATTGATACTGAATATCTCTTTGTACTTTCTTTTGCAGTTCCTACAATGTATCCGTCCTTTGAATTATGATAGCAGATGAACCACTGAAATAGTAGGGTAAGATGTAGGCCAATGTCAGCAATCAAACTCCAAGGTTATACACATAATTTACATACGTCATTTTAGGCAAGAGTGAAAGGAAGCATCGCTGAGTAGCCACAACTACAGCAAACCTTTTTAATAGCTGGGTTGACTAGAACATTCTTTAATCTCCACCAGAAAATACAAATACTCCTCCCCATAAACCTACAATGTTGCACACAAACCAACTGGGAGGCAGAGCGAAATAAGCTGAGCCCAGCCCCATAATGAGACTACATGGAATTAACATAGATAATTCTCAATTGGTTTCACCACATTAAACATTAAGGAATGGTAGCTCCAGCAATATAGTAAAATCTGCTTACGATTGTTGATTCAAAATAAGGTACCTCAAAGCACAATAAAACTGTTATTTACTAAACAGTTACTGAACTATGATTTCTCACACATCTGTTGTTTCGGGCAACATTCTCAGAGAACGAAACAAATTGTTTCTGTATAGGATCCAGGAAAAAATAGTTTTAATATAATATGGGTACTTAGAACTACATCAAGAACTGGATTCTATATTACTATGGGAATTTAAGCATTAAGTCTTTTTTTTATATTCAAGCTGAAGCTAAATTTCTTGCGTGATTACAAGAAGGACATAACAAGAGAAAGTTCATTGAAGAAAAACTTTCCATCCAGGAATTTTTGGTTTCATGCAGACATTGACTTATAAGAAGCAAAGAATTTGCTACCAACATTTCTTGAGATACCAACATCTACACTGGTGCCTTTAAACTGAAAAAAACTTTGTGACTGCCTTCGTTTACAGAGAAAGCGTTATGTTTATAAATGGTCATGCACATTGTCTATAAGTCAGAACAGATAGCTATCGAGCATGCTTTTGAGTAGTGCACCAGCAAATACTCACTTACGAATACTTGGGTGGATAGTTAACCTAGCATAAAGCATTCAATGAACCCAAAGATGGACAGAAAGTTCGACTTCTTCCCAAGCTTTACATCCAAGCATTATTTGATATTCAAACCCCAGCCCACTTGGTGAGAGCTGAAGGTCAAAACTTCTATACTGGCTGCGCAGTAACTGAATATGATAAAACTTCTTAGTACTTACAAACTCCACGGATGCACATGCCTACTCTTTTCAGAAAGGATTCACTCTAGCAGTGTCAGTCTCTTTGGGACAATAAAGTTTCAGAATGTACAGTATATGAATATTTTCACTTGTTTTCAATACATCACAAGGATAACCTCTACATCTAACACGCTTTATCATATGTTATGGATAATTCTCAAGATATATAGGTCAAATTCACATTCTAAACGAAATTAGCTATGCTGTAGTGGGGATGGAAGACCCATCTACCAGCGTACAGAATATTTTCTTACTTTTAAGTGTAAAGCTGCTCCAATATTAGACGAATGATAGAACTTAAAGTTCTATGGAATCATTGACAACAAACTCTCTATCCTGGGGAAAAATAATTATTTTGGTTTAATATTTCATTTCTAACAGAAAACTGATTTTGTCTGATGAAATTACTTATCAGATTGCTCATAATTTGCCCGATTTTTATTATTTTAAAACTAATTATTTTTCTTTTTATTCATCTGCCATAACTTTTTCTGCATAAATAATTTACATAACCCAACCATTATACTATTAATACTTTATTTTACAAGATGGTGTAGTTGTGTAAAGGAGACTTTGAAGGTTTGTGAATTCGTATCCATAAATATTTTCTGGCGCAGCATGTCCATTTTTGGATCTTGCGCCATAAAAAACCCAACTAACCAACCAACCGTAAATATTTTCAATTTATAATTATATAGATACATAAAGCTCAAGATTACTTACATGTGGTCTTAAATCTGGCAAATAAACTTTTCTATGGTATTTACCTGAACTGGTAGAAATTATTTCAAGCTGGTTACAGGGAAACGTAAAACATTTTTACATAGTTAGTTATGTTTTATTTTATTTTATTTTATTAGAAATAAATTTTCACTTTGAAATGGATATCGATATTTTTATATTATGTTATACCTAAAAATAATCATTTGCAGAACATTAAAATCAGTAAGTTTCAAATTATTATTTCTTATTTTATTTTTGATGTGACAAAAATTACCATTATCTAAAAATATGGTGTATTACTATAATGGACAATTTCACAAAATGCCTATGTATTTAACATAATATATTCCAATTGCTACTTTTTCTTATTACAAAAATATATCCCTTTATTACCTACTATTCTAAATGATATGAAAAACTATTTAAATTTCTTTTTTTAAGCCGAAGAAATTGTATTTTTTCCTGATTCTAATATACTTTATAATGTGGGGAAAACGATCAGCTTAAGATGAATCCATTCTTTAACAAAATGATTATTTCATTATTTTAGTACGTATAAAAATTATTTTGACATCATAAAAACTTTACAGCCACCCAACTTGTCTAGTGGTTAGCGTGTCTGACTGCGGATAGGAAGGTCCTGGGTTCAAATCCCTGTTCGGGCATGGATGTACTTTCTCCTTCTATCTATCCTGTCTTTGTCTTTTCCTTGTATGAATGTGGAGTGAAAGTTTGCCTACCCTATAAACGGGTACCTATAGCATGTGTGTACTAAGGAAGTCGGACTCCACACCAAAATATGGTTTAGTTGGAAAAGTGGAGCAGCGCACCCCATGTTGCCAGCCAGGCTGGCACACGACGACAACAACAAAACTTTATAGCTCTTCATTTCATCTTAATAATGTATAATCATTATTTTCAAAAGAGATTAATAACTTTCTTCTTCGATGAAAGAGATTATATTTTACATCATTTTTTTGAACATAGGATTTTATTCAAATTCAATAAGTAGAAGTTAGTTTTTATTTATGATAGAAAAGATTGTAAATTTTGTATTTAAGAAAAAAGGAAGTATTTCTAATATAGTAATAAAAGAAAAAGGATCACTTGAATTCTTTATAAAAAAACTAATATCTCTGATAATATGGCTAAAATGTACAGTTTGCGTTGATTATAAAAGGCAAAAGAAAGAAAATATGTGTTTGCTAATATAATGTAATTCTAAATATAATATACATTAAAACAATCACCAGTTGTGTTTCTTATTAAGGGCTTTAGGTTAATGATTTTTCTTTTGCGCGCTTTTCTGTGCGGGAATGGAAGCTTCTGTGGTTATGCTTTTCCATACTTGTTTTTTTTAATAAAAGGACAAATTAATAATATAAATGTAGAAAAATGTCATTATCTAAATAAATAATAAAAAATGCGATTTTTTATTTTGTTAATTTCTAAAAAAATTACGGATTAAAGGAGAATGAGCTTAATTTATAAATAATTACAGGATTACACAGTAGTGCTTGAAAAAATGCTCTATGCAATTTAGAATTTATAAGAACTGAAAATTTAAATAATAATCACATCTTGATTTTGTAGCAAGAGCATGAAAATTCTTTTTAATTTATGTGAGTGTCTTTAGAAAATCTAAAATTAATGTTTGTAATTTTTTTATTTGGTGTTTTTTTGTGCAACTATTTAATTTCTGATATCGAATTCATTAATTCAAATTAAATGAAAAAAATTACAATTTGTTGAACAGCACTTTCCTGTACACTATTATTTACATACAGCGGAAGTCGTAAAATCATTGAAATTTTCCTTAAAAATAATCTGTATAAAATTTATATACATTTTTAGGTTAAACTGCTAAATAAAACTACCATATTGCAAGTTTTAGAAATTCAATCGTTATACGTCATTTGTTAATTACGTAAAAATATATGCTTGTGACAACAAATTTAATTATAATTTTGAACAATACATAAAGCATACGCGGCTAATTTATTGGGCCTAAAATTTAGAAAATAAAAAAGAAATGTATTCATCTAGTTAGAATTTATTATTTTTTATCCAGAAGTATTGAAACGTGTGGAGTAGGAGCAAAATGAATAAAAATTGGAGTATGACTATACAACTAAATGTGAGTTTTTTGTTTCAAAACATTTCCATACTAGTAATTCAATGTATTTGGAAGACAGAAAACTTGATATAAAAGAAACTTTAACGTAACATTAAATGAAATTCTTTAAAGTACTTTTTAAAAGTGATTTTTCTTAGAATAAAGATTGACTATATTTTTTTACTATAGCAGATCAATCAAAACTTAAGTCATTCAAAATCTTTGTTCTTTTACAAAACTGCATAAGAACTTGAGACGCAAGATAATTTATCAAACCATAAAACAAAAGTTTTATATGGCTAATTTATGGGGCCCAAAATTGAGAAAATAAAAAAGAAATGTATTCAACCAGTTTGAATTTATAATTTTTTTATTTTTTTTACATATAATGCATTTTTTATACAACCGTTATAGCTGAAGTTATCTGGTTAGGACTTCTGTCTTATTAATAAAAATGAGGAGAACTAATTGCTCACATATTACTTTTTCTAAATAATAATTTTCACGGAAAAAACATTAACATTTAATTCACTAAAAACACAAAATTTTCATTCTAATTAAATTTGTATTTCTAACAAGTGAAAAATAATTCGAAAAAGGTACATTATTAATTTCAGTTTTATTACTTGAATAACAGATAGATTCATGCCTAAAGTATAAATAACGTGTTTATAAGTCGGAAATTCTCATATTTTTAAGAACAGTATAAGGTTCATACAAAAATCTGGAAATTAAAACACTTTCAGTTAGAAACTATATAATACATATTTTACTTCATTGGAAGAAATCAGTGTTAATTTTGATAAACAGGATATCATATTTACATACAATTGATGATCCATCAGCATTATTATGAAACAATGAGATTCAACTTATTTTATGAGAAAAAATACTATAAGAAAAATTTTATGTAGTTCAAAACTAAATTACAAATATCAGTAGATTTTTAAGTATAAAAGATGAAAAATTTGAAATAAATATCAATCTTACAAATAAGTAAATTTGCAAACAAATTGAAAATATTTAAATGCAAAGAGAGAATAAATTCTCGAATAAAAATAATTATATATTCTATAGAATATCTTTTACTGCTGGGATAAATATTACTTAATATATTGTGAAATTCATCAAAATAATGCAATTACAGTCATGCACATTCAAAAATATAGTTAAATATAGTTAAGGAATTATGATATTGATCAATACATAAGAGTCCATTAAAAATGCTCAGAAAATTTAATTTGAAATTCTGTGTAACTGGAAAAAGCTTTATTAAAACAAAATAAAGTAAAATTTTTAATTTTTAGCATTGAAAATAAATGCTAGATTACTTTTCATGAAAGTAAATAAATTTGTTGAAATAACTACTTTTAAAATACGTATATAGTAATTGATTATAAAAATGTCCATTGGAATTGAAGTCATAAATATTTATTACTGTGTGTGTGTGTGACGAGACATTTATATTAAAATACCTGAAGTTCTGTACTAATAAGATGTCTCATTCAATGCTTGTTTTTAAATAAACACTGAAACTTGATATTAAATATAAATTTTTAATTTCTATAAGACATTTTTAGAGAATATGTTTGTGAAAATTAAAGATTATGTTTTCGATGAAGATGAAACGGAAAAATTTTAAGATAAATGTTGTAGATAGTAACTGATTAAAAAATGTGTAGTGATTATTTTTTATACGTTTAATATTTATTTAAAAATGGATTGATATTTCACTTCAATTTGCTGTTAAGTTATTGCAAAATGCATGTTTTTATAATATTGTATATATCTCATACTTTATGAAATATTATATCTCATACTTTATGAATAAACTGTAATAAATTAAATAAATTTTCATTAAATGGTACATTAATAAGGTTTGACAGCTATCAATATCTTTTTCATATTGAGAGCAACAAGCTATTATCATATAATGCAGTTCAGTGATGGTTTTTAAATAAGAAGAATGAATTAAAGCTTCAAAAAGTACTTGGATTCGCTGTGACAAGCATTAGTATGGACAAACAGGGAAACTTTGATGTTATGGGAAATGCTGAGTTATATATCTCAAGTATTATCAACAATACCAGAGTTGCATGAGACAAGTGTTTTAGTTGGGACAAACTCTCTTTCTTCTTACTCTGTCTAGATTTCATTGGCGTAAAAAGGAAATAAAGCCTTATTTGGGGGATCTATGTGTAGTTGAACCTCTGTGATATGCTTAAGGAAAATATTTTTGACTTAACAATTATCTGTAATTTCAATTACTAGATTCGATTACAACCTTTTTGAACAACTGGAACAGGGTGTTGCATTTTTGTTTTCTGCGTATACATTTGCCTGAAAAGCAGATTTCCAAATTCTCTTCTTTCAGACTCAGATGGCCTACTATCTATTAAATGTTCCCTGGAAAAGTAACTTATGGAATGGAATTTAAATATCAAAGGATATCAAAATGCCTGATGTCTTTGAACATTAAGATGTCAATTATGCTGAATAAAATCATCAAAACAAAAAATCCCTGAATCTCATCAAGATTTTCACATACCAATAGGGTCTCTCTCTATTTAATTAATGCTTCTTTCTATAAAATGAAAAATATTTTTATGTTGTTGCTGTTACTTACATGACACTTGGACAAGACTAGTTCGCTATTCCGTTAGCTGTGCAAATTTAAGTGAATAGAGTGCGACGTTTGTTCTTCCAGAGTACTTGGTGAATCGTTGCTCTAAACTCCTATGATAGATGGCACCACCAGAGGATCCACTTCCTCAATTTTGACATTGATCTGAAGAATGAGGATATTTTCTCCAGACCATTACACTCATGTAACTGCTCAATGGTAGACCACAAGACTTTTGATTCCACAGATTTAAAGAGAACGTATGCCGCATATACGCGGTGGGGATATAGTAGCATTCTGAATAGAACTTCACCCTTCCGGACGGAAAACTGATGCCCTAACCACTAGGCTACCACACTGCCCATAAATATTTATATTATATTATTTATTTATATTATTTATTTCTACCTTTTGCTTATTATTATTAATTATAAAAAATTAGTTATGCAATTACATCATTTCATATAATATTAAGTGCAATTTTGTCTATTTAAAAAACCATTATAAAATTCTTTTGAAATGGATGAAAAAAATAATTTAATAAAAATAATTAGGAAAACTGTATTACATTTATGCACTTTATATAGTTGTGTTGTTAAAATTTTGATCTATAAATTAAGTATATTTGAAATAGAGTTTATAAGCACTGTTTTGATGTTGTTATTGAGTTACTTTAGCTTTAAAAATATTAATACAGAATAGTTTGTAAATATTTTTAGAAATTTTCACATGCTTCTGCGATTTGTATTAAATTTTCTTAGTTAATGATAAGCATAAACTCAATTATAACGAATGTCGTACATTGAATGCTAATAAAAGATTCATTCATAAAAATTTTTATAAAATTCTTTCACAACAAAGTTTTGAAACACTATCTTGCAAACTTTCAGTAAATATTCAATGGCAAACATATGTAAACAAATCAGTATAATAGACACAAAATTGTTAATTTTCAAGAATCATTAATTTCGAAACATTTTAAATGTAATAATCTGGAAAAGGTGGGAAAATGTTAAATTCTAGAATATTATATAACATTGGAGTCTTAATATTTATGAGAAACTCTCCTAAACGAGAAATTCAAAGAATAACGAGAAATTCTGCTAAAGTTGTTATTGCAAAAGCAAGATAGAAAGTACTTCACCTTAAAGAAATATTTTCCTTCCCAAGCTCTTGAATCTACACAAAATGATAGAAAATATTGATTGCAAATGGACACGAGGGTAAAATCATTTGGGAAAACCTCACGCGTATAAAATATTATGTAAGTATAAAGTTAAAACATCGTATGGAATTTCAAATTTTTATAGACATAATTTTTATAGACTATTTTATATTATACTTAATTCATGAAGTCTTGCTGTCTTGAAAATATATTGTAATAAACTCAAGGAAAACAATTATATACCATATTTTATTGAAATTTAAACACACACACACATACACACACACACACACACACACACACACATACACACACACACACACACACACACATATATATATATATATATATATATATATATATATATATATATATATATATATATATATATATATATATATATATATATATATATATATATATATATATATATATATATATATATATATATATATATGGTAATTGTGTGGTACACATACTTCAAAATATTACTCATTTAGATCGATAAATAATACATTAATGCATATAATAATTATTTAAATTTAAAAACATTTACATTACAATTTTGTTACATTGGAAAACCCATAGTATACTTTATTTATATTCTTATGAATCAAACTTAATGAATCAAATATTTATACACTTAATGAATCAAATACTTAAATGGTTACTATATATGCTAGAAGACATTTGAAAAAAATAATAAAATTCTTTGTTTCTTGACATCACTGATAAAATTTATCAAATTTTCTTTCTAATTTTAAAATACTGAATTATTTATTATACAAAAATATTGAACTTGTCACCTTTTTAAAATAAAGAAAACATGTGAAACAGTGTATTTATAATTAATTATTTAAATTTTAAAGGATTGCAATTTAATAATTTCACATATTAATTAATTATTTATGCTATATCATAAGTAAACTTAACTATTTTAGGTATACAATAAATTTATGATTGTGGAAATATAAAAAAAAAATCTAGTAATAAATACCATGGAAGGGTTATTTTTGTCATGTATTGTAAATAGTTGAAAAATTGTAAAGAAAATCTTCAGTAGAAGACTGGATTAATTTTGAAGCTTTATTTAAAATTTATTTTAAATAAAATAATTTTTATTAAGATAATTAAGTAATATTAAAATAATAAAATAATATTAAAATAATTTAAATTATAATTTTAATAGCGAAAAAATATTAAAATACTCTTTGGAAACTTAATGGCAAGTTTTAGTATTTCAAATTTATAATTTAATAAATAATTGTCCTACTTTATAAAGCCATTATATTAGGAAAGTAATTAGATATTGAAGTTTAATTTTGTTTTTTAATCTGAACAGAAATGAAAAGATAAAATATTTTTTTTCTAATCAACTCTCTTTACTAAACTCACTTTCATTACATAAATATATGGGACTATTAAATTTAACTCAAATTGGTGAATATGTTAAATGCCGCAGTATGAGCAAATTAACTTTATTGGGTTTATCTAGTAGTAAGGACAAATAATAGTATTTCTTTGAATTTATTCCTACATGTAGTGTGATATATGTGATATCTTAAACAATAAATTTTGTTTTTTTTAACTGTAAAATATTTCTGGATTTAAATTATAAATAAAGCTGTGAATCTACTACAGTTGCAACTATTGTTAAGTGAAAGATCAGAAAGAAATATCTTCAAAATGACAATCTGTTTGAAAAGAAATCATTTGGGAATAGTTAAGACGAGATAATGTTTTGGAACACTGGGTTGTGCTTCAATGTTGGTATGTTTAACGTTCTTTTTTAAATAAAGCAAGCTCATTAATTTCTCTTGAGTAATTTCCTAAGTAGAAAGTTTTGGAATTATATTCAGTGTCTTATCCTGAATAAACAATATTTGATAAAGAATTTTAGGGTAGCTCACTACAACCCAAGGGAATAAATGCTCCTTCTTAGTGCCAAAGTGGGTAGAATAAAGCAAAATTTCATGATTTCTTTATCACGTAATAACAAATCGTAGTGGTGATTTTTTTTCAGTGGCCAATGATTTTCAACAATATTTTAAATTTGATATTTTAGTGTTTCTTTATTTTATATTTTACTTTGGATGGCATTTTCAGTAGAAAACATCAAGTAAGAAATTTATAAGAATTTCGGCATCAGCAAACGATATGCAATGTTCTATTTTATGCAAAATTAAACTGGTAAACGTAACAATGGTACTTGATTCTAGTGTAATATTTGGTGACAGAAATGCTTGTAGCTTCTTTATTCTTTTAAAAGACTACTTTAAAAGATCAGAAAATGATTTGTAACATATTTTTCTGAAATTTTATTTACCATTTTCTTTACATAAAATGTAGCTGTGTTGATTAAATATCTAGTCTTAAATCTAGATATTTAGAGATAGAATAGGATAAAAATTCCTATATATTTTGATTTTTTTATTTTATACTGTTTCATTATTATATTTATGATATTATAAGTCAATTATAAACTGTTATCTAATAATTATATACTTCATATTTAATAATTGCCACTGATTTCCTCATTTTTATGCTTATAAATACAACCTTCTAATTCTATTTAACTCATATAAATGGCTATTTTATATGAGTAAAATATTCAATTCTTTCATTCAGTTAAAAAACTAAAATGAAATAGGAAATGGCATCAAAGGAAAGCCAATATTTGAAACGGTATTTGATAATCAAGAAAACCAAGGAGCATTTTCAGTAATTTTATAAAAAAATAAAAACAATAAAACGAGTAAAGAAATAAAAGCACTGATTTATGTATCCATTTATTTAATTTTAAGCTGTAAATTTTCATACTGATTGCAGAAACAGATAAAAATTATTGTATAACCTAAAACATCGGTCTACAAAAGTATCAAGACATGATTTAAGATACTAATAAATATGTCAGATTTCATTTCTTTATAATAAGAATTTGAGATCTTACTCATTTAATAATTTTTCTAACACATACTTTGTTTGATTAACCTAAGTAACTAAAATATGTATTTTACTTAAATGACATTTTCAATGCTGAAAAATGTGTTCCAAAAATAGTTTTATTAGATATAACTTTGGCGAATTTTGCACCTTTTAAAATTTACATAAAATCAACATGAGTCACCTGCGGAAAACATTTTACCGTAAGATATTATCAATAATTTCCATGCTAAATATTAGAAAAAAGAAGTAATTATTTAATTATTTAACGAAAGTTGGCACTCAAAATACACACGTATTTTAGAGAAACTGGAGGTAAATGCATCAGATCAATATTTCATACATTATCTGATAACTCAATATTCCACATATACATGTACATTTCATAAATAACAAATATATTTACATATAAGTACACGTATGCAAGCACACACATACAAACTATAAATATATATATATATATATATATATATATATATATATATATATATATATATATATATATATATATATAATATATATATATATATATCTCTCAACTTTAAATTAAGATGAGTTAAAACACTCATTTAATATTTCATTCTATATAATAGGAAATAAAATACACAAGTTAAGTAAAACAATATCCCAGGGAATATACATTGCGAATGAAATCGTATCTTTAATAATGTCTTTGAGCAATTACATTCTTTGCCAATTAGTCCTCCCACTGCTCCAGTGTTAATAAAAAACCTGAGAATAAATGAAGGCATTAATCTCTTAGCCAGTGTTGGTAAGAAGAACATAATTGCTCGTATCTAATGTGCTTGATAATTATTTTCATATATTACTTTTATAGAAGACAAAAAATTAAGTTAATGACATTTTTCTGAATGTGTGAATTATTTATTATTTTTAATCAACTGGCATATTTTATAAAGTGAATGCGAACTCCATCAAAAAGTAAAATGATATTCTGGTTCTCTTAAATACAGTTTACATTACTCAGCTTGACAAAAACATAAATGCATGATAATTTTTTGGCTCTTAACAGGAAAATAAACATTGTATATTACACATATAACCAGTTTAATGTATATTAATATAAAGTAAATACTGATCTATATATGCCAAAGGAATGACAAAATTTGTACACATTTATTTTATTATTCTTTGCATATTCATTTTGATAATGAGTACATTTATTCATAGTTTCATTATTATTCACTTACACTGAAAAATTGCTAATTTTATAACACTATTTTAGTCTTAGTTAGAAGAAAAACGGAAACATTTGTCATTCTTATCATTGATTTAAATCTAGTGGTATCTCCTAAAATAATTCATTTTAAAGGATTGAAAATTTTAACCATTTGGGAAATAAGTTTAATTTATTATTATGTGGAAATGAGCAATGATTGTTGAGCAATCTAAAAGGTGTATTACATAAATAAATAATGTTGTATTAGACTCTCGTAATGCTTCATGCTTATTTAATAAACAAAATAAATTCAAATATGCTTGGAATCACTTTGATAAAATATTCTTGCATCTATTCAACTGTCAACACTTAAGGGAAACCCACAAAATCTTCTTTGAAAAATAATGAAAAAATAAACATTGTTCCTTTAACACTTAAATAATTCTTAAGAAAGAAATTCAATTGTGAGTTTGTTTGAATTTAGTACTCCATTAACAATATTTGTTTTGAAAATAACAATATGTTTTATTGAATTTAAAGTAAGGGTTGAAAAATTATGAGTTTCATGCTTTTCAAGCTGGATTTCATTAAATCAACCATTTGGAGTTACAGTATAATTTAAATGTCTAATTTGCACACACTTCGCTATTTCCAATGTTTTATTTTGCTCTTTCTAACTTTTTCTGTAACATGAATGCGAAAGTTTCTTTTTTGTTCTAGTGATAAGTTAAAAATATATATATATGTATTTCTTTAAATTTTCAAACTTAAGTATTTCTAACTCCATCATTCATATTTGTAGCGAAAGTTTGATTAAAAAACGATAAACTATTATAAGCATTAAAGATTTAAGTATCATGCATTTTTGTAACACAATGATAAATATTCATTTATAGAGTAAAACAAACAAAATATACTGGTTTCCAAGAATTAAAAAAATTAGAAATTTAGGCATAGATTTTAATAAAATTGTACAATAATATTCCTTATATAATATACGAATTTATAAATAGGATATAATCATCATAACTATCTTTATAAATTTCAATATTCTTGGTTCCATTTAAAAAGATATGAATTCTCAGGTGTATACTCAAGAAATACTGCTTAAACAGTAACACTGTACCTTCTAAAGAGTTTATTTACTTATTTTTACTTGAATCTTTCACATTCTGTCCGAATCTTTAATATTCCTGTGTTTATTTCAAGACACCATCATGAGGTTTGCTGGAAGAAAACGCCGTTTTTCTCTCCTTTAAATAAAGTAGTCTGCTGTGACTTAGGAATCAGAATCTGGACTTCTGACCAATAACTACAGTATCGTAACTAACTCAATTGCTTCCTTCGCTGAAGTCATGTAAGTGATAAGCATGTGGTTGATTACTTAAAGTACGAATTATCTTCATGAAATCATCTATGGAAGTTAGATATCAACACGAACAGCAGCAGAAATGGACATCTGGTTGAAAGTAATAGGCAATTATTCTTCCGTAATAACAATAGCAAGAATAGGTGCTCATTTTAGTTCTTAGCTTATCTTGGATACATTTATTGGTTACGGGTTCTGGATCAAAACTGTTTCGAAAGTTTATGACTCAAATAAATGTTATCTTTAATTCAACTAAACATCACTGTGGCTTAATTGTGAGATTATATTCTTCGAATTCGTAGGTTTCTCGTTCAATTTTAGGTACTAATGAACAAATGGAGATAGATATTGAGCTTTTGTTTTCTCCATGCAATTCATAGAGTATGGTGCTCTCTTGAAACACGTGAATACAGTCCACTATTGACGAAAATGTTTTCTAGTAAAGCTAGACATGACAGATGATGAAATACCTTTATCTGATGTCTCATCCGCTTACTCAATTCTATTTGAATTTATTGAATTTCTAACCTAGCAAAGTATCTAAATATCAGTTAAATTTAGCAAAATGTGTTACAAATTAAAAATATTTTTTGTGATAGAAAAATAAGTATATCTATGAGAATTTATCTGTTCATATTGTAAGTATTCACAAGTAAAGTTGGACCTCGGAAATTATTAGAGAGAATAATGTATATATTTTATTACATATGTATTATCTTTCCACATGTTCATTATCTCTTTTATATATATATAAGGATTTCTTCTTATGAAATATTTATTTAAAGCATCAGGCATATGGTAATTTATAAGTAGTGCAAATACAAACTATTCTCTTCATTTCCTTTAATGTAATATGCTTTTCTCGGGTAATTACACACACACACACACACACACACGCGCGCGCGCGCGCACGCACACACACACACACACACACACACACACACACACACACACACACACACACACACACACACACACACACACACACACACACACACACACACACACACACACACACACACTATTCTTATAATTCACATTATAATTTAAAATGCCCGAGAACAATATAAAATACAGCAAATAACATTAATATTTAAGAAACTGACTGAATTGTAAGAAAATAAACGACTAAACTAAACAATAAATAAAGTAATGATGAAAAATTAAATGATGTAAATAGTTCATTTTACTATATAATGACTAGCATTTAGATAACTTACAATTAAATATGTAAAAAGGAAAGTTTTATTGAAATTAAATTGGGAAAGAGATGGTTCTAAAATAACGTCTGTAGACAACTAATAAAAAAAAACTTAAGAAAATAAATAATAAATGTACAACCCGGAACTTTCTTTATAATAAATACTAGTTATCTTACAACAGGTAACTCTTGTGATAGTTACAGGCGTTGTCGTTATGATAGTTATAAAGTAATACATATTTGTGCATAATGCATTGATGTATGCAGTGGATTGTGTTGAGTAATTTTTTTATCTTAATGCTGTACATGCTTGAAACGCATCTTCCCGAATCAAAAATTAATAAGCTATTCAAACCATATATACTTATTTGACTTTTCAGTAATACAATTTGAATTATATTTCTTTGAATTAATTATTCAAATATCTTTTCAATTTCCATCGAAGACTGAAATGAATGTTTAAAGCGCACAAGCTTTACGGCATTTCAATCATACAAATTGCCTTCGTTAGGAAAATAGAAGCTTCAAGAACGCTTGCAACGTATGTACATTGCCCGAAATTGATCGCACGAAGCAGAAAATACTTCAAAGAAAACGGTGTAGTTTGCAATTGTCTAATTCTAAAACATTAATGAAATTGTTTATCCCGTTTTACAAATATCACTATCATTCATTTAATTAATTAGTATGATAATATGATCATTACTCACGAAATTTGCTTAAAAGGGGATTTACATAATAAATATATCCTGTAAAAAATAATATAAATATATTTAAATATAGAGTTTGTTTCTTTCAAACTTTGATTAATATAATAGTAAATTTAAGAATAATAGGAGACAAATTATCATTTTATTGTAGTTGTTTCTTAAAACCAATTTTCAAAAGTAAAGAAAAAATTGCAAAAAGGCTTTGCAGTTAATATAGTTTATAATATTTCTATGTTGTGCTTGAAAGAAACAAATCTTTTATTCCAATTTTAGTTATATTTTCTTTTTTTTAGAAATACAATTTAAATTCAAATTTCCCAGATCACTGTATGATTTAAGAATAATTATAAGATTTTTCATGCATAATAGTTTTATAAATTATAATGTTTAATTAAATACAAGTAATTTTTATATTGGTGTTTTACTTTTAGTTATTTTAAATTATTATTTTATGAAAACATGAATTTAAACTATTTATGTTTTAGAAAAATTATATTTTGACTGAGAACGTCAATTCATATTGATATGATGCATAACTATTTCTCTGCATACAGTAATATGCAGATGCTTACTTAAAATCAAGTTTTAAAATTTTTTGGCTTTTTTAAATAATATTTAATTACTAAAAGGTGAAAAATATTGATGAATTTTACTGCCAAATATATAAATTCTCTTTTAATTCACAAAAATATTTAAAGTAGAATATTTTAGTAAAAAAAAACTGTCGAAAAGAATTAATAGAAGAAAGTTAAGGTAAGTTCTCACTTACTAAAAGATATTCGATTACATATATTAGGTTTCAGGAAAAGTGGCAAACCATAGTATTTCTGTAACCAAAGACTTATAGAAAGGTTTATGGTATTTCTAAGAAAAAATATTTGAAGTTCAGAGTAAATTTTGTCTGAAAATGATTTAAGTTGAAAAACGAATATTTAAAAGAAATAAGAAATATATTTCTAAATAATATTCAAGTTCATGTAAATATTTTCAGTAATGTTAATATTATACTTGACATTTTACATACACGTATTTTAATTTATGGATAAGAATTAACCTCAAATACTGACATGCGTATTCACGTGTTTTGCTGCTATTCTTCATGTGTTCATTAGAAACTATGCAAAAAATAAATTTATAAATATAATTCGAAATATCCAGTTAAATTAATGAAAGATTCTAGTGAAAATAAGAGTCAATCCAACTTTATAAAATTCAAATGAAATTTTACTACAAATTTATTTTTAAATTGTTTTACTTTTATCCCAATATTGTGCTCAAGTAAAATTACTCGTGTTAAATTCTCATTCGAATTAATAAAATATTTATCAGTTGTTGATATTGTTTATAGTTTATAAAGAAAATTGCTGTAACCTTTCATAGCCTATATCACTTATAATGACAAGTTACTCCTAAAGTATGGACTTATAGTTACACATAGAATTCATAGGATAATCATAAGTCCAGATTGAAGAAATGAAATCAATTGGAAAACATTTTCTACTTACCCCAGTCTACAAAATATAAAAATTTTTCTGCGGTATGAATTGTTATTTTTGCGATAAAAAAGACGACAACCCTGGGCATTACATACAAACAAAAACATCTAAAATATTTTGTAAAATGCAACATTTAGGAAGTCTCATCGTCTTTTTAGATCATTTTCGGTTCTATACACTACATCATGATAGCCACTTCCACGTTTGGCTACATAGTGAAAATAATACATGAAAAACATAAATTTAACATTTTCAAACTGGTTTATCATCTAGAGGCATAGTATGAAGTATCTTTACCCACAAATCACGATTACTCTTCATTAGTTTAAATAGCAGAGGTTATTCAACCAATTTTTTTGAACTTATCGTTTTCTCCTTTCTTTAAGTTTTGTAAATCTGTCTTTTAACAGGAAAGTGCTATGACTGCGTTTTCCTGGCATTCTTTAATACATTACATTTTTCCTGTTGTCCTGCTGTCGCACTAAATGTCTCAGCTAAATAAAGCCCCATCTGTTATTTACAATTGCCAATGAGCCGTTGCATCCTGTCTAATCAGCATGAACTGTGACATTTAATCTCTGTTCAACTCATATCAACCAGTCATGCTGCATCAAATAGTATAAGTGCTGCTATTAGTGTTAATAGTAATTCATGCGTATACGAAATTGTAAGAACCCCTTATTTTGTAGCAAATTTATTGACTTTAATAAGTTAATAAACATCATAGCATACATGTATGGAATATATCATATTATCATATGGTTTATTTGTTGTGTAGCAATTTTAACAGCCGTTATATGTTAGAATTTATTATCATGATTATAAAATATAAATATTTTAACATTAAATAACTTATAATGAAATATCATTCCTATCCATTTGTATACTATGAAAGTATATTTTAAAAGGGCACATGCCTTAATGATCTTTTATAAACGTATATTTATAAGATAATAAAATATAAAAACAATTATGTACAATATATTGGTAAAATTAGCTTCGCATTTATTTTCGAAGACCAAATGAATTTTCTTAATGTATAAATTTCTTTATCTAACATATTTATTTGAAATTTTTTAATGTATATACGTTCAAACATTTTTCATTTCAGAAAAAATATTCTTATTTAGATTTCATTATTAAAAATATTTTTTCTAAATTAAAATAAATAATGTTTTTTGGGAAATTTCTAGTTATACATGCATTTAATATAACTGCGCCATATTCTTATATACCACTTATTTAAATATCTTGTCAGTAACTTTTGGAAAACACACAGCTCGCATCTTCATAAATCTAAAATATTTCATGTGGAATGTAAATATCTCCAAAGAGATTTTGAAAATATTAAAGTAACTAAGAACTAGAAATATCTTGCAGAATTATAATTTCAATGTAAGAAATAATAAATAGATAATTTATGGATTTTAGGAAGCTCTACATTTATCAAAATTTCTTCTCAATATCTTACTGAAATTAAGGTTTATCTTTTTAAAGAAACAGGTTGTGTTACATTTTTCATGCATTATTAAAATAAAAATTTAGTCGAAAGTAAATTCTTCAAGGTATTATTCGCATTATTTACCATAGTAAGAGAGCTAGATTGTTTTCTCAACTATTATTTCTTTTATTTAAGAATATTAATCTTTTTTTCAGTTATTAAGGAATATCTATAGAGCTAAATGAATAGCAAAAATTTCTAGAGATAAAATTTCTATGTAAATGTTAATTTGATTTCTAAAATCTGTAGCTAACTGAATTTTTTTAAATCATATTCTACGATTGCATTAGAATGACCACAAAAGGCTGAAACTATGGATTATGGCAAAAAAATAGTGAATATTAAACAATTGAAAACATGCAATAAATAGAAATGTAAAGTTAACTGGAAATATACATGAGATTAATATATAAATATGTAGAAAATAAAAATTCTATACAAATAAATAAGATTCTAAAAATATCATGTTTTCGAAATTTTTATAAAAATGTTTCTTCCTAATTCATCAATACAAATATTTTTTTGATACATATCTGTTTTTGCTGCATAAAAAATGAACTATTATTTTAAAATTTATTTTTAAATAATATTCATTTATTCTGATTCCACATTCCACATTTATTAAATAACGAAAGATTTCTTCGTCTTACTGCAATATGGAACCTAAAGTAGAATAGTTACAAAACTGAATAAATTATTAAAAGAGCACATGCGAAAGTTTCTTTAGTATTCTAATTTCTGACAATCTATCTTTTTGACCAACAGAGTTGGCCGAGTTTTACAACTCCATATATTTGGACTGGTAGTAATGATAAAACAATATGGCATGCATTTGTGTTCGTGGTATGAGGAATATAATCAGTTTTTTTTACTTATTTCCTTCTAGCATTGTATTACTTTGAGAATTATGCACATATATATATACATATGTTTGTGAGTGTGTTTCTATAATTCACTCTATAATAAAAATAATTAATAGAATGATTTGATACATTCCATAACTGCTTAAAATTTAAAAATATCAAAAAAGTTTTAGATTAATAGAAAAAGTTTCTTCTAGAAAATCTCATTTGAAACTATTTCACCGTAAAAATAAATGCTGATTTCAACCATGCATATAAAAAATAACATACTTAGATAAATTAAGATTACTTAACAAATCAGAGTGTTATTCTCACTGTACAATAGTATAAATTACTGAAGCAAATGCAGTTTTTGAAATCGCAGAAAGCTGTCTATAATATTCTAAATATGCTTGATAGAATCAATGTCTTCAGTGTTAAATTTCAAAGATTTCAGTCGGAATTTATTTGTCCAATCATTTAACAATTGAGGCTTAATTTATTCCTAGAACAAGACTACTGAAATTTCTCATTTCATGCTGGGATTATTAATTCTATACAAATCAATGCAACAAATTATCAATGATATTCAAATAATTATAATCTCACTGGATTAGAGTAATGAGACTGAAGAAAGAGACCTGGTTGGTTAGGGCGTCGCTTTCATTATTAAAAGATAGTGAGTTTGCATTCCGACTTAACTAACGATCCATCGCGTTTACTAAATGCAGCTAGGGGGCGTTAAATAAGAAAGGATCATAGTGAAATGTGATATCCAAATGAAATTACACCTCTAGAGGCGGCAGGTCCAGTATTGGGGTCTTTCTGCTTGGTACCTTCTTCTTAAAATGTTAATACTCCCACCCAAATACTACGATATGACTGGTAGAGCCCAACTCTAAGCTAGGTACAGGAAAATAAACTGAAGCAACAACAACACTGAAGTTTACCAGATTTAATTTATTAGTCTACAACGTCAATAATCTTTCATTATGCATTTTTTTAACTCTTCAATGCAGGTAATGATTTCATTATACTTTTCCCAGTTTTCGAATGAAAAATAAGAGGAGTTTTTGAATGCTTGCGGAAAATGGCATTCCCAATGCTCTTATTTCCAGATTTTAAATACTTATTACATACTCTAGTATTTTAAAGTGAAACTTTTATAACACTATGGTCACTTATTGAAGACGAATTATACTTTAGTTTAGAAAAGAACCGTGGTTTGATTCTCATTTCCAGTTATGAAGGCAATTTTTAATTTCGGTGCACTCATATTTCAAAAATATTCAAGCGTTTGTTTAAAATATTCTTCCAGATCTGTATAAAGATAGCAAATGAAATCAAGAAAACATTATTTGCCTTTAATTTTACTAAAAAAATTTCTGTGACAGAATCTTAGCTCCCTAATACTATAATATTACTCATTTACATCATAAAACAAAGTGTTGTAAGTATAATATATCGAAACAAGAAAAGTCCTTTAAGAAAAAAATAATTTCTGAAAGATATGAATCATAAATAAGATATATTGAAATTATACAAGTGTCTAATCCAAAAATGAAATCTGATATAAGTTATTTGAACACAATCCCCCCCCCCCTGTATTGCTCTTCTCAACAAATAGTCTAACACAATGGGCGGTATTAACGTATCACAAAAGATGGAACGTAAACAAATTGTAGCATTCTTCTCTAATATGCGCAGAATATTAAGCGAGATGCATACTGTGCATATTAAAAGAATATTCTTCTAATATGCGCAGTATGCATCTCTCGTTTGCGTCTTTGTCTTTCTAATGCATATTACAACAGCATTCGAGATCAAATCAGAGGAAATTAATAAAAAATGCATGTATGTGTATATATATATATATATATATATATATATATATATATATATATATATATATATATATATATATATATATATATATATATATATATATATATATATATATATATATATATATATATATATATATATATATATATATATTTATATATATATATATATATATATATATATATATATATATATATATATATATATATATATATATATATATATATATATATATATATATATATATATATATATTATTTAAATATAACAGTATACGTTTTAAATATGTTATGTACACGTGTGGTAGAAGGAAATCTGTTTATTTGGATCAAGAGAATTTCTTTATTAATACCTGTTCTTCAAGTATGATAATTATCATTACGTATTTGAATTTCAGAAATTTAAAATATTGTATCCATGTAAAAGTAATATTCACATAGAAAATAATGAAACATAAAAATATTTTATTTGATATTATAAACCTTTTAAATATACAACTCTATATATAAATATATATAAATAGGAGTACAAAAACAAACACACATTTTTTTTTAGTTTTTATACGTAAAATAAGGCTTCAAAAACTCACATTTTAATTACATTCCTTTCAACATATCACAGTAAATTTTCATTTTGTTTAAATGTTAAACATTTGTATACGTATTATTTATATTAATTTTATAAACATAATTTCAATTAAATTTTAAACATTTCGAAAAACTGTATGCATTTTTAACCACAAATGTTTGATATTTTCCGATTACGTTTTATAAAATATTGAATGAAATAGTTTCGCTGAAGACCGCAGGAAAATACATAAAGGAAATATTTACTAATCATTTATATTATAAAGGTATTCGTTTATATGGTTAACTGGTTAGAAAAGTTTCTTTAAAGTGAATTGTCTTAGAAGATAAAATTTTCTGCAACAGTTATAAAACGGTCGAAAGACGATTCATTTTTATTTCCTAGAGGCATAATTGTTTGGATGAGTGATAGTAAATTATTTGAGTTTTAAAAGAATTTATAGTAAAAAACACATTGTAGCTTATTTTTAAACCATATATAAACATAAATAAAAATTTATCACAAACTTACTGTATTAAGTGATATTACAAGAAGTAATCCCTACTTATCACACATATTATGTGAAAAATACTGGAATTGCATTTTTATCATACGAAAGCATATTATGAATAACTTTTTCATTAAGAATGTCTACAAATCTGAACTATAATCAAAAAGACCAAAAAAGCAGTTACATTTCAGGAAACATATTAAAACAATTATATATACTATAAAAATAATGAAACTTATTCTAATAAAGTTATAAAAAAGTCACTTTATAGAATGCATTTAACTTTACCTTGTTATAAAAATGTGTTTAGTGGAAAAGTATTTCATAATTGGAGCACCACACTTTCTTTGAGAACATGTTTATTGTCAAGACTATAAATTGGTATTAAATAGACAAACAGGTATGTTTAAAGTATCAACTTTAAACGCGCATTAGCTTTTAACCTAAATTTGCGAACTTTTACCCTAGATTAAACATTATTCAAGGGAAATATTTTAATGGTGTTATCTTGCTACGCAAAAATTATAGTAAAAAAGTTTTTCTCGAAACGAGATAATACAGTTAGGAGTTTTATTCCAACAAAACACACGTTACCTTCAAACAAATTATAGTCTAACTCTCAAGCAAAATGAGAAATTTCGCAAAGAGAAAATAAATTGGATTTAGGAATTGTATAAGAATGTTGTGAAGAAGTCCCATTTATTACCGAGTTTATTTTCTATGGAAAGAACTTTATTTAACAGAAAATGTGTGTTTGGAATCATCAAGAAAACCAATTTAATAATAAGACATTTGTCATGGAAACCGTCTTTAAAACCTAAATTCTGCAATTAAATATTTAAATTACTTTACATTTAATCCTTTAACATAGGCGGTAGCATATTAAATTTTAAGTTATTTATATTTTAATCAAGAATTTGCAAATTTAATTGGAATTATTTAAAAATCTAATTTTATTAGAATTCAATGCTACAATACTTATAATATGATGTTTTTAATACGACTCCATTTAGATGTTCCATTAGATATGTTTATAAAATGGAAGTCTAGGTTTTTTTCTAGTCGAGTATACTTTTATTACTCAATTCAATAAATTAAAAAATGTTACAGCAATAAGAGTTTGTAGAATATTTGACAATCAGTTAAAGATTATGAAAGATACTTCTGATAAACAATTGTTGAATTTAAATATTTTAATGAATTTGTAGAAGTAATATTTTTGCATTTTTTTCCAAATGCTGAATAATTATTGTGTTATTCTTAATTCCTATAAATATATAAATAGGAACTACTTTTTTTAAATATTTAAAATTTTTCTCGTATCGTATTTATCGTATTACTACAAACTGTATTTGATGTATACACTACTTTTCTTGATTTATAATTAAGAGTAAAATTAATACAATATAAATAAATAAAAATCCAATCCTAAACATTATTTCTTGATTTTATAAAGTGCAATTTGATGAATAATAGGAATTATTATGTGTAATGAGAGTATATATATATATATATATATATATATATATATATATATATATATATATATATATATATATATATATATATATATATATATATATATATATATATATATATATATATATATATATATATATATATATATATATATATATATATATATATATATATATATATATATATATATATATATATATATATATATATATATATATATATATATATATATATATATATAGATAGATAGATAGATAGATAGATAGATAGATATTAATTTGTATAAATAATATAATTATGTTATACACCAGTGCGCTATTATCGTGGTGTCCATTGATTCGCTCTGCATCCTTGTTTGAGATCAGTCTCTAGAAGGTTTGAATTCTAATAGATATAAAACTTATTGAATCTGAAATATTAAATATTTCTTATGGTTATGCTTCATATGAGGATTATGTAGGAACTTAATGCGTTGCTATAAATCGATCAAAATACTCTATTATAATCAGCAAGTTGTAAAAGAAAAAATATTCCTTTACAATATCATTAACACGCTGATATATAATGATTTATTTATTTTTGTCTTTTATTTCTCACTTGCAGTGGAAGTTAACTTACTTGAGTTTGAGACTTTATTTTTCTAGAAATTCTTAGTTTATTTGATGCATGAATGTATCAAATAAAAATTTACTGTATGACATAGAATACAGCAGAATGCTCACAAATGTAATTATCAATAATTTATTTCTTATCATTTTGAAAAGTTTAATTCAATCCTTCAATTTTCATTTTTATTTTGAAACTAAATATTCAGTATGATGAGAGGAAATGCTTTGCACTTAACAGTAATATGCTATCTATTTATTCTTGCAAAAAGTCATTCATATTTAAATGGAATCTAAATAAGGATCTAGATGAAATCAAAAATCCAGATGTTAAATGTAGGATTTTGAGTATGAATTTTTATAAAACACAGTGAGCAGGAAACTCATATCAGAAGCAGCATTTACTTTATTGTTTGAAACTTATTTTCTTGATAAGATTGATATTACTTGACCTATTTTTCAATCACAATATTGCATACAGTGTTAGAATATAAACTTTTTGTGAAAGTGCTAGTAATAAGCACATATACACCCATGTTGGATTGGCAGCTGAGTGGTTAACTCTTGAGTCTTAATTTAGCAATCATGGGTTTGATTCCTATTATGGATGCTTATGAATTTAATGTTTCAGACTCCACTTTGTGCTGAAGATCCCACTTGAAGTAGCTCATATTTGCTAAGCTGTAGATTGATAAGCAAACTAATACACACCTATGTTTATAGAGCATTTATATATTTAAGCCTTATAAAAATCTATTTTTCACAGTTGTGTGTATCTATGGTTGATTTTAGTAAATAAATAATCATATCATTTATTAATAACAATGGAAAAATATCGAAACATTCATGATTAATAATATTTAGATGTTAATGTGAATTTTGCAAACATGGACAAATGTGATTTTATTTTATGATAGTTGTCCTCCATTGAAGTTAATTCTGTATGTATAAGTAGCATCAAATATGCTCATGACATGTTACAGGGGTTTCCATGAGATAGTAGCAGTTGATATTTTTATAAAAACATAAAACATTAGACTACTGCATTAAAATAAGATAGAAACTCTTTGAAAATTTTATAAATGTTAATCCAAACTACATGAGAGTTTAAAAGTAAAGATTTTAGTGAAATTACAAAAATATTAAAGCAGTTAAAAGCTACAAGGTAGTTATATCTCTTTTATTTTTTTAAAGAATTAAATACTGTTCAATTGTAATCTCAATATTTCTTAAACACACAATATTTAAACTATTTTGACAAGATATGATTTTTCTACATTTTTCATATTTTTCTTTAAGAACTACATTACTGATAATTAACTACCATACAGCTCTTAAAATTTTCGCAATTCAATATATTTTCTACATAACTTCGAATACTATTTTCTAATACTGTTTCCTCTCTTTCTAATATTCTTTTTCTAATACCGTTTCCTCTTTTGTTGTTTAATACTGTTTCCTCTTTCGACTTAGAAAGAGGAAACAGTATGTGCGCAAGATATGAATGAAATGTGAGTTGAAGTAACGTTTTTAAATATTAGTAAGTAAAAGTAGTATAACTTAATAACACTAATTTGAAATTGGCGTTCATGTTATAACTATGATATTTACATTTTATCAAAGAAAATGAGTATTGTTTATAAATCCAGAATGAAATATTTCATGATTTTCAATAAAAAAAAATTTGCCACATTTTGTAAATTTGAAAACTTCCTTTTTATGTTTTACATAAAATAAAATTAGAATATTTTGCATTCTATTTCAACTCTCATTCAACTCACACATTATTCAAAAGGGCAGAATCCAAACACCTTAAAAAGGGAAATATTAAAATATACCGAACTTGCTGGGCTTGTAATCTAACAAATGATAAAATAGGAAACAAACATGTAAAGTTTTATAGTAATGATGATTTATATTATGAAGGGAAAAAATCATATTTTGCATGAAGATTAATGAAAATAAGTATCTTGACATGAACAAAATCATGTTTTGCTTGAATAAGAATGGGAATTTAGGATCTTAATATAAATAATTTATGTTCATATTTAGACGAGAACTTCTCTCATAATTTATCTTAATTTCTCAAAAGTATTATTGAAACCTACTTTCAATATAATTCTATCTCTACATTCAGTTTGTTTTTATACATATTTTGCTCATAATATTTTTATGTAATTGTGTAAAGATAACATCAAATATGTTTATTCATTTCTATATTTTAAGGCAATGTACGATTAAGCAGCTGGAAGAGTAAACATGGAAATAAAAGTAGATTTGATCAAAATATTAAATAACAGCTATTTCTCCTTAATTGATTGCTTTTCCAAGACCTGAATTTAAGTGGTAAGTATTCAAACTTTTCTAGTATAAAGCGGACATTTCTTGTAAACGACCTTAACCGCAAATATTCTACTACTTGTAGGAATATCATGATAAATAAGTTTTTAATATTATTTTGAAATAATTACTTAATTCAACCATAATTAGGGTAATTAAAGAAACAAGTCATAAAATTAAGAGATTTTTGACGACAAGGGAAAAACTACAGAATCCTCTCAGCATTTATAATATGTAATCAATATTAATTTTTCTTACATTTTCTGCCATTTTTTTGCTTGAACAAATATTTATTATGAATTTTTTATTGATTTTCATCTTTTGTAGTGAGTCTACATTTCCCTTTATATGTTTTTTTTTGAAATAGTTTCATAATAACCTTAAATAAAATCTGAATCAGTCAAATTTCATTGAAAACTCTCATAAATGTATAACTATATCAAATACTAGATTAGCCAAGCTCGCCTTCATTTTTATCTTGTAAATTCCCCAGAAAAATTGGTACATTGTAATGTTGTTTTGTTGTCGTGTGCCAGCTAGGCTGGCATTATGGGGTGCGCTGCTCCACTTTTCCAACTGAACCATATTTTGGTGTGGAGTTCGACTTCCTCAGTACACACGCCATAGGTACCCGTTTATAGGGTAGGCAACCATTCACAACCTATTCATACAAGGAAAGGACAAAGACAGGTTAGATAGAGAGAGAAAGTACATCCATGCCCGAACCGGTATTCGAACCCAGGACCTCCCTATCCGCAATCAGGCATGCTGACCACTAGACAAGTTAGGCGGCGGTACATTGTAAAATTAAGTAAGAATAGAGATTGCAGAATAATGTTTTCTGTTTATTTAAATGATATTTATTATTTACTTAATTTATTTAAAAGTGCTGTTTTACATCACGAATTGAAGTCTCATCCATAGATCAGCTAAAAAGCAACAGAATGAAGGGGAGAACTTTTCAGAACTTCCATTAACTCTGCAAAAGTAGTAAATATTAATCCTCAAATTAACGTTTCAATGCATTTCTGATTTGCTGCATATTAGAAAAATCATACATACGTCCGTTGCAGGAATCAAAAAAAATAGAACATATCATTATTTTTAACCATTATGTTATGGGAGTATGAAGAAAAGTGGATTCGAGAGAGGGAAACATATTTCCTCTCTAATCCAAGATATAATATCTGTGGACATTTTAAAAGAGGGAATAATCATGTCTTCATTGATGATATAAGTTTCCATTTTTGTGAGTGATTTATAAATAGGACCTATTTTTTTCCTACTCGCGTATAAAAGGGAAGCGAAATCTCGCGTATAAAAAAGAATGTATTCTTTTCCTACTGAACTCTTAATATTGATTTACTGTTTTAAGTAAAGGACACTTAATGTCCATGACAGTCTGTGGTTTAAAAAACTTTTTCTATAAATTATTTGGTATTTGTTTGGTATTTTATACATTTACCTGTTTTTGTTTTCTGCTTCAGAAACAAATTCAAAATTAAAATTTTTTAATGGATTTGCAGTTATTTCTCTTCATAATAAGTTTTTTTTATTACAACTTTACTTATTGGCAAAGTTCTCATTTCAATTGTTAGAAAACACACCGAAAAAATATTTATGCATAACTGGATAGACATGACCTGTTATAATGGGAACAAAATCTTTAATAGTAATATTTTATTGAATAATATTAATCAGTTAAACCAAATACGCGTGTGATAGATATTTTAGATCCACATGTGATAGGATAATATTTCCGTCCTCTTTCCATTTTTCAGCACAGAGACTTTATTAGGATTTTTACGATATGAAAACTCTGTGAAATATATAAAAGAAAATACAGACGAAACTCATCTAATGAAATTATCCTCTTTCATTGCTTTATATTTTATGACTTAGACATCAAATTTCCTTTTATGATTAACTTAAATCTTTTTAGTGGGTAATTTCATGCTTATGTTTCATGAATAAATACTTTGGTTATAGCTTTCGTACCATATTCAATTAATACTGAAACGTTTTGAAATCAAAAATATTAACTTTACAAATTACTTTTAAAAATAATGGTGACTGCCTTTCTCATCGTAACCAATTCAAATTTACACGAATATTGTTTTGACAAAGAAGATCAACTAAAAGTAGAAACGGTGAAAGTAATTACAACGGACAAATACAATGGTTGAACTTTTGATTTTTACCTGCATACTTTTACAGTATAGAAATTTCTTTCAGTGGTTATTATACAACCATATAAAATTAATATATAAGCTTGAAAATAGCTTGCTCACTTTTATCAGTTATTCAAACGTTCAAGTTCTCGTGAAGACTTAAATAAAAGTAATTTATTCAAACTAAGAATTTGAAATTTGAATACTCACAGAACTAAATTAACTATATTGCATTATAATTTTATTATGAAAAACGAGACTATACTTTAAAGAATGTAAGCGCAATTATATCTATACTCTAGAACATTTTAGTTAATTTGATGTTTACAATTTATCATTCATATTGGATTATTTTTAAGTCTAAAATAACTACACTTTGTTCCTGAAAAATATTGGCTAGGAGATCTGGTTAAATTTATGAATAGAAGATAACATTTTAAAATATGTTAGCAGACTTCATATGCCATAATTGTCCTTCAAAATATTTTGGCAGACCAGTGTGAGCGTGTGAATGATAATATGGGCCAGATTCTTGGCTTCTGAGATTATTAGATTTAATTTTAGTAAACTCTTTTGCTTAGCATTTACTAACGCAATAGATTTTTATAAGGAAGTTTTGAAGTTTAACAATTGTAAAAGCGGATCAAGAACTATTATCTATAATAATTTGATTTATAATCAATAAAATGTCTGGATAGCTTAAATGAATAACCGATTTCCGCAATGACAATGATTTTCTCATATGTTCTTCAGAAAACAAAGCCGTTAAATAAACAACATTGACACACGCAACCAATTTTTAAACATTCTCTTTTGAAGAATCTTCAAAACATCATGCGAATTTCATGTCCATGATATTTACAAATTTAAAATAAGTCATGTATTTCTTGTTTGGCTTTAAGACTTTCTCATTTTTACTTACCAGTACAGCAGTATTAAAATTAAGAAAAAAAGGAAAAACTAAATTCTATCTTGGTTCTTCTGGAGTTTTCCTGTCCTTTAGGTGTCTATTTCAGTGATATTGTAAGCAAAATGATAATTTCTGTTGAATTTGAGAACCACAATAAGTTGTTGTTGAGTCAGTTGAAAAATGTTGGCAGGAACAAGATGTCTTCTCGATAAATTTGACCTATTGAAAATAATTGAATTTTAGACATCATCTATTATGAATTTTAAGGATTACTTGATTTTTAAATTCCTTGATATTTTAACATTTGAAGCGCATTAAGAAATTTAGGTATTTAAACGAAAAATAATTAGTTTGTTGAATTTTTCCCCATGTTGATATCACCAGAGTTTTGAAAAATCAAGCTAATTCGAATTTTGTTAAGAAACAAAAAAAAACTTGATACAAAGAAAAAGTGATCAATTTTCTTAAATATACTTTACTCAGAAACTAATAATGATGGGACAGAATACATTTTTGTGTTTACATTCTACAGAATTTCATCTGGCATCGCATTTTGCTTAGATGCATTTCACTTCATATTTAAATAAATATCTTCACTTTTTGTTTGAATATTATTATTTTCATTATTTATAACATTGAAATAATTTGTCAAATTCTCAAAAATTTCACTATGCTGGAGTAGATATATTATGCATAAAGAGTTTTATATTTTCATAAAGGAATGCATAAACTTTTCCTCATGGATATTTCATTAACATAATCATTTACTAAATTTTTTAGTTTTACATTTATTAACTTTTTTTAAATTTATAAGTATACTGATCCTCAGAGACTAATTGGTAATTTTGCATCTTTAAGATATCATTTTATTGAATAGACATTTTTTTTAAAGTTAACTAAATAATACATTCATAAATTCTGTTCTCATTGCACTCGTTCTTTTAGAATATACTACAAAAGAAACAAGAATAAGCACGTTGCTATTTAACAGAAAAAATATATTTTATTTTAATATTTTTTCCATGCAAATCAATAATCAACTAATGATGAAACATTTTCAACCACTCGTTTTTAATCTCACGGAAAGCAAAATAAACTTTGAGTTTGGAATTAAATTCATTAATTACACGTTAGAAATCCTTTTGATAAAATGTTTAGAAGAAAAAGGTCAACAAAATTTGAATAGTTAATGAAGATTAAACGACTAGAAGATTATTTAAGCGTTAAAAGAAATTTTGATTTAACGTGTTAATTCTTCTAAGAGTTTTCGATTTAGCCTTGAAGGTAATTTGAGAAGTAAATTATTATTTTAATGAAGAGATTTTGTCTTTGGAAATAAAAAGTAAGCTTAATGTTTTTGTGATATAAAATTTTCAATTTCCAAAGAATTAAGCAAATTGAAAAACAATTTGTTTGGCTACAAATTAATATATTAAAGTGTTCATAATTTTTTTGGTTTGAATAGAAATGTTTTTATATATGATGAGATTGTGATACTTATATTAGATGATTCTACATCCTAAGACAGCATGGTTTTATGTCATATTGGTAGTTCAAAGTCTATTTTAATTGGGGCTTGTAATTTAAAATGCTCACAAAATCATTACAAACAAAAACTACTAAAGTTAAAAAATCAAACTTCAAACTGAATAGTTAATAGTTGAAACATTGTTCAGTCATCAACAACCGATAATTTCAGTATAATTGTTATACAAGGAATTAAAAATGGACTAAATACGAGTAGATAACAATGAATTCCAGTAGAAAATTTTCCCCAGCCTCCTCAGAAAAATTGCAATTTGGAAAAAAATACTAGTTAATTAACTTTCTTCATAAGACAATTTTGTATTATGTAATGAAGTTTCGCTTATAAATCAGCCAAACGAAACTGAAGGAAGAGAGTAAAGATTAAAAACTGTGTCTTTAACTGCTAAATTATTAGATTACAGGAATTCTTTGTCAGCATTCCAATGCATTTTTAATCCTGTTATAGTGGGATACATAAAAGTAGATTCTCTACAGAGGTGCAAACAATAAATTTTCAAAATTAAAAAAGATAAATATTTGTTTCACAATGTAATTTATTTTTTAAAATAAATAACATTGTGAGAATGTAGAGAGGATCAAGTATCCTACCTCATAATTATATATTTTTTTCTATCCGCAGTGGTTGTGAATGGCTGACAATTTTCAAATAGCAGTAAGTATTACAGAACCACATGCCCTGGTTTTTAGACGCGCAAAGTTCCGGAACATTATATATTGAGGTATAAGAGAATTTAGGCGAGGTTTAAATCAGTTTTTCTAATGGATTAAATTAATTGATAACTTTTTTGTTCAATTTTTGAAATGATAGATAATAACCCATGTTTAAGTTAACTCGAGATCAACGTACTTATGCAAGTTTCCTTCTATTATGTGAAGTTATTTCTCAATTAAACTCTAGACAAAGATTCAACTGACAAAGAGAATAAAATGTTATCTATATAGATATTCTGCCTATGTTAGTTGATAAAATACTTTATGAAATAAATATTACGCAGAGAAACTGGAAGGGCATAACTTATTTTATATTGAGACGAAGATATAATCAATAACTGGAAGTCATGAGGAAAAACGTAAAAAAACCTAATACATTTATCAAAAATAAAAATGATTCAAAGGTCTCGTAAACAGCTCAATTACTTTTCACACGAGATAAAGGCCAAAGATTTATGATAGTCTTTGTTTTTCGGTAGCACTAGAGGTATAAAAAAGATTTTTATTACTAATTTGAAAACATCAAAATATTCTATGGTAAAATATTGTAATTTTATATCAACATAGATACAAGGTTAATTCACTAAAATAAAGATCTTTTTATTGAATTTTATTCAAGCGCTTTAAAAGTAATAATAAAATATAAAAGTATGTATGCATTTGCAAATTCAATATATTCATTGAAATTATTTTGATTATGAATTCATGGTAAAGTAGCAAACCTGCTGCTAGGTACCAACAAATGAATCTCATTTTAAAATAGTATTTTTTATGAAAAAAATGCACTCTTTTGTAATGAGTGGGGTGTTTTTATTTATCTAGTGTCTATTTGTGCATTGAATGATTTATTTATGTAATGTAATTTTAGGAAAATATAAAAACCGAGAATTATTTTAAAAAATATTTGTTTATAAATGAAATAAGAATTGTTTTAAGGAAATAATTTCATGTATTTTTATGGCAGTGTTATTGTGAAAGTGAAAATTTTTTTTGTATAAAATATAGATTATATATAGATTACATAATAGATATTCTTTAATATACTAAACTTAATGCTTACATTATATTTAATGCTTATGTATTTGGAGAAATTACATAGATAAATATTATAGTCTGTAAGTGATTAGTAATTTATAATTTTATAAAAATATACTGTTTACTTATTTATCACTGTGGAGTGTTTTTCATAAATTCTTTTGGCCAGTTTCATATTAATCAACGAGTATATATTAATACCCAATCTCAATTAAGAAATCTACTGTACGATTAGAGAGTGTTGTAAATAGTGTTACGCAAATAAACTCTATTAGTTTACTTCTAATATTGTTCTTTTTGTTTACAAAGCCCGGCTACTGGAAATTTACATCTCATTTGCATCATTAGAATAAATTATAAATTTCCATTCATTAGGCATTGTAAATTTTGAATATCCTAGTTCCACTCATTTAATCCTTTGTTTCATGATGTAAAATAAACTTCCCTTTATAACTCGAACTCTCAATAAGTTTAATTATATATTCCAGATATTCTCAAGAAATTTATAATTTAATTAAAATCATAAATGCCTGCCTTTTTTACTCTGCTATGTAAACCTGTATAAAAATTAACTGTAAAAACATTTCAATATATAAAATCATGATTAAATATAATTTTACTTCAATTAGAAAAGGGTTAAAAATTTTAGTTTTCAATAAGTATAATTAAAATTGCGACTGTAAAATTTTATTCATAGATTTTGAATGTGTTTTAACCATATCTATTTTTTATTTAATTAAAATTGTGAGATTTAAATCAAACAGAATCTTTAAAATTAATTGTTTATTTAGAATAATCAGCATGCAGAACATTTAACATTTCTGCAGTAAATGTGAATTTTGAAAACATTCCGTCAAAAAATGTATAAGGAAGTTTAAATAATAAGGAAGAATAGTCTAAGGAAGTTTAAATAATTAATACGTTGATTAATAATTATCCTCATAAATATATTTTTCATAAGAAACGTTATTTTTATTCTTATTTTTATGATGGAAGAGCTACTAATGTACGAGGATCTTCCTAATTATTTTTTATTCACTATTAAATACTTTTCAAACTTTCTCTTTTAAAATAAAATATAAATAATGTATGGAGTACTATAGATTCTTTCAACATGAGCAAACACAATTGCTTTAAATATAATTAATTCATAATTTTTTTGTTCTTATAAGATAAGAGGATGGCTCTTATATTTAAGGATTTTCTAAAGGAGTAAATTTTATTATTTTCAACAGTGGCATGTATTCAACATGTTAAACAAACTATCCTTAATGTCTCATTGTGATATCAATTATTTGTCATTAACATATTTTTAATAGTGATGTGAACTGCTTTAACTATTATTCCTTGCTTAAATTTTAAATTAATTGATGTTTAAATTCAAAATTTAAATTGTAAATTTCTTAGTAAATAAATTTAATTATGAATTTAAACTATTAAAAATGTAAGAAAATTTAGTAAAAATCACATTAGGTTGAAGTTTATTGTTTTATTATCATTGGTTTTGATGACTATATGTAAACATTGGATATAAAGGTTTTAGACATTTTTCCAATGAAAAAGGATCCTATATGAATTTACCCAAAAGAACTTGAGCGATACCCTTATCATGTTGCATGAATATAATAGTTTTTTTGTTATTTCTTAGAATTTTAAATTTAAATTACATTTTATTTTCGTATTTATCCCTTTCTTAGCCTTTTAAAATTGAAGTTTATTAGGTATTAAAGTGAAAGGCTTTTAGTCATCAAGTCGAAACAAAATTTTAAAGAATAGCATTATTAGGATAATAATTTTTTGTAATACATTTTCGTTTCTTTTTCTTTCATAAATCAATTCATAATATAATAGCTTCATCCCTTCTAATTAAAAAAATTTTATCAGTCACACTATTTAACGATTATGTAAGCAAATACATAAATTTTCACTGTATGTATTGTTTTGAAAAAATTCAAAAGTTAATAAACAAATGATTTCATAGAAGTTAAATTTAAATTAAAAACTATGTATAGCCAACTAGGAAGACAATCAACAATTTCTGAATAATTTTATTCATTTCAAATATCTGCGTAATAAAGTTATATGCTATAAATAAAGAAATAAGCTAGACATTTCGTCACTTGAAGATAATCACTCTTGTCACAGGTGTATTCTTCCCAATCATTTCTTCATTTCAAATGACTCTTATTATTTTTAATTATCATTAATATAAATTCTTGGAATTAATGCTTCTTTTTAACTTAATATGAATTCTAGTTTTTGTCATAGTCTCTCTTCTTAACAAAATTTTAACTTACTTTTTTGTATATTAAAGTATGCAATTATAAAGCTTGTTATTTGTTAAATTTATTGCGTTAATACATTTGTTCAAAGGTATTATTAAAAGCGTGATATATTATTTTATTTTACTGTATTACCTGATTATGTTGAAATTTATATAAAAAACGTGTTTCAAACTTAAAAAAACTGTGAATGACATTTTGAAGGAAATTTTAAATGTATTCCAGTTTCGAGGATTAAATACATTAAATTACAATTTAATATAAGTGATAATATGAGTTATTCTAAGTGCAAATATAGTTGGTATCAAATCTCATTAATATATTTTATATTATCCCTATTTATGACGTAATTTAAAAATTCATGCATCTTTCAGTGAATTTTTAAGTATTTACAAAATGCTCTCCAATAAACTTATAAATTACTTGGAAAATCAAATGAATGAAAGCTCTGGAATAATGTAAATTTAAAATACTTATCATGTTTACGGAATTCATTTGTTTTTTCAAAAAAATAATACGCAATGCTTTATTCATTATAGTTATATAAAATACTCAAATAACAAATGCGTTATTTTAAAATTCTATGATAGGCAATATAACTGAAATTTTCTGAACAAAATGTATTTTATACAAAAGTATGTATGGCAATATCACATCACATTTTCTAGCATCACAACTTTCCAGTTACTCACTTTCTTATATCACAACCTAGATTTAAGAAGGATATTAAGATTAAATTTCATTTAAAGAATCTTAGCCGTCTGATTAAAAATCGAATATTTCCTTGTTCATTGTGTTTAATACTTTTAATGTTGCAACTCATATTCTTAGTTTTTGAAAACCCAGTAACTCATGTTCTTTAAAAAACTTTTAAAGGAGTCGATGCACATTACAAGATATCTTGTTTCTTGTAGACTATGTTAATACACATTCATCTGTAAACAGCCACCACAATATAGGTTGCCACAAAACTTGTGCTATATTTTTTAATGTATAAAGCACTTAAATCAAACCAAATAACTGAATCTTCTAAAAGACTAATTCTGAAAGATAACTGATTACAGCTTATTTTATATAAAAGAGTTTTCTGTTTCTGGGGTGTAAAATTAAATTGTGTGGTATATGAAGTCGAATTACGCTGTTCTGGTTTAATATCATTATGCATATTTTTTAATAGCAAATTTTTTTTGATATTTCAAAACAATCAGAATTAAATAGTTCAGCAATTTTTATAATAAGTAAAAGACATCTTAAGTCTATATGGAAATATGCCTGCAAAGAATAAAATATTGTGTAAGGATTGATCATGCATATTATAATGAACTGATTATTTGATTAATGAATTGCAATTTCTTTAAGAATATTATCTAAGATTAGCTTGTAAAGTTATTGAATTTTCTAGAAAACGCTGTGTATTTTTAAAGTAGTGCATATTGAGTTATTATTATTATTGATAGAATTGAAATGTTTCCCATGCATTTCTACCCATGAAATGCATGGGAAACATGCAAGGGATGATACCAATTAACAAATTAGATGAAAAATTTTCGCTTTGCATAATTCTTCTTCTTCTTCTTAAAATTGGGTTTGTATGTCATTGGGCACCTCTGCTTTTATCAGCATTTTGTACCATTAACTCCAAACCCAATGTTTCCTAGTTCCAGTTGCTCGGGTCACCCACTTTACTAATAAAGTCCGATAACCCTTTAATGGAGTCTAGGTGTAACTCTCTAGTATGGATGAAGCCTAAAGAAGTTAATCTAAGGAGGGCAAGAGCCTCACATTCGTAAATGATAAGTTCTGCCGTTTCCTCTTGCATATGACATTTCCAGCAGATAAGGTCTTGCTGAAACAGTCCCATCAGGTCAGAAAGTCAGTCACGCTAGGAATAGCTTCCTGACTTTCACCAGAAGAAGATGTTTTGGAGGTCATTTCTACCTCAAGTGAAAGATTCATTGCTGCCCCTTTACAAGATTGCCTCTGAGTTCCCTTGTCTTTTTCAGCAAGGTCTACTTTAGAGGCTTCACCTGCAAATGCAGAAAGGTTTGTTACTTCTTGTGTCTTTTCAGCCACAAGATAACAATTAAAAAGCTCAGGTAATATAAGTCCACCCAGCATTGCCTGAGTTACTGGGCAAGGCAAATTACTCTAGAAGTTCGCCAATCAACTAGAGGCACCGTTAAGACACCAATACCGCGGTGCCAATTAGCCCTAGGCACGGATCGCATAACACCAGGGTTTACGGGAGCTGGTTCGCGGCCTCTGATTCTATATTCAAGGCTATCCTGTCATTCCTACAGTACATTCGGCTATCCACCACTTGCCGACGCGCCTGGTGGCTGCTCAAGCCCCAGGAAGGTACACGTACCCCCTGGTTCCAGGTTGCATAATTACTATGTGATCTTACTATTCTTGCAATATAATGTATATGTTTTATTTTTTAATTGTGAAACTGTTTATTTTATAAAAAATAAATATGTTTTTAAAACTGTTTTCATTTATGCTAAAATTATTAATTATTGCTAAGTGTAGAAAATAGTTTTAAATTTTTTAGGGTGTCTAGATTAATACACTTCTACATGACAGTTAACTTCTCATTGTATGTTATTTTTACTCAAGAATAAAACTGGCCCAGTTATTTTTACATGTATATTAATAAAGTACGCATTTTGTGGTAACTATTATTTGTAGAAAATGATGCATGTTCTGTTTTTGCTATTTTCAGTGATTGATTAAATTGAAAACAATTCTTTCCAACAAGATAATATTCTTCTAATGTTGTCAAATCAAAACAATATTATTTTTATCTCATAAAGTATCATATTTTCACTAGACAGCATTATCAGAAATTAATTATGTAAATTTCTTTTTCTGCATCCACATGGCAAAATATTTCATACTTTTCTAGTTTTACTTTAAAGAAACGTATTTTAAGTACTCATATCACATCTTAAAAATGAAAATATTTTTTGTCTTTCTACGCATAGTCTCATAATAACTTTTTTCATTTCTAAAATGGTGAGATATATTTTTAATCAGGTAATATAATTTGTATCATTGCTCCAAGCGTGATATTCAGAAATGTTCTGACTGACCTCAGTATTTTAAAAATTAAGAAAATACAAATAATGTAAAAGATAGTATTTCAAACTCGTGAATATATTTTCCAGGGATAATATGATATTTATCAGTGTTTCAAAAATATATGACATTAATGTTATAATAAAGGGAAATCTATTCATAGAATTTATGAAGCATTGAAACTGATGAATAACCCTTTAACTCAAAGTGGCGAAATTTGGTTTATTATAGAAATTTATAATGAAAGCAAAGATGATAAACATCATTAAACAAAGCATGAAAAAAATTAGGGCTCTTACATAAATTAAGGTTAAAAAATATATTATATAATTTAAAACATAGATTCAATCCTTTAATACCCTAATTTTGCTTACGTAAAATTATTTAGAAGTTCATAATTTCTGTATGAACTAACTATTCAACATAGAACAAAGAGAACTGCTTATAAAATTTCATCAGCTCAGTAAATAAACGAAACATACTTAACTAAAGTTTATGAAATTATAAATTTCAAAAGATAAATTAAGTAGTCTGATATCCTGTTACTTATATATATACACACACACACACACACACACACACACACACACACACACACACACACACACACACACACACACACACACACACACACACACACACACACACACACACACACACACACACACACACACATACACACACACATATATATATATATATATATATATATATATATATATATATATATATATATATATATATATATATATATATATATATATATGTGTGTGTGTGTGTGTGTGTGTGTGTGTTTAATTGCGCTTATATAAAGAAAAAAAGAGTAACAATTTTTAACACCATGTGGACTTCTATTTTAATAAATTACACGCTTACGATGACCATCATTTTCTTATGTTCTATTAGCATGATGAATCTATCACAAATGATGCTAAGTATGCAATTTATTGCAAGGGACTTTACCCTGTAGTAAAATTTAAAATATTTGTTTCCTCACAAATACATTTTAACAACTTTATTGTCTTACACTAAGTTTTATAATTTTGTCAATAAAAATATCATCTGTAAACAAATTAAGATTAAGAAAAATAATGCGATGGAAATAAAAATAGTTTTATTTCTTTCTATTGGTTAAAAAAAGAATTGATTTCACAATTCTCCTTCAATATTTTAAAAATGTTTAATTGATAAAATATGTTATTTTTTAACTTGTACTAAAATTGTTTGAAATCATTTTTTTAAATAGTTATTGTGGTTATTTTATACACATTAATCACATTCTCAATTTCACTCTTTCTGAAAAAATAATTTATATTTTGAACTTTATCATAAATGTTTGAAATATAGTTCAGAAATTATACACAAATGTGCTATTTTTATACATAACCTTAAGTGCTTAAATTATATATATATACATATATATATATATAAACAGATTTTTGCTTTTCCACTGACCTCCGGATGAGTAAGAATAAGATTTTATCAATCTTTTTTCCAAAGCTACATTTAAATTTTTCTTTTGATTAATTCTATTTTAACCAAACTAATTTTTTCTCTGTTAGTATTTTCATTTAAGTTTGATATTTTTGTGCTTTAAACATCTACTTTTCTATGTTAAAAAGTCTTTTTGGAGAATACTTTTCTAATTGTTTATTTATTTTCAAATTTATAAAAAATATTTGTATTATGTAAATACATGGATTTTTTTTTAACTTTTGTAAATATTCAAGAACGTATTCTAAAAATCAAAAATAAGATTGATTAATTAGATTTTACGTCTTTCAAAGCGAAAACATGATGATTTGAATGTATTAATTTTAATCTTACTTTAACTAGAGAATGATTTCAAAGATCTAAATAATAACTTGAATGTGAGAACATTTATTAAATGTACTTCTTAAATAAGTGTGAATATTACTTAGAAATATCTTCAACAATGATGCACGAGAGTAATTATATCATGAATATTTATTTTAACTAGTTGAGAACTCAAACCATGAATGGAATAATGTGCGTTTATCAAATTAAAACTACTCGAAGATAGAATCATTTTGGAATAAATGTTCATTATCTTATACTTTTTACTTGTTAACTATGCAAATGAAATTTGCCTTGAAATTCAACTTTTCTTTTATAATTAATTAAAGGAGATGAAAAATTGCATATTAATGAAGATAGAAAATAATATATTTAATTTGGCCCAGTCAACTTTTTTATCTGAGTTTTACTGTCGTTGCTTCCGATGATACTATTTGGTATACATTTTATGTCCATGTTTATAAAAATATTTAAAGAAATTAATTGTTAACAAATATTTTAAAAAAATAAATTTATAATATAAAAAGAAAATAATTTTAGGTTTTTAGTGTTATTTTACAATTTGTACGTATTTAGTGGCTTCATAACAAGTAAAACAAAATAATCACATTTCTATTCAATAATGTTTAATTGGTTATTTCATATTATTAATTAAGTTGAATTTTTGGACTTATACATATTAAAGGATAAAATTTATAAAAGAAAAAATTATATTTTCAAACCATTTTAAAAAGTGAAAGTTTTGGAAATTATTCATTTTATAATATAATATACTGGAAAAACTACTATAAGTCAGTCTTCACGGGTGGACATGCACAATGAAATCTCTTATATTTAATCCCAAACTAAATGTAGGCAAGCCCATGAGCAATCAAAAGCATATTTTGTCGGTAATAAGTTCACCAACATTATTACAGCTTTTATTTGATTTTGATATTTCTAAATGATGATATTTCAATAATATATTCAGATAAAAATAATGATTTAACTGCAAAAATAGCGTCAATAATTCAGCACCGTTCTAATAAATACCATCTAATGATGATCAATGTAATTTAATTTATGATCTAATGCTTGTAAGAAGAAAATTTAAATTGTTAAAATTAAGTTTAAAACTTTTTTATTGTTTATAATAAAGTAAGTATTAAATTGATCAATCTATTTTTTATGTACCATTCTTTCAAACAATTACTAATTGCTTTCATTTCCAGTGAAATGTTTACCTTGTAAAAACTATATGGTTTTAATGATAATCCCTAATAATTTGTATAAAATTTAGGATTATCAAACTATTTTTTTATTAAATTACTAGATAATTTATTTTAATTGATATAAGTTATAGCAATTTTGAAGAGTTTTTTTATTTTTTTTTATTTTATCTAAGTGTAATTTATATTTTTAAGCCATCCCTTTTCGTCAAATTCATTGCAGAATAAAATTATCATAGATTTACCATCTAAGCTATGAATGATTAAGATTAAAAATAGGGATTTAAGTAATGTAATTATTTAATAACAATCATAATTATTATTTGTCACGTTTGAGCATCCATACGTTTCCTTTTATAATATATTCTCGTATACTTACATAAAGAACATTTTAAATAATATTGCCCTAATTTGGGCATCAACATTGTTATAAATCAAAAACTATTTTTAAATTTACTCTGGTAAAAATTGTGAATAAGAAAAATTGTTATAAGCTGGATACGCATTTCTGAGTTGAAATTATTGTCCAAAAACGATTATAAATTTTTAAAATTGATTTTAATTTTGTTTAAAAATTGTCACTTTTTAATAGAAAAATAGCTATTTGTCTCAACAAAAGCATCCAAATGAATCCAAATCAGAAGAATAGATAAAGTCTAACTGCTGAATTAATAAAAGGTGGATTAAAACTTTTATTTGTAATAGATCAATTAAAAATCACCACACAATCGAGAATGATAAAAATCTACTGCAAAAAATGGCCAAATTATTATTAATAAATATTTTTTATATTTCAGTACAAATAAAAGATATAATGCAATTAACTGTATATAAATTGTAGATGGGACAATATATATAAGAAAGGCAAACAATATTATTTCTAAATTTTGATTTATAAAAATCCGAAAATATAAACTGTGAATTAATCCTTAACTCAATGCGTTGTTGTGAAACAATTGCATGGAACAAAACAGTTTTTCTGAAGAACCAATCCTTAAGATAGTTCCATAATAATAGTAATAATAATAAAGCATCACACACACAATAACTCCAGTTTCAGTATTTATACACTTAACTATTAATAGATTATCCTGTTGAAAAAAGAAAATAAATAAAAATTGCATCATTAAGCATTTTAAAACATTTGCTTGCTTTAGTTTCAATAATTGACATACATTATATAAAATAATTAACACTTATTTTAAGAATACTATGTACCATACACTGCATGAAAAATGTAGAAGGATGCTAGGAGTTTTTCAAATAATAGAAGAACTTTGTGTATTTTAACAAAATAATTTTACTACGGCAACTATACAAACTTATTTACAATCTGATTACTATATCTGAATCATGAAATAAAAATCTCTCTCTTTTTGTTTTTTATAATTAAAAATATATATAAGTTTTAACTACATCATATTATGTGAAAAAAGTAGAAAGACAGCTCTAAATTATTAAAATAAAAGTCTTGTTGATATAGAATTCTTCTGTCATTTGTTTTAATTACTTCAAAGACTCTATTTGGCATTGAATAATATAAGTCTTGAATTTTGGTTTGACAAAAATTAGTCCCAAACACAGTTCAAAGCTTCTCGAAATTTGATTGAAGATTCATATAGTTCTGCTCTGGAATAAACACGCTGAACAATTACTGACCATATATTTTCAGCAATATTGAGGTCTGGACTTTCAGCAGGCCATGGCAAAACCCGAACATTATTTCTTTCAAACTAATCTTAACGCCATTGGCCGTATGAATTGGTGCTCTATCTTGCTGAAATATCCAACTTTCTCCGCCTAGCTCAGCGCCATAGGGTAGACGCTCTGAATTTAAAATTTGACTGAAGTCTATATGTTTCTGTTCTCTATCCAGAACAATAGATTAGTCTCTTTCCATCAAACTCAACAGCTATCCAAACTATATACGCTATCAACAGCTATCCAAACTATATAAGCTATCAACAGCTATCCAAACTATATAAGCTATCAACAGATATCCAAACTATTAAACTGTCTCCTCCCACCTGTCTAGTAATATAAGTTTTTTCCTATGCATCCAAACAATGCCATTAATATTGATAACCATCTGGGCTATCTAAATTGATTGTTTTTATCAGAAAAATAAAAGAATCCATTTCAAGCTCCAAGACATGTACTTTGGACTACTGTAGTCGGAGCTAAATGTCCCTTTCTTTTCATTTAGCGTGGTATTTCTTTCCTTGAATATGAAGTTTTCCGATCTTTTACGTAGTTATAAAGTGTTCTTCTAGTTACATGTTTGATTCCAGATAGGTCTTGTGCTTTTCCAATGCTTCCACGCGTTTTTTTAAGTTCTTTATTGATTTTTCTTTGATCACGTGGTATCAATTTTTTTCCGTCTGCGAGTCTTTGCTTTCATCTGACACTTTGGAATTTTCAAGAAGTTAGAAACAGCGTTTGGACTGATGTGTAGGTGCCTTGTGATTTCTCTTACACATTTACTAACATACCCATAGGCCATAATTTGGGCCTTTTGAAATTCAATCAAAGGTCCCCCCTAGACATTTTAAAAGTACAAAAATTGAGGATGTTTTTAACAACATAAATCTTTAAAAAAAATAGTTTAAAAAAATGTTTTTAACACATTAAAACTACTTCAGATTTTGAAATGTTAATATTTTGGAGGTGTTTATCTACTTTTTTCACAGACCAAACACCCTTAAACACTATTTCCTTAGTGATTGAGGAAACTCATTCACTGACAATAAAAAAAATAGTTTAATAAAATAAAAAAATGTATACATTAATTGTGCTAAAATACAAAGTACAATTTATGAAATATGAGTGACCTTCTATTTTCTTCTCACAGTGTTTAAGTGAACTTAAAAAAATGTCAGGTACAAAGAAATTTAAATTTTGCCTCAAAAATCAAACTATCTTGTTTCAATAACCATAGATTATATTGAAACGATTAAAGTGCATTTTCCCGTTTTAATAAAATAAATAATTTTATAATAATAAATTATTATAATCAATTTTCAGCCTATTATTAATTGTTATCATTATAAAATCATACTAATTGAGATCGTGATTTTTTTATTCAGATCCACTAATGCAATTGAATAATTTACTACTTTACACGTCTCTGGTACCAAGGTCTAACCTTTCTGTCCCAAATGTCGAGTGGTACAGGCCTCCCCATCTCATATTTTTCAGTGCATTGGGTGTGAGAGAGGGGACATGGATTTGAGACCGGAGGTGGTGCTTTAGAGACTGACTATTTATGGATTCATGGGGCTGGTGTGATGGTACTGTCACGCCAGTCAGGGATAAGCAACAACAACAACACTACTTTACTAAATGTTCATAAAAAAATTAAAAATAGGACTCAAAGTAATATTTTACTTTATTTAGTAATTGATTATATTATTCATATTATAACTCTTTTGAAATATTTTTCTTAGTTTTTTTAACGTAAAAATTATATTTGTAATTAAATGAATTAGGTAAATTTGTTATTGATTTCATATTTCAAGTGTAGTTTTAAAGCATAAGCCTTGCCCAGCATTTATTTTGATGAAAATGCTTCTATCTGTTGAACATGATATTAGTAGCTAAGAAAAATATTTATAAAAACTAAATAAGATGTTTTCTTCTTTTAGTCTCTCCATAATTCCATATCAAACATTTGGTGGTTTCTCATTTTTGATGTTTTATTTTGAATTGAATTCTTTCTTTTCAAAAAAAAAAAAACGTTTAGTATCGAGAGAGACTGAATGAATTGCAGGATTTTACAATGTTTGATTATTAGTTCTATTCATTACATTAGATTCTCTTACACACACGTATACATTTACGCAATTGATGCATAAGATTAACATATTTGTATTGAAGCAGTAATTTTATATATTTCATTCGATTCCTTTCGTAACATTTTTAAAAACGTAAAGATTCAATTAATTTTAAACATCAATGAAAATAAATTCAAACATGTTTGATATACCATGCATTTCTAAGAAAATTCAGATTTTTAACCATCATAAAATAAATTTTGAATCCTGATAAAATATAGGTATAAATATTTAATTTGAAGTGTTAATCTGTATCTTTATTTTTTTAATATTGCTCATGTAATGTAATTAAATTTCAATTAACATTTCTTGATCTTTTTGTGGTTAAATTTGTCAAAATAGTGCAATTAAAAAAATTAAATAACTTTATCTGATCTATGGATAATAGCCTCACATAGATGCATAGAGATATATTTCACATTTTCTATATTTCCTAAAATTCTCTCAGAGAATTAATCGATTATTTCTACCGAGGTAAGCAATCAACTTCGCAGACAATTTCTTTTTTACCCGAGTTCAGCTTTGTGAGTGAACTCGTTTTCTGGTCGATGCGTTTTACTTCACATTTAAGAGAGCTATTTTTATTTGAAGGTCATTTATGCCTCATTATATTTCTAATTCTAAAAATATTTCAGATTTGTTAAAATTTCCTTTCACACTTTTACAAGAAAAATCTTTTAACTACCTTAACTTTTTATTTTGTATAAGTTGACAAAATGTCCAGCATTTGAGGCAAGGAATTCTTAAATATTTTTAAGATAATGCTGTATTTATTACACATTTCAATCTCAAAAATAATAATAACTTCGCATGTTTTGAAAAAAATATTGATGTTAAGCACTTTTGTATTTTCCACATTACACAAGAAAAAATTATTCATATTTTTATCTGCAAATAGTGTGTTTGAATGGGCTACATTGCAGAGAAATTAATCAAATTTTGAAATATATTATGCTTATTATAAATAATTAGGATTCCATTTTATGCTGTTTTGTATTTAATAACAATTGCATAATATTAACTCAAATGAGGAAAAATTCTATTAATACTTATTTTTATACGAGAGTTATTTGTATTATTTCACCCTGCCTAATCTGTGACTTATATGAATAATCTTTTTTATTTACTGTATCATTCTCTCAATAGGTGTACTATATATTCAATGAATTACAAAAAGTGAATTTAATGAGTCCATGAATACAAGAAAATGTATGCAGATATATAATTAGATACTTTTGCGGACTTTTGATTACTTGATCTATGATACGCTATTGCAGAAAGACTACGTTATGTAATTATTAAGTTTAATATGTCTTTCATTCTGACATCAATAATAATATATTCTTAATTTAAGACAGTTAAACAAAAGGGCTTTTTCAGGGATTTCGTTACTATAATGATCCATAAAATCCTTTTTATAGTTCTTTTTTTCAAAAATCTTCCTAAATGTATTGTTGCGAATTTAGATTAGTTTAGATACAAAATGAAATCTTCTTGATAGTTTTTCTTTTCATGCAGAGTTTTCATTGTTGATATTTTTCTTTATAATTTAAACTTTTTTATTTACAATTTGTTTAAACTTTCAATAGATTTTTGTCTTTTCACGTATTAAGGTATCATTTTTCCAGCCAGTCAAATATGATACACGGATTTAGACATGAAAACATCTTATTTTTCAAAAAATATTTTGTAAACTCAACAGATTTTGTCAAATTTTTTATCGTCCCTAAAAGAGCGTTTCAGACGTTTATATATTTCTGCCACCAGGAAATAAATTACATGCGATGCAGAGTTATGAAGCAAACTTTTGCTTTGTTTCCACAAGAAAGACCAGGAAAAATGCTGCTTATCTGAGAATGTAGGCATGTAGTTTAATAAAAGTCTATTTCCCATCTTCATGGAATGTTTCTTGTGTTTTGTATCAGACATTTTTGTTTCAGTTTTTTTTTAAATTAATAACAAAACGCAAATTGTATATACTGTAAATTTTATATGAAACTGTGAGAAGTTTTACATGAATGATAACTTCAGAATATATCTGTGGAGTAAAAACTGTAAAAAGTAATTTAAAATAAATTTTTAATTGGTTCTTATGGAGAAATATAGTTTTATTTCATTTTCCACTATGCAACTCTTTTTTTAAACGTATTACATCAAAGTTTTAAACATAATCCTGGTTAGAAGAAACCTTTAAATATGTAATTATGATCTTAACTACGAAGAAATCTGTAACAAAAATATTTAGTTTTTTAAAATATTTGATTTACTAGAGAAAAAAGTAGTCTGTATTGTGAGATACATATTTGGAAATATATTCTTAGTTTTAGGAACCAATATCGCTTAAATTAGTTGTGTAACTAACATTGATCAGAAATAACTAACATTTAATGATATTTTGAATTTTTAGAGATTTTTTAATGGACTGAAATATAGTAATATCATTGTAATATACCTACCATTTATATTTTATGAATAAATGCTTGATTCGTTTTTATAAAAATTATGCAAATACATGCATTAATTACCATCCTTCAAGCAAATTGTACTGATATAAATTTACTTTGCAAGAATTATATCTAAATTAATATAACTTAATGATAAACAGTAACTAGATTTATTGAATTAAAAACATGAGAAAAAACGTAAACAATAACATTTTATTGATACACCACATAAATAAAATTACAGCAATTAAGTGCAGAAATTAACATATATATGGTATAAGTGATATTCACACTTACAAGGAAATATCCTTTGTTTCTAAATATTTTAATTACACAGAATACATTACTTTTACAATATGCACCAAAAATTCATAAGCAATAAACAATAATCACGCTGTGAAAGCCTACATAAATGCATATCTCCCATTAAATGAATTTAAGTGTACACAAAATTCAATAAAAATAAAACATTAAATGAAAAATTGAAATCTTTATACTTATATTCAACAAGTTTTGTGCTTTTTCTGAAATCATACATCTTTAATGAATAACAAAAACTAAGCTCGTTAAATCCACGTTATAACGGATGTATATTAACACGTAATATTTTTTTTTAATTAGCAAATTGAATTGATTTATCAGTTGCGATTTTTTTAACAATCTCGGAAAATGTCACGAAATTATAGTTTTTGTGAGTGAAAGCTTAAATGTATTTTAAATTAATGTATATATATATATATATATATATATATATATATATATATATATATATATATATATATATATATATATATATATATATATATATATATATATATATATATATATATATATATATATATATATATATATATATATATATATATATATATATATATATATATATATATATATATATATATATATATATATATATATATATATATATATATATATATATATATATATATATATATATATATATATATATATATATATATATATATATATATATATATATATATATATATATATATATATATATATATATATATATATATATATATATATATATATATATATATATATATATATATATATATATATATCTTGTTAAAACAATTTAATGAATTCCACGTTTTACAATTTTGTTATATACTCAATTATTTTCTTCATATCTACTGTGGGAGAAGGAATTTCATTTGAGTTTAATTTGGGAGCAATTCTCATTTTAAAAGTTTCTCTCTTCATTCAAATAAAAATCACAATAAAATATCATAGAAGTGGATGCTTTGACAATGTTATTTAGCTGATTTCCTTAGATATATCTAAGTAAAATTGTTCAATGAAAAAAGAGTAACAAGGAAAATATCGTTAAAAAGATATGGAAGAGAATTTGTAGAACTAGCTAAACATTAAATCTCTTTATAAGCATCATATTAAGACACAAAATTGATGTTAATATAATTGATGCTAAAAGTAAAATAAAATACTCAGTTGTATATGTAATAGATAATATCAAATTTAGTATTTCCTTTACAAATATGTTATATATGTTTGAATATGAAATTAATCCCATTCAAGAATTCTCTTAAAGATATTAATGAACACGTGGAAAGAGATTTATATTATTTATAGCTTGGCAGCTATATGTAAATTTGATGTGTAATTAAAGATCTATTTTTCCAACTTAGTAAACCAATCATTTTTATAAAAGATGTCTTATATAAAATATCCATAAAATTCTTTTATTTGAGAAATATATATCACACTATTTTCATTTTTTAAAACGAATCTATTTTTAAGTTATATACAAGCTTTAAATTTTTAAATTATCTAGGTCCTTCTAAAATCAGAATCTATCATATTTATTTGAAACATTTCTCACTTTAACTATCATCAGGGCATACAAATTTAAAAATGCACCATATGTCTTGTAATCAAATTGTGTTGCATTTTGTTGTTTTATTTTGTAATATCCAGACTCAAATTATAAATATAAATCTAAAATTACCTTTTTCATAAATTTGATATTTCAGATTACACAAATGTCAAGCGTAAAATTATGTAGAGATTGAGTTTTAAATCATATATTTATTTCCTTTAAAATTAACAAAAACTAAAGCTTAAAATTGCATTTTTGAAAATGCATCGCAAGATCAAAAATTTTATATTATAATAAGTTTGCTGTGTGGAAAATTTACGAATATTAGGCTTAATCACTATGCAAACTGATTAAATTTACTGTTTTACTATTAGTTATAATTAAAAATTGTCGAAACTATGCAAATGAGTTTCATAAAATGTGTAAACATATAGTGTAGATGTAGTTTCACAACAAATTTTCATATATATAAATATAGTGTATGTGTGTTTGTGTGCACTAGTATGTTGTCATGATAATTTTTTTTCTCAACCATTAAAATGTCGCCATGAAAAAAGAATACCTTAATGCTGACATTTTGAATGAAAGAATAACCAGAAAGAACACACTGATGCATCAAAACAAGATGGTTTGAAATTGGTCACATGATTTCTAAATTTTAAGACAATATATTTTGATTTAGACACTCACTATTGCCAGCTTTGAACATTTTTCTATATTCACAACAGTTCTTGGAATAAAGACAAAAATAATTTTAATATAAGTTTTTTTGATGCTTTTAAATTGTTTTATCATTACTGATAAACACTGGTTTTCAGACGAATGTTGGTTTTATCTTACTATGTGACATCAAGCTCTTATTGCACTTAACGTTTTTGCAAATCATGTTCTTCTCTTTGGAGGTGAATTCTTGAATTCTTTTTTCCTAAAATTAAAATCTTGACTTCTTGTTTTATTACATTTTATTGCATTTGGATAGCAATTATATTTTATAGGTATTTCAGTGTGGAATTTTAAATGTAGACATAATTTTATTTACAAGTGAAAATTTGCCCATTCTCAATTCAAACATTCTTCCTCTTTGAAAATACATAAGCAAATACTTAAGCTTTTCATGGTAAGATTTATTTAAATAATTAACAAAAGATTTAATTAGTGGTCTGAACTAGCGATAAAAATTATCATATAATTCAGTTTACTTAATTCTCATAAGAAAAATTTGCAGTCACTACATACTCCAGTCCATATTTTCTGATATAACCGAAAGTAAATTTGTTTTTTCTAATAAAAGAAATGCCAATAAAAGTAGAATTTATGCAACAGGTAATTTAGAGATTTAAATTTATTTCACTTAGTTTCACTTCCTCAGCTATTTTTAACTTTTAAATTGAAAACATTCTTAAATAAAGACAAAATTCTCATTTTTAGTATATATAGTTTATGTATAATTTAAATAATCGTTTCCGTATATCACAAATACAATTACTGCATCTCATATTCAATAAACGATTAAATATGTTATCAAAACATTTAGTAAGAACTACATATAATATTTCTCTTTTCTGAGTTTATTTTAACATATCACGTGGCATTTAGCGAAATTTAAGTCCGAAATGTAAGGAGTAGAATTTTTATATTTCATTAAAATGTTAATATTTTAGTTGTAAGTGCAATTTATTTTTAACAGGTGCTCTAATTTTTCGCTGTTTAGTTATTTTTCTTTTCCTTTGACAGGTAGTACACACTTAAAAGTATCAAGTAGTATTCTAGTGAAAAGGAGAGAATTTATATTATTTTTTACATAAAATTCAACAACACTTGAAAAACTAACAGTAACTTTTAATAACTTTTTCATTCAAATAAAAACCGAAAATAGTTTATTTTTTCAAGTTCACATGAAAAATATAATAAGATGACAAACGAGTTAGACAAATCTTTAGCATAATGAGAATTCCTGGATATTTTGAGTGTGCACATACTGAAGTATATCTTATGGAAGACGATCCATTCTTAGCATTTACAAAAAAATATATGAAGCTTAAAACAATAAGTAGTGTTATCTGAAATCAGAATTCTAATAAAAAATATTTGTTTTAAAGAAATATTCACTAAGCGAATTTGTATTAATAGTTCTTGCATCTAACCCATTTAAATATCCATTATATATATATATATATATATATATATATATATATATATATATATATATATATATATATATATATATATATATATATATATATATATATATATATATATATATATATATATATATATATATATATATATATATATATATATATATATATATATATATATATATATATATATATATATATATATATATGTATATATATATATATATATATATATATATATATATATATATATATATATATATATATATATATATATATATATATATATGTGTGTGTGTGTGTGTGTGTGTGTGTGTGTGTGTGTTCGCTAATTGACTGACCTATGTTAAATGTATAGAATTTATTAAATTATATATGATTGGAGAAAATATTTTAATATTTAATGAAAATATTAATGACAGTAGATAATATTAGTTAAAAAAAAGTACACACTTAGGAGTTTATTCAGAAAACCTGTTGTATTAAGAACGCGAGAGAATCTTATTTTCAATTAACTGCTCTTAGGGAGCTCATATTATTAAAGGCGTGTGTTCTGTAAAAAATTGCTAACTTTTTTCTTTTTCCGTTTTGGTTGTTTTATTTTCTGTTATTGAAAATGAATGGCATTTGTCCTTCCCATAATGATTGGTAAAATTAGCTGAACAACATTATTGCTTTCTTTGAAACAAGGACTATTTCTCATCTCAGTATTTCCCCATCTGAAACACAGTATTGTGCAAACTAGATGAAAGTCACAAGGGATAAGTGAGTTTCGAAGAACACAATAATGTCATTTTTCGTAAACTTTGAATGGTCTAGAAATAATAACAATGATCCTGTGGGAAAAGTAGAATCGCCACAAGTCATTCACGATAATATTCAGACAGTCTAAAAGTATCTAAATTTATACTCGAAAAGTCGCAATTGAGTATGGGTTTCGAAAATCCTCGAAAAATTCTATATTTGTTTCCATACAAGATTTGGGTAAATTATCCCTTGCAGTGTTTGCACAATCAATGAAAATAAATTTTTTTATAGTTTGCTTCAAAAAATTGATTACAAAGATGCACATGTAGAAACTATTTGTTTTCTGTCTAATGCAATTGACAATTTTACAAACAAAACATAATAATGAATTTTAAGAAGAAGAAAATCCCACATTACTATCCAATGTTCGTTGCATTCTTCATAAGTGATGATATTGTTTGCATATGTTCAAAGTAATCATTATGTCACTTTTCCTATATTGAATTGAAATTACTGTTATTTAGTTTACTGATGATAGCACTAATATGAGATGGTATTTCTAACTAGAATTAATAAAATTTATTTTTTAGAATGTTTTGTTTAATCAACATATATTTTATCTCTCATAATTTTAAACATTAAAAAATTGGTCAGTTATGTTTCCATGTATGTATATGCATACAATATATATAATTGTCCTTAAATATTGAAATAATATTGATTATAAAAATTCTTACATTTCCTAAAAGAGTTAATAAGATATGTTAAGCCTCCAAACACACACAAACTCCGTTTCTTAATGTATGCATATGCATTAAATGAATGCAAGCATTTTTTACTATAATATCTTAATTGGTTTCATATGATGATATGCAAAGTGTATGATATATATTTTATATTACGTATAAATGCTTTACATTTTAAATATTGTATCTGTTACTTTTTAATAACAATCAATAACAAAGTTAATGTAACAGCTAATAGAAGAGTAGTAATTTTGATATACTTATACACAAAATATCTGTGTTTTAGTTTTTCACATACCTGCAATATAAAAAATATACAGAGTAATTTTTGAAAATTGTTCACGATTTAATTTAAAAATTTGCTTTTCAAATGCAATTTTTTCTTATAGTAAAACCATATAAACAGCAAGTTGTTCCCTCTAAAAGATTATATAGATTATTATTAATTGATGTTATTAGAAAAAAGTAAACATTTTCCTTGCTTAGTCTTTTTTTATCTATTATTTGCAGTGATTATATACAGTTAATACTATTACTACAAATAATAAATAAAAAATACTTAGTACAAAGATATTAACACCAATAGGCTCATATGAGAATTTAACAGTATTCATTTTTGCTATAGAGATATTTGAGATAAATGAAAATTATTTCTTTACTTATCAAGTGAAAAAAACATATAACACATAAAGCTAAATTCAAAAAATAAAAATTATTTATATACAAATAAATTAAGTATGAAGACAATAGTAAAAATAAAATGAACAATATAACTATTTGTTTCATAATTTAAAAATACATGACTAAAAAATATTTTCCATTTTAAATACTATGCAGTAAAAGCAGTGACAGGAAATAATAAAGAGTTAAAGCTAAAAAAAAAAAGACATTTATTTTGTTTGATTACCGTTGCACACTCATTTTAAAGGTGGCATAAAAATAAAGTAATACAATTTTGAACTCTTCTATTTTCTATCCAGGATGCATTAGAAAAATTAAAATTATTTTCCTAACGAATGAAAAAATCTCAGTGCTCAAAGGATAAATTAATTCCTTAACAAATATAAATAAAACATTTCCCACTTTTATGCTCAGTGTTTTAGATATTAACTTTGGAATAAAAAAATATTTATTTCCAGTGATACAATATTAGAAAAAATTAAACAATTTGATAATTTTTAAATTGAAAAACATAATATGGTATAAAAGGAATAACGTTTTTGATATAAGTAGATGGAAGATTGATTTTATATATATTAATTTTACACTCTGCAATCAAAATTATTTAAAATGTTGAAGAAAAGGAAACAATTTTCAGAAATGCATTCCATTACTTTTATGAAAATTATCCTTCATTTGTAAACAAATTACTTTTACTGACTTTATTTTCTTTTATTTCTAAATCATTTTAGTTAAACACAATTTACATTTTGTAAAATATTACAGAAGTAACTCATTCAGATTAGAATATTTTTATGAAATTTATTTTCTATATTTCTTGAAATTAATTTTAAAAATATAAATAATTAATCTTTGTGATCTTGAAATGTGTTTACTTTTCTATCTAATACTGCAGTTACATTTTAGAAATTCAGTATGAATATAATTATATTTTCTTGATATGAAGAATGCAAATTTTACTAGCTTTCTTATCAGCTCTTATTGATAGATTATGATAATTTAACAACACTATATAGTAAAATAATTTTTTGAATAATATAGCACTAATATTATTGTTAAAATGAAATAATTAAGTTACAATCACTTTGTCAAACAAACATCATTAAAAGCAAATACACATTAAATTTTCAAATAAATAATTAATGAAATGTATGTAAACAAAATTCAGTAGAAGGTGAAAGAGGTGAATTTCTTGAAAGTTACGACGATAAACATTCAGATACAGTAGTACAACTTTTCTTCAGCTCTCCATCAGGTTGTGTCGCCTAAAATATGTTATTATTTACTATTTGTTTCTTCTTATTACAGAAATAAAATTGTACATATATTATTCTTTTAGGAATTTTTCTTTCGTACAATTATTTTCAGAATAAAAAATTCCTTTTTAAATTGCTTAATACTTGCAAAAATATTTTTACAGTTAAATTTGTTTACTGGTTCTAAATTGGAAAATAGGTAATTAAATTTGCATAATTTTACTGAAGTTTTAATAAATTATCACACTGCAAAAAAGTAAATAACTAAATGAATAACAAAATTCTTTCTAAAGATAATTTTTGCTATTTATTTTTGTAACAGAATATTGAGAATATACGTAAATGTTCTTCATCTAGTTTAAAGTACACAATAACTTAAAAGTGAAGTTGAAAACTTTAAGTCGTAAGACTTTTAGTTTGTATCTCGTACCTTTTAAGGTACTACCATGGAAAGTAGAAAATGTTATACAGTTTTTGTACTTTTTATACAAAAATTTAGCATGTAATACAACCGTAATAATCTGGAATACATTTCGAGAGTGAACTATTTCTTACTGGAATAGTTCACTATTCCAGTTATATTTGGAACAATAACATTTGGAACAATTGGATTTTATATTTTAAATGTTTGTAAATCATTTTTACCTGAATTTATCATATTAGTGAATATTTTTCCATGCATTTTTTTAACCTTATCAAATTACATGCAGGGACTTACCTACTTACCCTTGTGGGAATAAGAAATTTTTAAACTTATAAAATTGTAATTTATAGTGTATTCGTACATATTAGTGTACATTTTTTATTTGAATTGAAACTAATAATAATTCATATAAAAAAAACAAGTGTATATGTTACCGAGAAAGACCAAAATTGGAGAATATCGACTTTCACTGGTGAATATCAACACACACCAAATACGTCCGTGAAAGATTGAATATTTTATTACATTTTTGTACATTTGGACATTCACCTGTGTATGTCAATAACCACCAGATTTCGGTCTTTCATTGTAACATATACATAAATATGTCCCTTTGATTTATATTTCCTCTTTCCATATTTAGTTTTAACAATTACATCTTCATGTGGGCAAATAATTTTCAACCCTTGTGGGAATAATAATTGATATTGTAAATTATTTTTTTAAAAAATGATATATTGTTTTTAATATTTTGTTACGATTTACTTCACCAGTATTTATTGTGTGTTCTGACAAATTTAGATGAAAGATAGTGAGAAATACTAATCGATTACGAAATAATAAGACATTTTATAAAAATTAAGAGTTATTTAGTTACTAAAGTAGGAAGTGAACAAGGCTATTTGACAAAATGAATTCCATTCAGACCACTTACCAAATATAGGATTTTATCACAGATGTTTAATTTTTGTTGTGCTTGTTAACTCATTAATTATTACATAAGGAAAATGAAGTATTCGAAGGTTCTCACATGATCTTGAAGGAAACGAAAAGAATGTTTGTGCTTGATTAAATGTTGTTATAATCTTAACAATGCACATGGGAGTTATCTGAAGGAACACTGTAACAACTTATGCCAGACAAAATAATTGAAGAAAACTGTGCGCTTTTTATTAAATTTATACAATATATATATATATATATATATATATATATATATATATATATATATATATATATATATATATATATATATATATATATATATATATATATATATATATATATATATATATATATATATTATACGAGGGTTACTCTGAAATTTTTGAGATATGCGCAGACGAGAATTTACAAAATAAAAATAACGGTTTAATTTTAAAGTACAAAGTATTTTAACACAGAAGATAATTTTTTACTGTCTTACTTCAACTTGTTTAGCGTGGAATAAATTTTAAACAGAAGAGAAAATGACGTTGACGCGAGAACATTTTCGCGCTATGATTTTCTACGATTTCAAAGCAGGATTAAATCAAGAAGAATGCGTTCAACGGTTGCAATTAGCATTTGGTGATGAATCTCTAGCTCGTGCTACTGTATTCAGATGGTTTAGATAATTTAGAAGAGGTCGCAATTTTCTTCAGGATGAAGAACACACAGGAAGGCCGCCGTCGGCAGTAATCCCGGATAATGTGTCTGCCATATGAAAAATGTTAATGGATGATAATCGGTGTACCTATCAAATGATACAGACGGAACTTAAGATTGGATCCGCAGTCATACACCAAATCATTCGTGAAGAATTACATATGGAAAAAGTAGTTTGCCTTTGGGTTCCCCAGAATCTAACTGAGCATCAAAAAATGGAGCGTGCCAGAATCAGTAAAGAAACTCTTAATATGCTGAATGATGGAGGCCACCGCATCATTTCTAAAATTGTAACAGGTGATGAAACGTACATACCGTTTTTTGACGTTCCAAACATGTCAAGAAATCAAAGTATGGGTCTTTGAAGATGATCCCACGCCGACAATGGTGAAAAAACAACGCGCACTGAAAAAGTGACGTATGCTGTTTTCTTCAGAAGTACGGGATTGGTCAAAGCCATCAAGTTGGAAGGAAGAAGACAGTAACAGCAAACTGGTAAACAACTAAATGTCTTCCAGAAATTCTACAAGAACTGAATGTTAGGGGACTAATGATTCACCATGACAATGCATCTTCACATGCAGCCGGATTAACAGTTGAGTATCTTAAACAAAAACAAATTAAAGATATCGAACATTCGCCTTATTCACCTGATCTAGCTATGTGCGACTTTTGGTTATTCTTTAATCTAAAAAAGAACTTACGTGGACGTCGTTTTTATTTAGAAGAAGAGATTGATGTGGCTATAAATGCATTTTTTCATCTACTCGAAGAAATGAATGGCTTGAGGCATTTAATCTGTAGAAAATTCGTCTACAAAAGTGCATTGATGCTGGAGGAGACTACTTTGAACACACCTCAAATTTTGTAAGTATAACTTTAAAAACCTAGTTGTATCTCAAAAATTTCAGAGTGACCCTCGTATATATATATATATATATATATATATATATATATATATATATATATATATATATATATATATATATATATATATATATATATATATATATATATATATATAATTTTGAATTCAGATGTTTATGTGTATAAAAAAATTCATACAGTATACTGATTCCTAAATAATAACAGAAAATAAAAATTAGTCTGAGTGGTTTGAAAATAAATGAAATGTATGAAGTTTGCCTTTTTTATGATTCCACAAAAAGTAAGAAATAATTTTTATTTGGATACAAACTGTTTTATTGATTTTCAAAATATTTCCCTTTAAGATTTGTTCATCTCATGCATGTATCTATCAACCTCATACAGCTATCAATTTACTATCATTAAATGACATTATTGTAATATTTCTTAATGATGCAGATATAAATCATATATTTATCTTACACATAAATGTCAACAGCATAAAGATTTGCGTTTTTATTTCAGAAAAATATATAACAGAATGGTGATTCTCTAGTAACAATGCTTATGAAAATATATGATGATTTAACTCGTCCTTCTTCATAAGAAAAATATAGTAGACATATAAGTTACGCACCACTAGATTTTAGTATTGCAAGTCACAATAACAATTAATGCTAAATATTTAAGTGGGATCATTATTGCTAATATATTGCATTAAGAATACTCAAACCACAAATGGAAGAGTTTTAGGATTACTTTATCTTATATGAAGAATACACGCTTTAAGAATAATTCATACAGATATATTATTATGAAGCGTAACTCACCTTTAAGGCACATCACACCTCATTTCTCATGACGAAGCAACTGTCATAGTTATTGGAAGAATTTTGATCCATGCAGATCTTGGTTGTAACCGATCCACTTGACTCAAGTTCTACTTCAGACTGCAAACATGTAAGATATGGCAGCTCATCTTTCAAATCATCAGCTTCGTCAGAAGAAATGAGACCGTTGTCATTTTTGTCCTCTCGGAAACCATCCAACTCAGTGTTTGCAGTTGCTGATCCAGCATTCATGTAATTTTTCCCATAACCAGAAGAATTTAAGGGAATAGAAGTGTCAAGCCTTTTTCGATGACACAGTACCACAAGTGCTACCATTACGCCTACTATGACTCCAAGTGTAATAGGTATGGCAACTAAAAGAGATCCAGGGTGACCAGGGTGTACAGCAACGCTCCGATTCCAACCCAAGGGCAATGCGCGAGGTCCTATAATAATAAAAGTTACAACAAATGAAACATAAGTAATGAAAATAATATATTTGTGTACCAAAAATTAGTTTGTAACGAGCATATAATAATATATCTTCTGTTAATTATTTTTGCCTATTATGAAGTTTTTAAAATATAAACTTTTGTTTAAACGATAATTAAATTTCACAATTTCTATTTATAATAATTAGGAAAGTTTCTTACAGGAAAAAAAATTGGTTGACATGAAATAAGATTTTATAAAATATTGTATTTCTTAAGTTTATTTTTGAATAATCTTTTTAAATTACTAAAGGAAATATTATTTTTAAAATTATTAAAAGGGATTAAAAACCATAACATTTTCAAATATTATTTATTAAAAAAAAGGTTAAACATAATAATGTTTGAAATAAACATTAAAAGATATTGAGAGAATTGCTATGATATAACTAATGCATCAAAGAGTTTGATTCAAGAATGATCATAGAGAGATTGCCTCTGATAATCAAAGTACTGTTGATTCTCGCTGGAAAAAGAGTTTCAAAGAAATAATGTACATACTTGATTCGTAAGAAAATTAATAGGGGTTAACTTAGGAATAAAAAGGTAAGCATTAAATTTCATTTCGTAATAAAATATATTTAAAATTGAAATATATGACATATTTTAATTTATAAAACACAAAACATAAATTTTCACGAAATATTAAATAAACAAAAGTGAAAGGATGAACGAAGTATTTATTATATATTTATTTTTAATTTCAATAGAAAATACACCTATACATAAATGAACACCAACATATTTGAGCATATGAGCAAGTGCATGGTAAAAGCCTGAATTTTATCCACTGTTTACATAACGCTTATTACCAAAAGTATTAAGCACTGAAAATTATATTAAATACTTATTATCTACTTTTAACCTGATAAAAGTACAAAAAACATGAACAAAGTCAATCATTATATCATACTTATCATTTTCTCTTCATTATATTATACTTCAAAGTCCTACCCTTCCAATAAATAATTTGATACTAAAAACAATATTCTTACGCAATTAAGAATGATTAAAATACAAAGAGTTTGTTAAAAGATTTGAAAAATAAAAAATAATCAATAACACTATTTGTGTAAAGTTGTCAACAGTGTTGTGTAAAGTTGTGTAATGTCAACAACTGAATATTAATTAAAAGAAGCACATGTTAGATTTTGCTCGTATTATAACTAATGTGCAAATTATATTATTATTATCATAAAAAGTAGCATAGAACTGTGGTTGTGTTTGAATATATTCACATGATCAAATATTGAAATTCAATATGTTGAAAATACAGGTGTACAGTAAAATATTTGAGCTGTTCTTGCTTAGAGTACACTTAACTATTTGATAGGAAACATGTTATTTGTATTAGATGCATATTACACCATAAAACATCACATTGCATATTACACCATAAAACTCGTAAATTTTGAGTGAAATAAATGTGCTGACATTTTTCTTAAAAAGAGAATATATCCAAGGCGAAACATAAATTTCACTTGAAAAAGTTAATGTAAGCATGTGCAAATAATAAAAGATTTATAAAAGGGTTTCTTACTGAAACAACTAACCTGAATTTACTTATTACATTAATGCACTTAACGGAAATAATTAACAAAAACGAAAACTTTATGTATTATCACATAAACTTTTAAAAGAAAAATATTCTACTTCAAAATACACTGCTGAAAACAATTAAAGAATACTAAGTTGTGGGTTGATCTTGTACCCAAAAAATAGTTAGGTTGATCAATATATTAATGGCAGATGTGGTAAGCTACATGAGATAAAAGTGACATTTCTTTTGTAAAAAAAAACATTTTATAAGTTATTCAATGCAGTAGGAAAGAACCATAATTTGTGCCTAAGAGAAAAACAAATAAAAAAATATTTCCTTAAAAGAAAACCGTTTTTATTTGGGCTATGATTTTCTCAAACGACTAGCAACATTGAATACCCTTGAGACATAGAATCAATGAGGCTATTAATGAGTGGCTGAGGTATTCTGTACCGTTCTTCCAGAAGAGCATTTTCCAGTTACTGGAGAGTATGTCAGAGTTGTAGGTGTCCAGCAACTCATCTGCATAGAATGTTCCAAACATACTCTGTTTTGTTCATGCTCGGAAAACAAGCTGGTCATCCCATTCTTACGATTCTTTCCTTTCTAATGATATCATCACCGACTTATCATGATGTGACCTGCAATTGACATCCTTTAACATGGAGTCATCTGCAATGACTTCAGCGTAAGGGACTACAATAGGTATGAAGATCTCATCACTATATTGGTAACCTTCAGAGCTTCATTTTAATATATATCTAGATTGATGTTTCTATCAATGGAAATGACATCATAGACCATCACCCCCAACACCAAACAGGACACTTTCATGTCCGATCGCAGAATTGTTTCCAGTACCATGTTGCTAACAGATAAAAATATGTCTATCATTAGGATTAAGAGAAAAATTGGACTCGTCAGAGTAAAGAATATTAAGCCATTCATTTTTCATTCAATTCACATGATAAGTAGTTTAATTATTTCTGCTATGATGGAATTTTGCTGTTAACGTGACACAACCTATTGATCGGCGAGCATATATCTCTGCAGTGTAAATTGGTTTCAGTTTGTGTTGAAACTGTGATACCAATAACAGTGCGAAAGTGTTGTTAAGACGAGTAACATTCATATTTAAGTGACTCCAAGCCATTAGCGTTAAACAACTATCCTCATTGAGTCTATGAGCCACCTCCACGTCTATGAGCTTGTCCTGATATTTACTTGGTCAATATTTTCAGTCTCTGAAAAATACTTTCAGATGATGGAAATAATATTTTGTAAAATTCCAATGGCTTCTGCTACTTCAAATTGCATTTTGCCTCCTTCTAACCAGCCAACAACTCTCTAGGATTCTGATTAGGTTAATTGACTTAGTTTCAATCTCACTTTCTTGAAACAACGCTCTAACTGTATGTCGATAACTCTTTTTTTTCTTTGGCTTATATTAAATTAAGAGCGAAATCTCATTCCCTGTCTTCTACAGCTTCGTCTTCGTTGTCGAAATCAAAAGTTGTATGCTGTGAAGTTTGTAAATGAGAAAAATGTGCTTTTGTGATTCTCTTCCACCGTCATTTTATAAATGACTAAAAATCCTTTAATGGTTTTGAGCAGTGTACTTAAAATTATTGTTTGGTATGTATACAGATTGTGTCCAAGTGAGTCAGTATACAACTTTACAACTATATTTGACATCAAAGTGTATGACGTTTCAGAAACACTTAGAAGCCATTGTGTAGGATGTTGGAAGATGATGATAATCACAACTCACTTGTTTCTTTAATCAAGTATGAGTGATTAGAACCATCGTGTATGGATTATTTCTTTTGGTGGAATTATGTAATCGTTTGTCTGTGATACCCCTGTTGATTATAATATGAATCCCACCGATTGCGTTGATGAGCTACCGGTGGAATTCAAAGCATACAGTGAGAAGTGAAATTGTCCGAACTTCCATGGGAAGATTTATGGCTTCATTATCTCAATGGGATTGTCAACTTGACCATTTTATTTGAAATCTGTTACATCCCACTTTTTGCTTTTCTTCTTTTTATGAAAAGCGAGTAATAAAGTCATTTTTTTCTTATTTATGTCCCTTCCAGTTTTACGTTTTATGCCTAAACAGCGACTTCTTATTTTAAACTGTATTTGTGTAATCTGCCATCCATTAACCTCTCTATCCGTTTGAGAAAGGAAGCATTGAAGTAAGAATGCTAGATTCTGCCATAACTTTACAACGCTGTTTATGTTTCTGCTTATGATGACTTAATATGATTCACAAAAAATGCGTTTCAGATATTTTAATCCTATTTACACTTTTCCTACTGGAAGTTTGTAAACTTTTAGCCAAAGCAATCTGTATATATGATTTTAAAATTAAAAATAATAATTTTTAATTAGCTCGATAATAGTTCAAATTGATTTTATTGATGAGCATAATGGAATTTTTTCATTTCAATCAAAACTTGTATTTATATTAAAATTATCTTTATATTTTAAAATGTAAAGTATACAACAAAAAGGAATTAGCTCTAAATTTTTTAAACTTGTTTTCAACATTATATTTTAAAATTTAGTGAGCGCTGACTGAAAATAATTTCTTTGAATTAATTCCTTGATCATTAAGCATTTAATTTGGTAGTTTACTGGCTAACATTTATAAACTATCTAAATGTTATTTAAGAAATAATTTTATTATGTTTCCTTTTTGCTTATTTCGTCTATTTGAATTTAGTCACTGATAATATTATCGATAGAAATTTGTAAACTGTTTATAAGGTTTTTTAAAACATTACTTCGTAAGGAGTACCTGGAGTTTTTACTTTAATAATGGAATTTGTTCACGTGTAGTTAGTGAGTAAATTTGAAAAATAACCAGACACACGCTCTAATATATGTACATGAGAAAATTAGAAAAGTATCTCTCATCTTTGATTCATGAGTAATGAGTGGAATTGCAATTCGTATATTTCCCTTTAAAAAGCACAATCTATCAAATAGTATATGATAAACATTTGAAAGTTATATTGTATTTAAATAAGAGTAAAGGGGATCATTAAATGAAATCCTTATTTACCGCTCCTTTAAATAATAGCTACATTCACTAAAGCTGCATTTTAGAGCTTTTAACCAACTGACAATGTATTACGGATATCAGAAATAAATCATTATTTTTTATTGTGTGTCATTTTTCAAATAAAATAAACTGTTTCTTCCAAATACATTTTAACTTAAGTTCATCTGTTATAAGCTGTTGAGATTAATGGTCGGCGATGGTATATAAACATGATAATCAGATACAGGAGATACTTCACACAAATCACTCCTAGAAAGTCAAATAGACACGCGTAATTAGTTTATAAATCTCAATTGTTTTGCTTCAAATTTTAACACCAACATTCAAAGCTCAGGTACAATCTAATTGAAGACATTTTTTCTTAAAGTATATTGCAGTGCAATACTAGTTTAATCAATGGTTAAATAAAGTCAAATAGTTTATCTTCAAGAGATTCTACAACTACACTACTAGAACTATTAATCTTTTAGATATTTGTACAAACATTTTCTTTTCTTAAAGAAAATATTGCATCTTATACCATCAAATGCTCTAATTCCAAGTATCTTGATATTAATTTATGTGAATCTTATAACTTTCAGAGTTTCATGCATAACACTATTTAAATATGAAAATTAGAATTTTGATTAAAAATTTGAAATTTATTAACTTCTAAGACCAGTAATTTATTTTTAAATGACTTTTGATTGATATTGATCGAAATATTATATATTACATTTAAAATAGAACTAAATGAAGGTTACAAAAATATTTCATAAAACTTCATATATTTTGTACTGAATTACTTATAAAAAAGTAGCAATACGTAAAATATAATTCATAAGGTTTTTAAGATTTTTTACGTGTTAGAGAAGAATGTTTGACAGTAATGAGTTTAATGTGATATTAGCTATAATAAGGAGTATATATATATATATATATATATATATATATATATATATATATATATATATATATATATATATATATATATATTATAGTACCTAACAATGTAAGCAACATGTTAATTAAATTAAACTAACGATTTTACTTATTTTTTATTTTCAGTGTTCAAAATTTCGGGCTGAAAAAAAATCAATTAGGGTTACGATAGCTTTGTTGAAGTGCTAATAATTTTTAAAGCATCATTTAAAACTCACTTGGAAGTACTGTAAGATAAGCGCTTCGAAAGCTGTAGCCCATTGAATTTGCTCCCAAGCAAATATATTTCCCGCTGTCTGCTTCATATACTTCAGGGATCGTAAGTTTATTCAAGAATGACCCATCAGATCTCTCTACCACTTCAGATGACTGGAGAACTCGGAAGTTTTCCCCTTGAACCTTAATTATATCGTGGACCTCTTTCTTCAGTTTCACCAGTTCATAATCTTCTATCTTTTTCAACCACTATTATGGAGATAAGATTTCTAAGGCAATTACATTTTTTAATAATTCATTCGTTAAATCAAAAATCCAATGAATTCAAGGTACAGAATTTATAATCGTTTTTTTTTTAATTTAAAATAGTTTGATGCGTTTCTCTTCAACATTATTCATTACATTAAAATTCAAGAAATATTAAGCAATTTAAATATTGCTATACAATATATTTTATAAATGATTATTAATCTTGAATAGCATAAAAGCATACTTTATGTATTATTTTACTTAAGATTATACATTACCTATCATTCTCACATTGTATTTACATAAAATATATATATATACATATATTGAACGATAAATAGTGATGTTTTATATTTATGTTTTGAAATTTTGATAAAAATTATAAATATTTTCTTAAATTTTTGAAAGAAATATCAAGTGAAATATTTCTATCTGGACAATCTTTTCACGTGATTCTTCTTATGAAAATTATTAAATTAAATATCTATATATATTTATATATAAGTTTTGAAACATTTAGAAATGGATGAGCATATCCTATTATATATTTGATTTATTCTATAACAAGTTTATAATAAACTATATAATGAAGATTTATTTTTGAAATACAGCTTTTGAATGTTGTTATTAGTGATGGATTTTACAAATATTTTTAATTTATAAAAATAATTTTAATATCAATTTTAGCATTTGTGCTGTTATTTAAAAATTATTTATCACGTAGCATAAAATTAAATTCATGTTGTTTTTCCTTACAGGTTATTAAGCAAATAGATAAGTAAATTTAATTTTGTTCTACTTTTGTTTAATTTAAATAACCAAACGAAAAGTAAACCGCACTTAGTTCAAAAATGAGTTTTGAAATTCATTTTTATTTTAGAAAACTAGAACTCAGCTAAAGACTTTTACTGAGTAAATTTTAATTATGTATATTCTTGGGACACAGTATATCTGAATAAGACTCAAGTTATCACTGCGAAAGTCGCAGCGATATAAAAAGATACCATTATTACAAATAAAAATTAATCTTTAATATATTTTATTAAAAAAATACTTTAACAAAATTACCATTTATAATTAAAAAGTTAAAGTACCTGAATATTAGGAGGAGCTTCACTTCGAACTCTACATTGAAATGTTGCGGATGATCCATATTTGACGGTAGTGTTTAAAGGGTGAAATACTGACAAATCTGGATGAGTTGTGTCTATAAGAAAAAAGGTAAGTGCTGAACTAGTTTGTTATGTAACTAATTAAGTGTGCTAAGTTGCAGGATATATTAATTTTAAATTTCAGTTCATCATAGTCAATACATTACTTTGAGAATTAATTAAAAAACTATAACTTTATATTATTTATATTTTAATAGAATGTTTAATTATACTTTTATATATAAGCTCAGTTAAGAGATCAATTAATTTAAAAATTTATTTAAAGTGCATTAAGCTAAAATGTGGACTTATAACTAAAATATCTCATGCGAGTAAGTATGCTAAATTAAAATTTATTGTTTTAACTTCTCATAGTTATTATAGTCTAAGATAAAAGTAAAAGATAAAACTATGCATACTCTTTACATGTAAAATTATATGGACATACTTAAAGTTTAAATTTGGAAAATTCTTCTTTAATGCGTGATATTTGTTTCAAGAAAGCATTTCATAAATCTTCAGCGGTACATAAAGGATAAAAGTGGTGAAGTTAAATCAATAGAGAGATTGTAAACATTATTTTGCTTTTAATACATGGTTTTTATTTTAATATTTTAACCAGTAATTTAAATGCTAAAAATTTCAATTGATGAAGTAATTTAGAACGCCCAGCATCTAAACAAGTGTTCCACTTAGAAATTTTTATTTGTAAGTTTGAACTATAGGTCTTATAAAAGTACAAGCTGCTTCTGTATTTCAAATTTGAAATTAATGAGGAAACATAATGAAAAGAAGCTTTTCTCCAAGCCTCAAATCATTCATTTCAGCTTTTCTATCTGACAGGAAAGCGGATTAAACTATTGTTATAAGATAAATGATTTCAAGAGCTTCATTAATTATCTCACTGGCTATTGATTACTTTATTGGTTGGTATTTTTTATTTGTTTAAAATTTTTGTCAACCAAATAGTAATACTCATTTTAATTGCATTTTCCTCGTAAAAAAGGTATATATCATTGCTTAAATTAAATATCTTGATTATAAATGGTTTTTCTAATTTTAGTAATTAAAATATAAAACAATTGTAATATAAATGTTATAAAAAATTTAGGATTATAGAAGCTTAATATTATTGAAAATTCTTATACCTTCGTAATTTATAAATGAATTATAAAATATGCATAGTTTCCAATGTTTTAAAATGTTACACTTGCGTAAAGTGATTTTAAAACATGCAAAAAATTTGCTTGCCCAAGGATTTTATGAAAATGTATCATTATTGTATGTTATACAGATATGAAAAGCAAATTAGTTTTATTTAAAAAAATTATTTTAATTTCGAAATTAAAGCTCTAACTTCAGCTAATTAAATAATAAATTATAATGATTATAATTATGAAGTTAATAGTTTATATTTTGTAAGTTAATAGTATTATTTTAAATTTTAATAAATTAATAGTCATACATAGATCATGTACGTGTATTTATAGTTTTTAATTATATTATTCATAAATTTTGAAATTTTCATTTTTTTTACAAAAATAGAAACTTTATACCTTAAAATTATTCATTATTTGCTTCAAATAATATTCTATATAGCATTCTCAAATCCAATAAAATTCTCGAGTACTGAAAATCTCAATCGTCGGAAGAATTTCAATAAATATATTATTAAAAGTTCTTATTAAAGAATACATCGTATGTTTGAAATATGAAAATTGAATTTTGCAGTGAGCAATAAAAATAGATTGAAAATAAATTTCATTAACTATATTATTAATAAATCTAGAATATTTCTTTCTTTGCATCATCCCTTTAATAGGAAAAAAAAAAGGATACTAATAGCATATTGAGTCGTTAATGCAAGTTTTTCGGGATTGGGAACTTGCTTCACCTTTTTATTTTTTATTTTGAGTTTTAAGTTAATAAGTTAGGTAAATGAAATAAAACTAGTTTCTAATGTTAAAAATTTTGGTAATATAAGTATTAGTTTTTCATAAAAATAATCCTCAGGAAAATAGTTAAATTAGCATATTTTCCTATTACTTTTTGGAAATGATTCATTTAGGAATTAATAAGCTTTACATGAAAAAATTTAATGCTAACAATAATTTTACACTATGAAACTTTAATTTCAACTTCATTTTAAAATGATAAAACTTTGATTACCAATAAATTTTGCAAGAAATAAATTTTTCATAACAATGAATAAAAATCATGATTAGTATTTCACTTTTTCCCAAATTATTTACCCTAAATTTCATTAAAATAATTCTTTAAATTATTTTTTCTTAATTTCTGAAACTTTAAAATATTTTTATCTAAGATTATGTTCTATCTAAGAATAAAAATACCTCTTAAAATAAATAAATTGCATTAAATTTCAAAGCATTATCTTGAAAGATAAAAGTATTTTATTTGCTTATAAGCTGAAATTGTAAATGTAAATAATTTAGTAAAATCCAAAATTAGAAATATTTATTTTAAATTTCATTTTTGTGAACTATTTGAGATGGAACGAAATTCTTATTTAATAGGATTTCCTGCTAACAAAAATGACAAATGAATTTAAAATAATTTCTTATTAAAATATTTAATATATGTATTAAATTTTTCTATATTTTTTCCATTTTTAATCTAATATAAATATTTCAAATAAAATATTTATTTCAAATGACCCTTTATGGGAATTCTTTAATCAATTTTACATTTCGATTTGAATTTACACCATATAAACTTTATAGATTATCCATGAAATTTAAATTTTGCCTTGAAACAATATCACTGTATTTTAAACTAATACAGAAAAATGTTACAGAAAATTTTCTTGTCTTTTTTAATGTTTTTCAAAATTAAAGCTGAAAAATTTTAATAAATGCACATTGTCTTCGTCTTTCTTATCTACAGGGAAATTGTTCAATTTACTTAAGCACAAATAATGTGCAATAATACAATTTTTATTCAATTTTCCTATTTATGGATTGCATTTCAATAAAAATATTTAATTTGATGGATGTTTGAAGCAGAAATTTAAAATATATGTGAATAAATAAGAAGAAAGGCTGACTTCTATTAAAATAAAACAAATGTAAGTCTAAGATTTTGTTTATGTTTCTATGTGATAGATATTTATAATAACTGCACACTTTGAATAACAAAATGTGATTCTTATTGCTGCAAATAATACTAATAATTCAATTTTTTTCCTGTAATTTTATTAAATTTTTATTTTTAATAGTTAATAGCTTTAATCAAAAGTGAACGAGTATGACAATTTTGAAAAAACGTAGCTTTTTACATTAGATCATGTTTAAAATAAACATATTATATTATTACTTAAATAAATCTAAAATAATATATGATTAATGTTTCATATACATTGCTTGAACACAGATGAATGTATATGACAGTTTTGAAAAACTGTCGATTTTTATATTAGATCATGTTCAAATAAAAATATTATATTATAATATATTTTAAACATTTTCAAGCAATTACGGAATCAAAAAATCATTCTCTATTTCTTCTCATTTAAAAAAAACACTTGAGAATATTTTAGTAATATGGTATGATTATAGGGGGGGGAATGGAATCTTTTAACTAAATCTCAAAAACAAATAGGCTCATTTTTCTCAGAAAATATTTATTACGTTTTGAAATTAGTTTCGATTAAAAAATATTTTACATTATTTAAAATAAATAACGATTTATTATTTATCTATTGGATGACATAGGAATTAATTTTCTCTATACAATCAGCATATATTTTAATTAAAACTTATTAGTCACTGTAATGCACATATCAGGACAGGAATATTGATATGAGGGCAAATAATATGCCCATTGTTGCTAATTAGCCCTCCCCATATACTTTCTCATAATCTTATGAAATTCACCATACCACTTAAAGAAAATATAAACTGTTATTTTGTTATAAAAATTTTATTGTTAAAACATTCCCGTTCGCAACCATTTATTTCAATTTGAACTAAACAAATTCATAATGTTATAATCAATTTAAGTAAGTAATAAATTTTAGTAATTAAAATAAATGTTTCAAAATTACATCATTTTTAAATATTTGTTCAAAATGTAAGCTATATTCAAAGTCTTTAACAAATTTAATTATTGATATTGATAGGAAAAGCAGATTTCGTGACCAAATCATTTTAAAGGAAAAACAAACACGCAGTTTGAAAAAAAAATTACATTTATTTATTTATCGGCAAATAATCTTCAGTAAGCAATAACTGTTCGTTGTAGCTTGCTTTCCTATTTCCACTTTAAAATTAAGAAAAAATGTTTCATTTGGAAAATAATGGAAGAGAATATTACTGAATATTATTATCGTCTTTTTCCTCGGTAGAAGGATTTCAACAAATAATAATGGATATAAAAGAGAAAAATCACATAAAAATGAGGGAAATACCGTGTAAATAAATTTTACATTTTAAATAAAATAAATGTAACATAAAAGCCCTCGTTTCTTTACACTCAATAGATGAATTTTATATCTCACAAAAGGTTAAATAAACATATATATACTCATCCTTGTGTGCTTATTCAATGTAAATGGAATAAGGGAAATTAAAACAAAAATAAGCTAAACTGATGTAGACACGAAACAAAATAAAAAAAATTTACAATCTAAAATGATCTTTATGAGATGTTATTTTCTTATGCATCTTAGACAAGTCGTATTATTTATTATTAGATTATACTAATAACACAAAGCTCTTGATTTCAGAATTTTTGTAAAATTGAATTTTGCTTATAACATTACCTTATGAATATGATTTTCCTTTGTTTTGATTTTTAAAACAATTATGCTATAATTTATTGAAACTAACTGACAATTAAAAATACGTTCAATACGAACGAGAATTTATTTTAAGAAAATTATGAAGTTTAAAACATTGTTAGAATTCAATAATAGAATCGTATTACCTATGTTAATAGGAAAATAATTTTTCAGGAATTTAAAAAATATTGAATTCACATATTTTTAATATACACTACATGTTTAATTAGCATTTTTAAATATATATTGAAGGTTAAAGATGTATTGAATTTAATATGCATTTTACATTTGAATCCATTTTTAAATGTAATATATTTTTAGACATTTAATACATATTTGTGCACAAAAATTAAAGTTTTAATAAGAATAAGAGTTAATAATTTAGTTTTAAGAAATATAATTGTGCATTAAATTTTAAAAATGCCCACACTCTATTCGGTTAAAATATAATTAAATCACTCTTTAACATTACTTAAAAAAATGTGAATCACATTAATGATGCACTTTGGTTAAATTAAAACACGTTTTGTTTACAGTCGTATTATGAATAAGCAAATCAAAATTTTAAGCAGCCCCTAAATTTATTTTTGCTGAATTATGTTAATAAATATTTAAAAATTATGATAGATGTGTATTCTGTTGCTAATTGTTCTAATGAACGATGAATTATAGGTAAAATTAAGTTTTGTATTTCATTTGGTTTATGAGAAAATTACAAATATTTTTATCTAGATAAACTATGCCTGCTTTAATAAAGTTATTTTTTCTAAACGGTAAGTAAAGTGGGTTGATTCATAGCTAATAATTTTGAGACCTGAAACATGGTATTTCTTAAATGAATTTGTAATAAAATTGTTAAACAATGATATTTTTCAAAAAATCTATCTTTTCCATCCAAAAGCTGAAAAATATGGCTTTAGATTAAATGCAATTTTGTTAATTTGCTCAGAATTGGATACGTGATTAAATAATTGCAAGCTTTCTTAAGTAGCTAAAATTGTGGATTTAAAAATAAATATATTATATATACTTTTATTTATATCGACAAAATACTATGATATTTAATGTTTATAAAAAGTTATAATCAACAGTTCCGTTTAGATAATATAAAGGAGACTCAAAACTTTATTTAAAAATATTATTGTGCTTAAACCAGGTTTAGTTTCAGAGCACGCAGAATATTGGTATATATATAATAAATCTAAATATTGATTGAAGTTTATGATTTTCGCTTTATGTGTTACTGTTTTTCAAACATCCATTTCTTTTATAAATTTATGAATTATGTCACCAAAAACATCGAGGATATTCTTTGGCAAATATTCTTGACATTTAGCATCATTCATACATATTTTTATCTACTAATATAGTTTGAAGAACCCCAATATTTGATGAATTGTAAGTAAATTATTTAAAAATGAAAATAAATTCTAATATTAAAAATCTTAATAATAAAAGACTGTAAATACAGGAATAAAAGGAAATTAATAGTAAAAGCCATTTATACTTAAAAATATCTTATATATCTATTTGTGATAATTTAAACTGCTCTTTAAAGCACTCAAAAAATTATAAGGGTTTAAATATTAAATCTTTACTCTATTAAAATTTAGCAGACTGGAATTGCTATTTTTAATGGAAAAAAACTCGTTTATTTTGCAAAATTTAATTTTGAAAACATGAATTTTAATTTTTATTAATTAGAAATGTTTTTAAAATCGTGTTTAGAAAGTTCTGAAATAACAAAATTTTTTATATTTTACTTGTTGCATTTTATGGTTTTCTGTGTAATTTTTCAGGACATTTTTAAAATTATAAGCAAAATTTAGCGAAGAAGCGATGCAATATTTTTTGAGAATTTTGATTAGTTAAATTAACTTAAGAAAAAGCATTTTTTATTGAACTATTTCCCTAAGTTCAATAAAATATTACGCTGTTGCTTTAAAATATTATAATTTAATATATTTAATTTGTGCAAATAAATGATTATTATTTTTGATTTGAGTGCCATATTTTAACTAACGGAATCAGATTAATAAATAAATGACATTTTTAATATTTGGTATTTAAAATATATTTATATTATAATTTAGTTTGAATTTAAATATCAGTGACAAAAACACTGATTATATTAAATTTAATCAAGATTTAATTTTTTTAAATTAGATTCTTTCTGTGTTATCCTTAAACTTACATTTTTTACTTTGTTATTATTCAAAAGAATAAGGTTTGTAAACAAATATTAAATTCTATGTATATTTGAAATAAGTATTACTACCATGTATTTTATTTCATGCTTTATTTATTTTTTAATTTTTTAATTTGTGCTGTAGGTAAACGTAATTGAATTCAACTCCAAAAATAATCACATTGGAAGATTTCAAGGCAAACAGATTTGAACTATATTTTTTATCTTCGAAGGTTGAAATATGGTTCAATCTGAATCTAAAGTGTGCTGACAAGAAACACAAGACATTAATTTTTAAATGAGATCAATTATAAGCAGGCATAAAGAATTCGTGAATTAAATATAAATCTAGATTTTTATTCATAAGATAAAAATGCTTGAAAAGCCGACACATTTTTAACGTTATTCATTATTCATCTCTGTGTTAAAAAATGAGCAAAATGATATATATATATATATATATATATATATACACACACACACACACACACACACACATATATATATATATATATATATATATATATATATATATATATATATATATATATATATATATATATATATATATATATATATATATATATATCACATTTTGCTCATTATGTTTATATAATAATGTATTATAATTTGGTATATATATACATGAATTTTTCTTCACATATAATTAAGTACGTTTCATTTCATTTATCCTGTATTTTTAATTGAAAAGCATTTAGAAAGAATGGGAAACAACCGTAATTTTCTCTGCTCAAACAACCAAATATTACAAATTCAATCACTGATTCTAAAATATAAAAAAAAGCGAAATTATGAAATTTCTATTTACAAATTAAGTAATAGTTAATTTTCAAGTACAAATAAAATAAACAATTTATATGAAATGGGTCTTCTAAAAAATATTTTTAATTTAAAACATTCAGAAGATACTTTTTATCTAGTGTTTTTTTGTTTATAGTTATATTGTTTGTTTTCATTTCACTTTACTTAAGTTAGTTTGAACTTTCCCCAAAGGCATACATAAAAAAACAAGAAAAAATTAACTTACTGAAGTGCAAAGTTTTATCTTTCGACGTGACTAGAAGGTGGAAAGTAGCATTTACGCTACCCAATTCATTGGCGATAAAACAAGTGTAGTTTCCGGAGTCCGTAATTTTTAGTTCTTTCAGTGTGATCGACCACTTCATGATTTCTGTGGTAGAATCAATAGCAGTTGTGTCCATATGCTTTCCATTCTTGAGCCATGTAACCGCAGGGATTGGATGACCACCCACTGGACAGCTAAGTTTAATAGAAGAGCCGACTGTTCTGTGAATCGTGACATTTGGCTGAGTAAAATTCATGAAGTGTGGAGCTGAATCAGGAACTGAAAAAATCATTAAATTTTTAAACTTATATATTGAAAACTGTTTTTTCCTTAATCAAACATAAAGAGCAACTTGATCAAAAATGATTGAGAAAAGTGCATTACAAGTTGTGATTTTTTTTTCAAAACAGGAAATAGTGCTGTTATGTTAAAATCGAGTGATTTATTTAAAAAAAATACAGAATACATACAATTTTTCAATGAAAATAAAATGTTATCGTAAGACACTAATATGTATTGAACTTAGATAAAATATTAGAATAAGTACACAAATGTTGAAATTGATATTTTTCAACATTGAATATATTTCAACATATGAAGTGTTTATGGGGATGTGGTATTCTAGTGGTTAGGGCATCAACCTTCCGTCCGGAAGGGCAGGGTTCGATTCCCAATGCCGCCAAAGGCCCACCGAGTACATGCGATATACATGCTCGTTAAATCTGACGAATCAAAAGTCCTGTAGTCGGTCATTGAGAAGTTTCCATGGGTGAAATGGTCAGGAAAAAATTTCCTCCCCCTTCAGATCAATGTAAAAATTGAAGGAGTGGATTATCTGGTGCTATCAATCGGTGGATTTAAAAAGCAAAGTCGTACTTTCACCTTCGTGGTGCTCTGTTTAAACGAAAGACACTCCCTATTAACTTAAATTTGCCTAGCCAAGGCATAACGAACTTGGCTTGTCCAAGTATCATAAGTGACAACACTTGTGTTTATTGAAAAATAGGAGTATGTGTTCTATTTTACTCTAAAATAAAAATGATACTAGTACGCTTTATGAAATCTTTACAGAAACTTTAGCATATATTTTACTTAAATTATAAGCTTCTTTTATCAACGTTTAAATTTTAAAATTGCATTTCGTATTAAATTTATTTGAATATCATGCAAATTTGCGAAATACATTGCGTTGTTCATTAAATTGGTTAAAAATGGTAATATTTTATTAAACTTGTTGGCACATTTTTTCAATAATACTATGATCATATAAAAATTTGCTTGAAATTTCTTTGAAATAATGGAAATATAGTTGATATTTCATTTAAAATTATGAAAATCAATATTTCAAATCAAATATTTACTTTTTTAATAAACGTTAGTTAAGCAGAATTTTTGATGACAATGGACAAATTTGATTTATCATGGTGCAATTTATTTCAATCCTTCTAAAACAATAAATTTCCTTTCAATTTCATTTTTAATCATGTTTGCATTTAATCGTATAAATATAGCTAACAAAATCAGAGTGTAAATAGTCTGCTAAGAAATTCAACGTGTCATTTTGATTTAACATTTATAAAAAAAATCTCTAAGAAACTCCATCCTCTTTTACCAATTATCTATGTTTGGTACATTGTTGAGGAATGAAATAATTTGATATCTCATCTGCATATGATAAGTGAAATTAAACAAATATATCAAATTTTAAAATACTGAAATTAAACAAATATATCAAACACGTTTTTTTTTTAAAATTACTATTTAAATATTCACCTTACGGCATGTGTATATGCGTGTTTGTGTGTGTATGAATGTCTATGTGTTTGATTATACAGGTTGACAAATGTACTGTGATTCAATGCATCTTCAAAAAAGTTTAAATTTTAATATTTTTATCAGCACTAAAGTTATAGAATTATTTATATTATGTATTGATATTAGAAATCAATGAAGCAAATGAAAGGAAGTTTATTATGTATACCACCTGTGGTTAATAAGATGTCTGCCACACTTGAATGTTTACTGAGAAATAAAAGATAATTTATTTTCCTCGTAAAAGTGATTTAGCAAATAATTTATAGATCTCAGCTGTGACAATACCAGGCCAGAAAGATGTGGTGAAAGCTTACATAGAATACCTTAAGAAGTTAGGGAGTTATAAAATTAAGTTGGATAAAGTTTTACGACATGTATGAAATTGATTGCAAAGGAGAAAAAAATCAAATGGAAAACCACTTATTTGATTGAGTAATGCTTAGACAAAGCCTTGACGATGAGACACGCAAGTTAACACTCAAGACAAATACTTAAGATGCAAAATGTGCGAAGAATTACCCAAGCAGACCACAGATAATAGATGGAGACATTTTTAAGCAAATTAGAATTTATTTTCAATTGAATAAGATCACAATGCCATAAAGTTAAAGCTTGATCAACAAAAACTTCTGGAGTTGGTTGAAATACGTCAGCACTTCAATCTTAAAGTAGGATATTTATTATTGAGAAAAAGCTATTTTTAATGAGAGTCAAAGATTATATCGCAAACTTATTTTGGAAATTATATTGTGCTTCTTTGATCACAAAAATTTTTTGGAAACAGAAGAAAAATGTCTCAACAGTATTCTTCCTCCCCCACACACACATTCACATAGAACTAAAACTTTCAAGATTGAGAGAAACTTCAATTTCCTAACTTCATTGCATCATAATGGTCATCATATCCACCAGTTTTGAAAACAATGAAGTATTTTATTTCATTGTTTTCAAACCTGGTGGATAATTTTGAAGAAAAGTATGTGTATAAAATCTCACATTACGTTTGGCTTTCTAAAAAATCCCTTGGCAAGAAATGGTAAAAAATTTTATTAGGTTAGTTACGGGAAACAGCCAAAATTCTTTGTGAAACATTTAACACTTAGTAATCAGGACAATGCTGACACTACATTCAAAATTTGTAAATATATTAAGGGTAGCAAAGTATCCATGCCTATTTTGAGTTGAGCATTTATTTTCTGTCTTCATCAACGATAGCACTTCATTATTTTACCAAATCTGCTACTTCAATCAAATTGTTGCTCTAGCTTGATTCCCTGCTGAGTTGGGCTGAAACAGTTAGATGGTTTTCTTCATAATTTAGAAGTACGGGCCAAGAATAAGACTTACAAATACTTGACGTGCCATCATCTGAGGTAACATTTCCTCTGAGGACATTGCAACCTTGACATATTTAATATGCTTTAGCCACCTTTAGTAAACACGTAAGCTCTTCATTTCAGCCGGGATTTGAACTCTCTACTTTCCCCAAATAACAAGAACGATACCCTATCCAACCAGGTCACTCCTGCAATCCCTCAATTATGTGACTAATCTCTTAGACTTGTGGTTTAGCTGTTCAATTCTCTGTTGACTCAATGCTAATTTACTAAAATCTTAAAATGTCATCTTCCTATCTATCAAATTATCGGTATACGGTTGTCTACAACCTATTGTCGTTTGTCAGTGATCAGCCGTTTTTGCTGATGACAGTAAACACTTTGGTATACATACTACATATTGATGCTAGCTGTATGTTAAATTTTTTGTCGGTAAAATTACAATTTTTATACATTAATCTTCAAATTTATGGATTGTTTCTTGCTTAGTAATCATTCATCCCTAAAATGAGTGACTTACAGTTTAACGTTGATTCAAAATTATTATCAGCATTTTGAACTGAAATGCGTATCGAATTTATGACCTAATTGGCGTAGAATCAGAATGCTAAACAGTTATCTAGCTTCTATGACAGCTTTAAATTTTACATTGTAAAGTCATAGTCGAAAAGCTGAAAGTAAGTTAATTAAATTGCGAAATTAAATGCTTTCAGTATTATTTTCAAAATTCGAAATGATATATATATATATATATGTTTCGTAATTCCGTTGAATGACAAAATTAACATTGTGAATTTTATAAGATTATCTTTATTTTTAAACAGAAAAAAACTTAAAAAAGAAACGGAATAAATATTTTAAAAAATACGTATATTTTTATTCCTATAAATTTTTATTTATTATAATTTGTATATTTATAGTTATTTCTTATAAATTTTAATTATTTGCTCTCATCATCCTTGAAAAATGGCTGTTGTATGCATTAATTTGTTTTCATATGTATATTATATTAACATCCTTTATGCTATTGTTAAAATTTAAGTATTAAATGTTCTCTCTCTCTCACAATATGTTATTTTAACTTTATCATATATTAGGAGATATTAAATTTCTAAATTTAAGTGCATTTTCGTTTTTTCCAGTTTCCTTAAGCTTCTATGCATCAAGTGTTTCCTTACTGTCACACAATGTTTTGTTTTAATCACTTACATATTTTAAGCTTTTTGAATGTAAATTGCTCAAGATTTCTTGTTATCTCTGATTCCATTTCATTATTAATTGCAAAAATGAATCTGTTTTTGTCATAACTTAGTGAATTTTTCGTAAAACTGGAGTTAATAAGTAGTTGAATCTAGCACTTATATTCGAACTTCTATTATTATATACTGTTCCCTAGATGGCACCACAAGCATGTTATCTAGTATCGAGTGATTTAAAGTAAGTACGAAGACAAAGCGTTAAAACAATATATAAGCCCCATTAAATAAATGCACAGTTTAAAGTTTAATTTATTGGCTAACTGAGAAAAAAATCGTGTAAAAGTATTATTCAAATTAAATCATAGTTAAAACATTATTCATTAATGATAACACATTATTCCTAATAAAATAAAAATATGTATAATTGTATGCGTTAGGAAAAATTTTATAGTAGTTTTTATGTGTGTTTATTGTGTAACAATTTACGACTTGTACTATTCACGTATACAAATATAATAAAACCCAAAATTACAATACTGTTTTTGTGTATAAATATAATATCATTACGATGTTTAAAACTTGTTGGAAATTATAATTTAATTAAAGCAATAAAATTAAATGTTTTAATTTTGTCCCTCAGACACTTTGAGAATCCCCGTGGGCAAAACCAGTTGGCCCTTATCTTCGCTTATAGTATTTTACCCAATTAATTTTAATCTGTAATCCTACTTCACCATAACAGCAGGAGTGGGATTATTAAACAGTCTTCGGTGAACTGCATTTGCGAACAAAAAAACAACAGTACGCTGCTTTTGCGCCTGCAGCTGTATGCTTTCATGGGAGCTTTTTATTCAAAATAGCTATTATAGTTTTACGGGAATAATTTTTTAAACAACTACCAGGAAATAATTTTGAATTATTTTGCACAGAAGTATAATTATTTGCAGTATATTTTCCTGTATAAAGTTCTTTTGAAATTAAGTAATCTTAACTTTGTAGACACATTGGCAAATCAATGCAATATTTAGTCCAATGTAAGAACTAAGATTTATTTACTTAAAATTATTCAATTTTCGATCATTTACACTTACCAAGAACAATGAGAGTAACATTAACTTCTGTTACTGTATTGTCACTTTCCGCTTTGCACACATAGACACCGCTATCCTCTTCCATGGCATCTTTTAATAGTAGGTGTCCTTCATCAGAAATTCGGATACGATCACTATTACTGACGTCAAGTGGGAGATTATCCTTGGTCCAAGTAAACTGCACTGTCCTGCCTACACCTCCTCTAGAATCACATGGCAGAATAGCTACACCATTGGATACAACAACCAATCGCATATCACTGCTTCTGCTGACTGGATCTGTAAGTAAATAAATGCTGTTTTAACAAAAATATATTTTTCAAAAAAATTAATTTTTAAGTAGAGAGTTTGCATTTAATTAAAATTTACAGGATTTCAAAGAGGTTCTGAGATATTAATGATTATCTCGCAAATATCTATTTGCTTAAAACTCAAAAGTATTAACATATATAAGACCTTGCGTGTTATTGTGCAAATGTATTTTCCAGAGGATTAAAACTTTAACTATTCCTATCATTTACATTATTTTTAAGATGCCTTTATGTATATAAATATTAATAAAGTTATATATTTTTTATTTTCAATTGATCAATTTACCATGATTTTTGAGTTTTAATAACTTTTTGTGTGTTTTTATTACATTATTTCTAGTTTACATTTAATGAAGGCATCTAGAAATTTTCTTAAAATAATACAATTGACATCCAAAAATTAAGATTAATAGCATATTTATTCTGATAAAATATATTATGCGAAATAAATGTCAAATGCTTTAAAAAACGTTATATAAAATTATAAATGTTTTAACTCTTTTAAAATTATTGTTTCATATGAAATTACTAAATATCTCAATCAAATTATAATTAAATTTTAATTAATCATAATTTTAATTAATATTATAATACTAATCAAATTGTTTTGATATAACCTCTCTGTATATAGAAAAAAGTGCAATTCGCAAATTAAGTTTTTTACTTCATTTTTTGTTGGCGTTTTCAAGAAAACTTTTTCGACTTCATTAAAACTCATGCCATTATATCTCTGTGACAAAATAAACACTGAAACAAGTCAGGCTTCCCTAATAATACAACTAACAAATATTCCATTTATAACTTTATTTCACTGATGTTACACTGAAATGTATACTCTGGATATAGTATTGATATAATTTGCTCATGCCTTTTATTCAAAATTTCATTACAAAGAACACTGTGTCTCTATTTTTTGAATTTTCAAAGAAAAGATTATTATTCTCAGAATAAATGTATGCAAATGCACTCATGTAGATTACTCAAAGAATCTTACTCACATTGTATGGAATTTTTTTCAAAAATATGACATATTTTTAAGGGAGGGAGTGTTATCGAGTATATTTTATTTATACTTTTTATGTACAGTTTTCTTAAAAATATATTCTTTCTTTATTGTTCATTTTATGAAACATAAATATTAAGAAACTTTGATTGAATACAGTCATTATAATAATTTATATTATTTTTATTTAAATTTAGTCTTCTATTTTATTTTTGTGAGAGGACTGAAGTTTGACAGATTGTTCACTTCTTTACATTGTATTGTATAAATATATTAATTCTCAATGCTATTATATTGTATTGAATAAAAAGTTTGAATTTATTAGTTTTAGATGTTATATATTTAAATGGAATAATTTTATGATATTTTATTTAAAACAAAGACTATTTGTGCTTACAAATTCATGAAAATGCAGTAGTATTTTTTAATTTTATAAACTTCAAAAACTCAGGGATTAGTTTTCAAAAAAAAATTATAAGTAAGCTTAATTTTAGCATATTTAAATTTCTAATATTTTTGTTTAAATTGATACAAATTTCCTTTAGAAAAAAATTCATTTTTTAAATAATTTATTATCTTTATTTATTTAAGGAATATTTTAGTAGCTATGCTAATATTGAGGAAAGAGTGATTAACAATTTCTTTTATATCATCGTATTTAATAAAATGGTGTTTCAGGTTTTGTCACATTTTTTCTAAAATATATTTTAGTCAAATCCATTTAATGAAATATTTGTAATTTTTTGTGTTGTTCATAGTTGAGAAATTATGTTTTTTACAATAGTGAATATTTGAATGTGTATATTCATAATTACAAAGAAAAATACAATTTTCATTTACACATGTTAGTAATAACTAGTCAATATTGCAATCAGCAATATAGTCTTTATAATAAATAAATAATAAAATATTTAAAAGATTGTGATATCATTAGAATGATTACAATTACGAGGAGTTTATGCGATAAGTTTCTTCCAAAAGTTTATTAGTATTACAAATTTTTAAATATAGCTGAATATATTTTTTGGTTCAAAGAACGTATTCGCTAATTTTATTACGAAATCTTATCTTTTATGATAAAAGTAACAACTGTTTTAAGTAGTTGCATTGCAAATGAATAATAAAAAATATATAACACATTATATAGATCAACAGAATTTAATAGTTCAATTCAATTAAAACATCAACAAATTTTATGTGGAATTTTTAGCACCATTTATATAATGTGATATATTTTATTTTACTTTATAAAGAATAAGCATTATTTTTATTTGTCATACTGAATAATAAATGATTTTTGAAAATAAAGTTATAGAACGTAAATCTGGAAATATATCTCTATAAAAAGACTATATAAAATTTTGTTAAACAAAGTTCATCAGAAAATGCTTCAAAGCGCATCAACAAAAGCACATTTTTAATAACTCGTAATAAAAGTTATATCCACTGTTAAGCATTTTTTCTAAAGTAATGTACAGTAATTATATTAAAATAGCGTATTTATACTGTAGAAATTCTTATTGAATGTATAAAAAAATAAATATTTAATGAATTATATACCTGTTGTGCTCTGATAATATTGTTGCATTATTTCTAAAGAGAGAAATTTTTGAATACATTTACTTTTAAGATTTCAAGTCTTAAAAGATTAATGTCTTTTAACTTTGTTATATCGCACAACATTTATTTAAAGAATACGTTTTAAATTTTAAACAGTTAGAATTAAAAAGTTTGCTATGAATTAATTAAAAGTTGATGATGAAGTAGTTTATTCAAATATTTTCTAAAATAAAAATCAACACAAGATATGAAGAATTTTGCATTATAAATAAATGTATAGATAGTTTAAAATTTAAAGAGATCAAATTGTTTTCTCGAACTGTATTTATGAATTAATATAATGATATTAAAAGAATATATTGCTTTTATATCAAATGCTGAAAATTTCAGTCAAAGTGCTTGCAAACTAAACAAGCTTATTCTGATTCTGATAAATGGATTTATTGTTACTAATAAACGTTAGCGAGACAAAACTGCATTTCTGTATCGAGTAGATATTTATAGTGGCGAGAAATCTTCATAAAATTATAATAATAAGTTTCAATGAATTCCCATTTTCAGTTTAAAATATGACGATAGAGCAATCAACTAAATTATACAGACAATTTTTTTGGGATTTTGTTCTGCAAATGTGTCATAATAAGACAAAAATAATTAGATATGAAAACAAATACATCAAAATATATTACATAATTTTGTTTTTATATACTTTAGCCATTTCTATGCAAGCCAAATTAAAATATGAAAAGTTATCCTCGTGAATAAGCATATTTTTATCACCGATATTAAAAGAGATAATGTGATTGATTTGAAGCAATTTTAACATAGGGACTTCTGTTTATTTTTCTGAAAAAAAGTTGAACCAAATTTTGGGAAAAAAATATAAAATTTATTTTTTATAAAAAGCAGAATTTCATCGTTTTCTCAACAGTTATTAATTTGTAATACAAATTAATATGCTTCTAAAATAGTAATTGTGATGCAAACATGCTATACTGGCCATATAGTATATAAAAGATACGGTGGTATATTTGTAATCACAATGTATTTGTAAAGGTATTCAGTTTTAGATTTTATAAATATGTTTAAAAATAATTAAATTTCTCTAATATTCTATAAATGTTAATTTTTATTAAATTAAATACATTTTTGAATTTAGAATTTGTTTTTCTTATAATTTCATAAATGAATCAGTTCATTATTAATTGAGAAAAATCAATCTAAATCACATGTTGAAAATAAATATCAATTCTGAAAACTGGTTTCTCAAGAACTTTTCATAAAAAAATATGAGGTCAGTTTCTTATAGAGAATATTATTTCTATTGAAAGATATTATTATTATAAAGAATTATGATACGAAAAGAAAAGTTATCTAAATTAAATATAAGTTTATGTAAAAAAAATAATATTCCATTTGTGATAATCAGCAGTCAGTATGTTTGTGGGAAGTAAAAAGAAATTCAGCTATGCAGAAAAAGTTAGCTGAATTTAATATAAATTGATTTAACGTGTATTACATTAATAAAAATCAGTGGTAAATATTATCACAGGGTTTTAAATATTGCTTTTTAAATATTGCAAAAATGATCAAGAAATCTTTCAATTTATGGCAATAAGCATATATTCACTCCTTTATACTTTCTATTGTACATTAACAAAATAGCAAAACGCTTGTCAATGAAAAAGGAAAGACAATGTGATACCAAATGCTTTCAAATGCCATGTTTATGTAATATACAAATGATTCTGATTTCATCAAGATTAAAATCAGAATTTTATGTGAAACCAACTTTTAAAAGACCACGCAAAACAAGATTAAATTCATCATAAATTGTACACAGTAAAAATAACTTTTAGTGCAAAACTCACGCTTGTTAATTGTCTTTTTTTGCTTTCGTTCATCGACTGTCGTCACATTCTTGTTCAAGGCCAAATTGTTCAATATAAGGAAAACTTTGTTTTAATGCAATTTTTTTGTCATTGTTGCATCAGAATACTTCCCTATGCTTTGTACTGAGGGACCCAATTATTACAATATTATTACTGGGATTTCAAAAATGACAGTTTTTGTTAGAAGAAACTTATATATACTTAGTGCAACCAGAATGTAATAACATATGCTCAAATGATCTATGATGAGAGTTTTCCTAATTTAATTTATGTTTCATCAAATATCGACCATGAAAGAAAAGTTAACTAAGAATTTCTGCCAACAAGCATTATTTTTATTTAATTTTATTATAGATTTAATAATAATCTCATGTCTTCTTTAAGAACATTATCATCATAAATAAAGATTTCGGGCATGCATGGTTCCTTTGTTTCTAAACGTCATTCTGATTCATCCCATAAATGTTCTGAGAAGATCAGGTCGAGTTTCTGCATAGGTTAAAGAAGACGTTGTACCTGACAACGAGATTCCACCTATTAAAAGAGGTTTAACAAGACAAACAGCACTCATTAATTCCATATATGTGGTAGAATGAAGAAAAAATTCAGACTGTACAAAATGCTGATTTTTTGGTTCATTTTACTATATGAAACACAAAAAGCTATCAAGCAGTAGGATGATCAACATCCAAATCATACCGATACAAACCCATCGCCATTATCAAACTTGATAATTGTAACGACGCACATAGAAAAAATGTTTTTTTTTTTGGCATTTACTAATTTTCTAGCTCACCCATCTGACTTTAATAGTGCATATCGTGACTTATCACTTCATAGAATTGTTTTTTGTTCTCGACATTTCAATAAAGATGTTTCAAACACAAACCAAGTTTACCACATTTATTGTATAAGGAGATGTTTTGTTTGTTTACAACACTTTGGATATTGAGAGCAGGAATTTGAGGGAAAAAGAAAATAATGATTTCTGGCACTTGTTAATTAAATACATATAAATATACAGATATACATATTTTTCTTAAGCCCATTTTGAAACTGCAGTTCAACAAAAGTTTCAAAGACAATTTATAAATGAATCTTATTAGCAATGTATTACAGAATTTTAAAATCATAATTTTAACCATATAATCATTATTCATTAACAAATCATAATTTCTAAATTTTACTAACGTGAAATATAAAATTTAATTAATGGGGAAAACACAAGAAATGTATAATAAGATAAATGAATTTGAACTTTTATGAAAATAAACTAAAGTTATAAAAAATAAATCAAACGAAAATTTTTAAAAGCGCTGCACTTATGGAGAAAATGCTAACAAGTTGTTTGCATTTTTTGTGATTCTTTTCTCCATGTCATTTTTTCAATTTTTATCAAGATATATTAGATAGGAATCATTACATAGGTTGCGATATTTTATTAGATGACCCATGACAGACATTTTTGAAGAAAAAAAGCAATTTCCTCTTCGTCTCTGAAAAACAGAAAAAGAAGGACAAGGGAAAGAAGCCATCATTTTCTTCTTCATTGGGCACATCTGGCTGTAGCAACAAGACCAATATCCAGCTGCGAGTGGTAAAATTTATACAGATTGCTTCCCAAAAGTTGAAATTTCACTTGGTTGGCAAGAATTTACGGATGAATGAAGAAAATACTTATTCTTTGAGCAATAAAATGCCTTCATCGTATGAAATAAGCTGGAAAAAGCAAGTTAAGCACTGGAAATACGTTTTATTGAATTGTCACATGATTCGATGTGTGTTGAAATATTTGAAATGAATATAAGATTAAAGAAAATTTCTGACATTGAATTTCATTCCCCGTAAGTTATCTTTTTTGTTTAGTAAGCTTAGTAAATGTATAACTTTGAGGAAATAAGAAAACACAATTTATATTTATGAGACCCTTTTGTAAATTGTCTCATGTACCTATAAATAAATATGATAACAAGATATTTTGCAGTAAAATACATACATATATCAAGAACAATGCAATTTACATTTTTTCTTGTTTCATTAAATTAAATTTTTAAAAGGAATTTTGTTGTCTTACAAGCGTTACTTTAATTTTTTCATCCCTAATTTGGACTATTAAAATAGTTACCATATAATTTATTGTTGAAAATGACGCAAGTATGTTATATATATATATATATATATATATATATATATATATATATATATATATATATATATATATATATATATATATATATATATATATATATATGATAGATAGATATGATTAATTTTGATTTTTTATAAACCCTTTGATTTTAATTATTGTCGGTTTCTTGGACTAACATTTGAAAAAAATATTATAAAAGAATCATAACAATTTATTTTATTCGAATAATTTTCCTTCAATACGCAAAGTTAATGCATTATATAACGTATATTAATTTTAAATGCTTTCGATTGAAATTTCAATTTCAGCGAATGATGAGAGAAACGCCAATGTGCTTCTCGATAACTTCAACCCAGTCGTGAATTCATGGTTGATCGCACAATGTTCTCATTCGAATTCCATACTATCATGCCTGAATTCCATATCAGCACTGGTAACTTAGATTATATGAATCCATTTTATAATATGAATCTCTCAGGATAACAATTCATATCTTAATATTGATATAACGTGCAGAAGGTACATTCTATATCGAGTGCGTAATATACTTAATGCTTCTACCAGTTTTAACATCAGGGTTGTAATAGTATATTAAAGAAAAATAATTAATTGTATTAGAATTGTAAAATAATAATTCTCTTTTAAATTACATTATATATTTTTAAACGTTTCCATATTTATGTACTTAGGATTTTCGATAAATTTATCCTTCTTTGAATTGTGCTATACATTCGTAAAATTAATAACAATTATTTTTATAACATACAGATTATAGGAAAAAGAAAAAATATATTAAATCTTAAAATATTATTCCTGTGTAATTAAAATCTCAACTATGATTTAAAAGCAATATTTTTGCAAAACATTTTCTTGTATATAACATGCTTACAGAAAAATATAATATAATTATTATTTATTTATAAAATATTTATTTTTGATGCATCTTACAATACTTTAGGTTAAATTAAAGTGCTCTGTTAATTCAACCATTAGCAATGCATTCTAAGTTGTTTGTATTGCTAGATAGAAAAGATTCCTTAATTATCAAAGGAAATAATACAACATAGCACATTAATTATGTAATAATATGATACCGTTGCTTTATAATGTGATATCGCTCATTAACGTATGTTCGAGATTGATAGACATATGTTTGAGAATATTTGGTGAAGAGTAACAGTGAATAAAATTTTGGTTTAGTGAGAAAATATGATTCGTGCCTATTTTTATAACATGTTACTATTTATAAGTATGCTGAGAAATTTTCTTCGCAATTTTATTGGAGGTATATTTAAAAATCTTCTAAAAATTGCTTTCATAAGAATAATAGGCTACTATAATACTATAATTCACAGCAAAATATGAAAATAGCATCCAATGAGTTTACTCTAACTTCATGGTAACATCTACTTTATTTTAGTTAAAATCTCACATTTAGCTTAAAGAAAACTGAATAATTTAGAATAAATTATTATGTAATATCCATTAATTAGTCTCATATTTGTTTTCTTTGAAAATATTTTATCATTATGCGTTGCATGCATTTTAGATAAAATATAACACTCATTGGAATAAAAACAATATAGGGAATTTAATTCAGATAATTGCTTTATTTGAATTGTCATAAAACAAAACATAATGAATTTATGGAAAATTACCGAATATTAGGAAATTTTTGTTTGCAAGAAATTAAATTCTGTCAGTCTGAGTGTATAAAATTTTATAAAATTATGTACTTAACATGTCACTGAAAAATTTTGAAATGAAAACTTATTTCTACAGTTTAAAACCATTTAAAGTTTTAAAATGTATTTAAATTTAAAGTTTAAGAAACATTTTAAAAATAATGTTAAGTTTTAAGCTCCTTATAAATTTACAATAACATTTTAAATAAGCTTATTACAATTTATTTTCATTCTTAACAATTGCATTTTATTGAGTGTAAGTTTAACCGTTATTTTTAAGCATTATTTGACTAATGTATAACATTTTTTGCACTATATTTCAAATCTATATCTTTGTATACTTAATAAATTATTATGTTTTAGATTTTATAAGAAATGTCTAGCTAAATTTAAAATTAACTTCTTTGAGTTGTTTTTCTATTTGATCAAGTTTGTGCTAAATGAAGCACAAATTCACTTATGACAAAGTATTAAATTTTCAAGATGGTAGTATCGCAACGATTAAGTATAATGTGAATTATAGTGATGTGCATGAGAAATTATAGTTTAAATATGATTGGTATAATGCTTCTAAGCGAAACTTTAACAATCTTTACGCAAATAAGCTATAGTTATAATGCGTAAAAGCTGTAGTATTACTGTTAATGCTTACTTGTGAGATTTCTCGATTGTATGCTTTAATATCTTTAATTTTGATTTTTGGCAACTGAAATTGGGGAAAGGTATAAAATTATTTGTAAGTTTGATATATTTACAAATGATGCTTGATATATTTACAAATGATACTGGATATATTTACAAATCATACTAGTTAAAATCTTCCTTATTATCCTAGATCAACAGAAATTTAATAATATCTGAAAACATCAACATAAAATCAACCTATTTAAGTTTTCAAATGATGGAAACTTACTCAAATTATTTGCAGAAATGAACTACGCTTGAATTTACATATTCGAAATTTTGGCACTACGCATTGTTTTTGAAAATTATCCAATTCATTTTATTTTTATTCTACGTTTAAAAATAAAATATAAAACAAATATGCTTTTTTGAATATTCACCTAGATATTTTAGGTGAAATTAAATTATTGAAATAGAACTTTCATAAAAATGTAGTACACATTTTTATTAACGCATTCACACATTAATATCACCTTTATCGATTTACATCGAATTACTTATGCAAAAATTCAAATCCATGGAATCTCTGTCTATAGAATTTTCCATCAAAATGGGGTTTATGAAAAGAAATTCTTGAATTAGAGTATGCTTCAGACAGAAAAAAAGATGTTCTAAATTTAAAACTGTAAAACCATACCAATGATATAAATACTTAAGCAAATTTAAGAAAACATTCATCTAAATATTGAATGATAGTTTGCTTTTACCATTAAATTTGAAATCTTGAAAAAATTGAATGAAATGGTTTTACAGCTAATAAAAATAAATTAGTAGAATAGTAGTTGAGATTTAACATGAGCTTTGTATTACTATACATTAATGGTAACTTCTCTGAGAAGATAAACTCTGTAAAATGAATTTTTGTAAAGTTTACAATGCTTTTGGAAGATATAATCCTTTAAATCTATTACTATGCCATTAAAAATGCTAAGTCGAACAAGAAAACAAAAGTACTGCATAAGAACTAAACTACGACTATGAGAGTTCAACATTTGAATGTACTATATTCTTAAACTTTAATAAGCTTCAGTTTGTTTATTTCTATCTTCTAAAATTCATAAGTTCAATAAATTTAAATATAAATTCAATAAACTGAATTCAAATAGATTAAAATAGCCAAGCATAGTAATTATACTTTAATTAGAGGGAGTCATACGTTGATGAACTGAGATACTAAGTGTCTTTAAACTTAATAAATTCAAATTTAAATTATATTTTAAATCTTTTTTTAAAATTTAAAAAATAAATAGCATTTCTCTTGAACATCATGAAACGCAGATGAAATGAAAATTTAAAAGTGAAAAAATTAAATTGAATGTTATTTAAATATACTAAATGAAGATTAAAAATTGCAAATAAATATTAAGTTTAATTATATAAAAACGGGTTAACCTACAATTATATAATGTGATCAATGTAAATTTTTATTAATATAAATTTATATTTATATATAAATATTTTTGAATATAATTTCATTGAAGAAATTGGTGTATTATATATTTATTCATTTTTTGGTGAATGTACCTTTTTAACATGGCAAACTGTTTGTGTGCAAAAGAATGCTTTGAATGTAAAAATGTATTTTAATTTGATCTCTGAAGTCATTTGTCATTAAATATTTTCCACATAAAGTAATAAATCTGCTGCGATTAACTGGAATTTATGTGTAAAGTTAAAAGAAGAATTTGTGTTATTGTAAATATAATCAAAACTTTCTTTAAAATAAAGAAATAATGGCATTCGCAGCATTAATTTTAAGTCACTTTGAAAATACTTGTCAACTGGTGTGAAAAGACATTTCCACATATTACACTTTCGCGTTCTCAATAAATCTGAGTTTAACATGAATTCTCAATTAATCATTCAGTTGTTCCCCATCATCTAATTAAGAATTGAATTATGAAGACGAAGATCGCGCGCGTGGAAAGTGTGATATGAAATAACTTCCCTGCTTCCGAAAAATACTCTAAATTGACATGAAATGTTTAGTTAAACTAATCATATCAATACAGGAATATGCAATTGCAGAAATTTTTTGCGTTACAGCATGATACATATTTTAAGGAAATTAGGGTATAGAAAGATTTTTCAAATATTTCATTAAGGGAATATAGCCCTTTAGAGAGTTTGAATTGTGAATTCTTAAAAATTGCAAAATATAAAAATGTTTTCCTAAAAAAAACAAATTCTCTTAAAGAATCATTTTTATAATTTGTTTATATTTTTATAAAATACTTTGAATATATTATTTTCTCATTGTTCTTGTTTATTTAGGTTATTAAAATGGAATGAAAAAAAATGAACTTATAAAAATGCATAATGATTACATAATTATTAATTCCTTATTTTGTTATGTGTTATTTCGAGATTAAACGTGTTACTACTATTACATTTAAACAATAGTAATTTTAAATCGCACATTGAATAGTTTTTTGACCTTTCCTATAAAATTAAAATTCTAATGTGTAAATTATTAAATAATATATAAAGAAAAATTTTTATAATCTAAATAATTTGGTAAGCAATAAAGCCGTAAACTTAATAACAAGAATTTTATTCGTTTGAAATCGGTTATACTACAAAACACTTTAAAAATCTGTAACTCATCTTTTCTGCAATTAAATGTAATATTCAATAGAAGTATATCTATCACTCTATCTATATATATATATATATATATATATATATATATATATATATATATATATATATATATATATATATATATATATATATATATATATATATATATATATATATATATATATATATATATATATATATATATATATATTTTTTTTTTTTTATATTATATATTTTTTTGTTCATAGAAAGATTTTGTAATTTATTTGAATTTATAATATTTTATATTATACATATTTTTTTCAAAATATAACCAGTTATACTAAGTAATATATTAACATTTTTTATTTTATTTGTATTTATATAAGGCCAAATTTTTATGCAAATATTATTTGTGCATATACATTTTATCCAATTTTATGTAGTATTTCATTTCCTTTATTTTACGCATAAGGCAATGTTTATTTTATTTCAATCCAATTCCACTATATAGCAAAAATTTGCAGACTATTGAAGCATTTTAGAATTTGAAATATTTTCAAATAATTTTCTTGAGTTAAGAAGATGTGTTGGAAAATCAGAAAATGTTAGCATATTCTCAAACTATTTTTAGAAGTATTAGTTTTTAACTGAAAAAATGTTTCAAATTATAAATTTTTATCAAAGAAAAACTTAAACTTGGAAATTTTATATAAGTATGATAGCTATTTTTTTTATCTTACTCAAGACTTTATTTTATAATAAGTCAAATGATGCTATGTTCACTTGGAATCTAAGCAGCTAGTGAAGAGTGTCTTTTCTAATTAAAGAAAATATTACACCTTCAGATATTTAGTAAAAATTTTATAAAATAAATAAACATAGTTAAAATTGCTTCTTATCAAGTTATACTACATTAAATTTCACTGAAAATAATGTAAATATTTCATACCATATGCAATATTATTATACTTCTTTACTTTTGAAATAAAATATACATTTACAACATACATTTTTACTTTAAATAATCGCTTAGAGTACTTTTTAGAAGACTGCTATTAATACATTAAGAATATATAGATTATGTAATATTATATGCTTTATGAGATTGTAATTGAATGTAAAAAACTATTTCTTAGATTTTATTGTCTTTTTAATTATACATATATAAAGACAGAGTTGATTGCTATTGAAAGCAACATACAATTAAATATAAAAGCACACCACTCGCCATTGAAACTGCTGCATTAGAAGGCCCCATTCCTTACACGAAAATTTTGACCAATTGAATATGTTGTCACATGCATATCATCAATTGCACCCCACATTCATATCAATCAAATATTAAAATTGACGCTTACAGTGTGCATAAAAGTTATGCAACAAAAGGTGTATCTGTTGTAGGTGTGTGATTTACACTTATGTGTGCTTTTCGAAGTATAATAATGGGTATAAAAGATGAAATAAAAGCTATACATGTCATGGGCGTGTGCTTTACCCTTTTGTGTCAAAGAATAAAAAAGAGAGATGGCTAATGAATTAGATAATTTTGAGACATTATTTAATGCTTGTAATATATGAATTATGCAGTTTTCCTTCGACATAGGTTAAATGTTGATAGAAGTTTTATAATGTTGTCGATAAACAGTGTAAACGTGCATTTCACAATAAATGAAGTAAATTGGAAAAAAGAAATATCTTTCATCATTAAAAAAAGGCATCAAAACAAAATTATCGATGATCATTTAGCTAGGGCTACGATTTTAAAAATAACGAAAAGCAGCCATATCAAAGGTATTAAAAAGTTGGAATCAGAGCCGAAAGCTCTTGTCTGGAAGACAAAACTGCGATTCTAGCTCATAATTGTTGAACTAGTAGCCAAACAGTTTGTGCTCCTCTTTCAGTTCAACAATTCGTGGGTTCGAATCTCACTTTGGGCTTGGATGTTTGTAGTGTTTCAGAATCCACGTTAAATCATCAATCCCGATCTAAATAGCCATCGAATGTAAAAAAGAATACTGTTTAGAGACAAACAAACCAATCTACTACAGTTTTCCAACAGCGTGACTGGTATCATGACCGATTAATTTTATGGCAGAACAAGGAAATTACTGTGTATAAAACGACAAAAACGGTCCACCAAGGCTTTTCTAACATGTTTTAACGTGAACCATCGTACAGAGAATTTTAGAGAATAGGAATGAATAATTGGTTACATATGGGAAAATCCCTCATTTGTCGGTTACCATTGCCCAAAAGGCAAACGCTTGAATGCAGTAGTACCACAAAACAAGGAAATGACCACCTGAGGATTAGAAGTGGCTTATTTTATTGTATCAATAAACTTACACCTTATTTTGAGGTAATGGATGAAGTAGAATTTGGATGGAACGTCTCGAATCCACGAATCCATTTTGTCTTACTCTCACTGTATAAGAGTCTACTGGGAATATCATGATGAGGATATAGATGTGTGATGTAGTATTCCTTGAGGATAAAATAACAGCCATTAGATGTCTAAATATACTGGCAGATCAAGTGGATCATGCAATGCTACATTATTTTTATTCTGATTGTGACGTATACTTCAAGGACGATAATTCACTACCCATCATGTCACAAGTATTAAAAATTGGTTAGCGGAGCATAAATCTGATTTCCATTTCCAACTCCTTCTCGGGTACCGTAGGTACCGCATTTTAACCCGTTAAAAAATTTCCATTCAATTTGGTAGATCTAGAAAAAGATGCATAACTAATCATGGTATTCTATATATATATATATATATATATATATATATATATATATATATATATATATATATATATATATATATTGTTCTGCTTGTAAAACACGTGTGACTACGTTAAATTTATTACTTTTTTCAAATTTATGAAGGATTTATTTTGGTAATCTTTAATAATGACTAAGTTATGTCATCAGATTTAAACTTTAATTACTAAGAAAGTAAAAGCAAGTAGCTTCAAATTAATTCTTACCCCTCCAGGATTTTTATTTTGTAAGTAAATTAAAACAAGTAAGATTTAAGATATCCCATTTTAATTGGGTATTTTTCGTCAAAATTACAATACACTAATTATTTATCTCTTATTTGAACTGAAATTTTCTCTTTTTTAATTAGGGAAAGAATTTGAATATTATATAAAAATAATGCTATAATGTTTGTTTGATGCATATAATTTTTCTTGCTAAAAGTCCCATTTTAAAGTGTAATGCTAGACAAATTTTAGTTTTTTTTAGTTTTAGTCACTTCTAAATTGTGATGAAAACTTTAATATTGTGCTTCGTGTATTCTAGAATTTTCTTAATATTTTACAAGAAAATGGTACTATTCTTATATCTGCCTTTTACATGCAGGTATATCATGCATTTTGGAATATTTAAAATTACATTCTTCTGTTGATTTTAAATAATTTTAATTTATGGGCAAAGTGTTTCCTAATCCAGACTGCGGACATTGGTGCTTTTTCAAGAGTTCATTATTCAATTTCCGTGCCAGGAATCGATATTTACAATGTTGAGAGTCTTCTTTAAGATGTAGGTCCTATTCTAACTATCCACTGTTTGCTGAACAAGGTAACAAGTAAAGTAACACTGATGACTCTAATGTGTTCATCAAGATTTTTTATAATTATTTTATGATTTAATTTATTCAGCTCTAAATTCTACTCATATAATGAAATTCTTATAAATTTTTTTTTCATTAATTTAATTCATCTTAAACTTAAATTCATTTTTGAATATATTTATATAAAAAATTCGGGATAATCCTCAAGCATTTATTACTTTATAAATTAATATTTATTAGTTTTATAAAGAAATGTTTGCTTGAGGATTCTCATTTATTGCACAGTAGAAAAACATACAATTTTGAAATGTATTTTATCTTAAAAGTTATTCTTGAAAAGTTTCCCAGGTATTTCTGTATTACATTAAAGAAAATTTGAAAAATAAATGTAAATGAAATCTATATAAAAGTATTTTATTTAAACAAAATACTGTTCATGAGGTAAAAAAATGAGCATCAAGGTGATCCTTGAAATAATACTTCATATTACGCACCTTATCACTAAATAGCATTCAGAATCTCTAATACATAAATAAAATCCTAAAACATCTATCCTTTTTGTAAAACCTAACAAATGATGCAATATTTTTTATATTTCTAATTTTAAGGAGAAAAACGGTAAAAATCAATACATTTATTGATATATCCTCTTTATGTTACTTTAAAGCAAGGGACAATTTTCGTCTAAGACTCTCATAAGAATTTTAATAAGCATTTCAAATTAACACATTTTTTACAACAAAATTCATCAATTATATTTAATTGTAAGTATCAGTCGTTTTTTTATTGAAAGCGTTTTGACGATATAATGTAGTTGAATTAATTTATAATCCAGAATAACACTTATAAATCTATAGAATAGTTTTCAAAGCCTTCAGCCATTAAAAGTAGTAAAAATATGCATAATTATACTGACAGAACTATTTAAAATCCCTTTTCTTGAAATTATATTACATGTTATAGTTTTAATGAAACTAATAATAAATTTGTAAATTCAAAACTATTTTGGAAGTAAATATTAAGCTTATTATTTAATTTGTACAGATTTAAATAACAAAATGTTGGATATGATCAGCTCTAAGCAGCTCCTTCAAAAAAACTTTGAAGAAAATCATGTCCTTATCAAATATTGTTACTAAGAATCTTGTGAAATTAGAAGAGAGTATTCTTTAAATAAAAAGTAAATATTTTTATCAACACCGTTATAAAACGTATATTTCATTCGATCACACTGCGATGTATCTTTATCAAACCTTGTTCAAAGTCATGAAAAAGAAAAAAATCCTGGCAGATCCTTCAAAATTTACATCAAGCTGGCAGTCAAATGGTTTGTCCTTTTGCCTTTAGTTTAAAAGTTCATGGGCTTGAATCCCACCATAAACATGTATGTTTTAAGAAGTTAGGAATCCCCTTTACGCAGTAGGTCCCAGTCTAATTATCCCTCTGTGCAAACATGATAATTGATCGGAAAACTAAACACAAAAGCTTACATAGTTTATCTCAAGTTTAAAAGGACGTTCACGTGAAATGTGGCCAAGAGAATCTAAAAAAAAATCTAGTGCCTCAAATAATGTATACAATATCTTAATATTTGATGAAACCTAAGTTAATCTGTATGAAACTGAAACTAAAATAACATTTGATTATTTATTTCTTGTTTGTTATGAAGTGCATCCAAAAATATGGTTACAGTATTTTTTGATAGGCCTAACTAAACTACAACTATTCCTTTGTATGATCAAAACAGCCTACGCTATACTACAATTTGTTTCGCGGATGTAATTACAAAACTAAGAAATACTCAAATTGTAGCATTAGTCTACGCCAGGACAACGATAACATAACTTTACTAACAATGAATATTAAAAGCTGTAAAAGTAATCTACTTAATAATTCATTGTTTTTTCACCAGATATAATATCTAATGAGTTCTCTTTCTACTCATAAAAAATAAAATGCTTTATCTACTATATAACAAAACCAAAGAAGCTTTTAAAATTAACACATGACATGTTCCTATTAAGTTTAATTCAAATTACTTTAATAACTGGATTACTTGAATGTATAAATATTTCTATGCAACATTAGAATATTTTGGGAAGCAGTATAAACTACATTTCCTTGGTAGAAATTATTTTTATAATTTATTATATTACAAATTTATTATATTACTTTCTAAAATATTATGTACTACCTCCCTTATAATAAAGTAATAATAAATATTAGAAAAAGTGTACATTCAGTAATATTAACGGAATATGCTCCATTCTTTAAACTATAATTTTTGAAATCATATTTAAAATGACATTAGTACAATTAAATATAGCGTATTATTTTTATTTTAAGGTATACTTTTCTTAGATGAATAAATTAAAAAGAAATGTATATTCTTAAGTAAGCAAAGAGTTAATACTGATAATTACTCAGTTAACATTTCTAAATACATTTTATACATTTTTATTAATTTTGCAAAGATAGAATAAATTGTTTAATGGTTGCTTAATAAATAATTGTATTATATATATATATATATATATATATATATATATATATATATATATATATATATATATATATATATATATATATATATATATATATATATATATATATATATATATAAGTGAATTTATATCTTTAAATTTTTGTAAATATAAATTTCCGTAAGTATTTTTAAATAAAAACACATTTCATTAAAGATGCGTCTCTAAAGTAAAGTTAATTGAATATTCTTTCTACAAAATACATACCCATGCGATTTGTTTAAATTGTTTTACCACTTTTTTTTCCTTCTACATCAGTGGTAATCGAGAACACTTAAAGAAATAAAGTAAACTACAGTAAAAGATAAAAACACAGCAAATTAGTTTCGTTTTATTTTTAGAATTTTCTGATATCACTCTGATATATAATGAAATAAATGAAAGTACGGTATTTAACTTTATACTTGAAATTAAATTGTTTTGTAAAAAGATAGTGAAACCTTTGAGGAGAAAGTGTAAAATAATTGGAATTATATTTCAATTTATCATTCATATATAAAATCTGAATTAATACAGATATTTGCTGAGCAAAATATTATTACAAAAGAGACAGTTATTAAAGTCAAGCAATTTAAATGGCTATTCAGTTAGATTGACGTCTGTGAAGAGATTTCCTGTTAATTAACATTAGCGCAGGTAACAGCTGTTCTCTTATGGGTATAATGGATATGTTAATTTAGGGTTAAAATCTGTTATGAAGTTATATGGATAGTTATTTACTTAATTTCTATAGTGTAGATTATTATGTCTGAAAATATTACGTTTATGTTTTGTATTTCATCTGTTTATATAATTTTCTTCCATAACATTTTGTGTTCTCGAACAATAATAATCAGTAGTTTTAAACTTAACGTAAGAGGAAATAGGAATGCAAAGAATTTATACATTAAAGCATTTAAAATCGTCGTATTTAACTGAAAAATACCTGCATATGTCAAGTATGTCATCTAAAACTAAAAGAGTATGTCAAAATAGGAATTGTTTTAAAAGCTGTTTTGAACTATTTTATGGATACATGTAGCTAGTTATTCAGACATTCAATATGATTTTGTTAATGCATTTACTTGTCATGATAGTAATGTAATGTAACAATTGACTGTTGTAATTAATTTATCACTGCATACTCTGACGCTTATATATCTGTCTCTTAGAGAGGTTTGGAAAACATTTTAAACATGAATCAATCCGCATTTTTTGAACCATAATATATTTACATAAAAAATGCTAAAAAAATTTAAGTCATTAGAACTCTGCAAAAGAAGTGACAAGTACAGAAAAATTATTAATTGTTGTAAAATTGCTTTTCCTAATGTTTTCAGAAAATGAGATTTTTATGGAGAATGGTAGAAACCTGAGAAAAAGTGGAAGCTCTCAGGTAATGATAATAGACAAATTTTCGAGCTTGCATCGAAACGGAATTCGCTTACCCGTCAAATTATACGACAGAAAAATCTATCTCATATATAACGGTTTGAATCTAAGATCAAATTCAAATGTTGTTTTTTGGAAGTTAAAAATAAAACCGAAACAGTTAAGTGATTATAGAGAAGAGAAGTTGGCGTGGGTGGAGGTCATGCCCCCAGAGATTTTATTTAAAAAAAATTTTTTTCCTGACGAAAAATAATTCAATTTGGAAAGCCCAGATGGTAAAATGATTTATGAACTCAGCTTCTGAATTTTTTAGCTCGCAGATGGATAGTGGCTTTATGACAGTAGGAGAAGATTTTGCATATCATGTGACCTGTCATCTGTCACAAATTCCTAAAAAAAAAATATGCTCTAGTTATAATAAAGAACTGTTTTATTCCCTCTTATACAATTTTCTACTCTTTAGAAGAATCAGTCTGGAAATGTCAGCAAGGTAATGCACTATATTGAAGTCTGAGCCATCTAAAGTTTGGTTTCAGGGAGGAAGATTGGAGATCTTAAGTTAATCATATTGTAATCTACGCCTGAATTCTCTAGGAAATCTATGGGTTAATTTGAATCATTATATGTATGCAAGTGTCCATTAGTATGACTCTGATTAAGCAATGAAAATACTCTTCATTGATGAATGGGGATAAAGTTCAAAATATTTCTCGAAAACATTATTGATTAAAAAACATCCCCTACTTGAAGATGTTCAAAAAATAGTTTATCTATAATATTAAAAGATATTTTTGCTAGTGGTTTTATAATGTTTAATAAATATGTAAAGGGAAATTAATGTGACATCATTGCTATATACTCATTAAATATCTCTGAAAATAAGTGCTCATTTTATTTATATACAACCTATTATATTAGGTATACTAATGTTTCATGTATATACATATTATATTCCATTTATTAACATAAACTTATATGAATAAAGGTAAGGTGTAATAAAAATTATGGGAATCAGAATGGTCCTTTTATTTTGTAATACATTGTACATTAAATAATATCTTAAAACATGTGTTTATAAAATGTCACAAGAGCAAAATTCTAATACGTTATATGTAAATTATATATATGAGTGTATGAGTGTGCGGATAAATTTGTCATATGGATCATATGGATAAATAAGGACATAGTGAAAAATGCTCACAGTTCTTACAAAATTTTGCAATCATTTTATTAATCGTTTTGTCAAACATTATTTAATCATTATATTAATAACTTATAGCAAACTACGTTGAAGAGTTAATTTTTAAAATTATGATCAAAATAAATTTAAAACATTTCCCAATATTTCTAAACAGATTATAAATGCAAAACTTCAGTTATGAACTTATTTAGTTATCTTTCCACTACACTGGTCATATCCATGATATAACAATAATATCAATATTTTCAAAGTACATGAAGCTTGCAAGAAATAAACTATGAAAATAAACTCTTCTACTAATCTTAAGAAAAAGATAGCATCAGTGAAAGTTTAAGTTTGAAGATTCTCTGCAGAACTTAATCTTTGCTTCTAAAGTGTCCCCTGATGAAGACTAACGATGCGTTAACTTCGAAAAATTTAGTTGGAAAAATTCTTACAATTTAACATCTTTGCCAAACGCAGTGTTATCACGCGATACAAAACTATTGAAATAATAAAAGAATGAAGGTTTTAAGAATGAAATCATTTAGAATCTGCCAAGTAACACATTGCCCGCTTGGTGAGAACTTATGGCATGATTATGCGGAAAATGATCTTCATTTTCTCAGAAAGTGTGGTTCTTCGGAGAGCCTTATTCATTATTCTTTCTAGCTCAATTCATCTGAATAGAATGTAAAAATTTGAATTTTTTTTATTATCAGTAACTATAATATTTATAGACATCAAAATTAAATGTTAGGATGCAAGATGTAAGACTTTTCAAAATTGTAGAGTAAAGGTATATGGTTTAAACTCAAATAATATATTAAAATTTTTAACTATGCCATACATAAAAATTGTCATTCTTTAAAAGAAAAATTGCTCTAAAAGCATTATAGAAAAATATTTTTAAATATAGTTTTTGTTATTAGCTTATGTTTGTTGTTTGATGATATGTATTTTCGTCCTAAAATTCTTGTGAAAAATATTATAAATTTTATGCATATTTAAAACAATATGAAGGTTTCATTAATTAAAAATAATTTGTGTTAGTTTACATGATTTGTAGAAAATTTGCTCAAATAAGAATTGATTTGATTTTATTTCTTGTCAAAAACAATAATAAATCAAGATTGGTCAACAGAAATCACCGTACTTATAAAAGAAGATTGATTCACATATCACTTGTAATAAATTTCAAGTGATATGGGAATTAATCTTCTATTGCATAGTTGAGGAATAATTAAATGTACTTTTGTCTAATTTAGAATTATATCATAAGTTTTGACAATGCGTTAATGGATAGCCTAATAGTAGAGTCATCTTATAAGATATTTTAACATGCACAGCACATTATTTTCTGAGAAGATTTCTCTTAGATTGAGGGCCATAATTATGCATCACAAAAGAGAAAACTAAGAAAACTGATATGCTCAAACCTAGGATCTTCTACTCAGATGTACCAGGGAGATATGCTATTGGACTACCGTGAACTCAACCTTATGTTACCGAGATTTTACTTGTAAATAAATTGAGGACATGCAATTTTCTACAATTTACTGCATGTAGTTTATTTTTTCCAAAAAATATTATTTTTTTATTTAATAAAAAATTAATTGATCTCTTAAATAACATATATTTCACATCTGTATTTCAATATATTAATTTTTTTAAATATTTATCTTTCATAATTATTTATAGAAAAGCTGTATTTTTAATCTGCTCTCAATTTTAATTTACTTATTTTGCACACACTTGGTTTCTCAAATTTGAAACAAACATAGATTATTTTAATTTTGGTAAAAGTATTGGCCACTAATATATTAATTTTAATTTAAACTACTCAAAATGTACATGTAACCATAATTTGCTTCTATATACATTGCAATTTATCACATATTTTTTAGTATACAATATTTATTTTAAAAATGAAATTTCAATGTCTGCCTGTTTATTTATGAGGAAAGCATTTACCCTCATATAAAGATGAAAACCTTAAATTTAAACTGATTTTAGCCCATTTTGTTTTATAAACGATTTTGACATGATGAAAAATATGTTTTCAAGTACAAAATTACGTATTTGGTTTCAAAATTTGGATTTGTTTTAATAAACTAATCCTCCCCCTTCAAGAATTAGTAAATATATTTGCATGATATTCAGTTTCTTATACAGAAAATTGTGTTTAAATTTATTTTTAGTTAATCTAGAAAAAAGAATCATCTAAGAATGCCAAATTACTTAAAAAAATTGACATCCATTTTCCTAAATTATCTGCGTAACGAAGATAAATTGATTTTGAATTAGATTTTAATGTATTTATGTGTGTATGTGAGTTTGTGCCTTTCTCAAATGTCTCTTTAGTGAAAGTAATTACATTATATAAATTAGATTGCCCCAATGATGTCATTTAGAGTAGATATGCATAATTATAAGGTTTGCATAATTGCAAAACCGTATTATAATATGAAACATAAATGCATGTATTTCTGCAAATCAAAGAAAAATAAAAACTTTTCTATAATTTATTTCGTTTTTGTCGTACTTACTACTATATTACTGCGTATCTTCAGATACAATTACTAAAGTATGTTTCCATATAAAATCACAATTAAATTTTTATATCAGTGCAAGCAAAAATGAAATATTTTAATGTTCATTTTTTTCTTATTTATGGTATGTATCAAACATCTATATTCAAGAAGTTGAATACTAAAATGCTAAGTAAAAATCAAGAAAACAAGAACATTTAAATTGTAATACTAGAAAGGACTTGTTCCAAATTTATGCAATATGGTAGTAAATGTTTTGTAGATTATAATATTATGATAATAATCAAATTTTCAAACGCGTATAACTGAAATACAACTTATGCAGAGGTTTTAAATGTTATTAAAAGTTACTATAATTTTTGTCCGTCACAAATTAATTTAAAAATCCGATTGCATTATGTAAAAAACATGAGTTGAAACATGCTAGTTAACATTTACCACAAATAGAAAGAACTATACTTGTACTAATAGGCATTGATTTTCTTCATATCAAATCAATATATATTTAGAGTTATTATTCAGCTTTGTTCAACATTAGAGATGCCGATTATTGTTTTATCTATATGATGGCTATATGAAAGCATGAAGTAGCTATAGTTGAACAAGAGGGATTAAATTAGACTTAACAATGAATTGAGAACTTTTTAGAAATCGAGAAAATGTGCATGTTCAGTGATACGCGGTAAAACAAGTAGAAGTTCGCAAAGTGTACCAGACTGATGAAATACAACTGCACGAAAATATTAAAAAGAACTTGATATGTGTTAGCTTGTAAGACAAAAGTTCTGCGATGAGTTTCATTGAGCCCACACCCCACAACGTTAAAATGCTAGAATACTGGGAAGCCACACTGCAGTAGAGGCTGTAATGATCAGCATTTTCAGCATGGAATATTATTCTTGTTTTGTACATAGTGATCCTTAAGAAATTGCCAGCGTTACTAAGCTGTCAATGAAACCTTACCAGAGTATACCTAGCTCTAATTCTTAACAAATAAAGCAGAGTTGCTTCATGAATCATAGATGATCTATGTAGTCTTGATACTTGGTACATTGAAAACTAGATATTATGCTCATTTCTTGTACAGTTATTGGTATGGTTATTCTTACAAATTGTCTCAGAAACATTTTTCATTAGAATATTGTTGTGATTCTTTACTGTGATTTGCTTATATTCGATTGGTATTTTATTCACTTCTGCCTATCTCCTATATGGTCGAATATTAAATAACTTAGGATATTAGTTGTAGACAATATTTTTGAAGAGAATTTTACTTACAAAACTTGGAGATTTAAGTAAATTTGCATCATGGAAGAAAATTAATGTAATACCCACAAAATAGTATGCAAAGGTGTGTACAAGTCCTTATTTATGTTCGCGATCATTATATTACATAGGTATTACATCAGGTAAATATGCATGTTTTGTTTCTTGCTTTTGCTCATTACAAGATAAACAACTTATCCATAAATTATAAAAATATTAAGACAAACATTCAGCTTATTTTTAAAAGTGGAGCACTGTGTAATTCTAAAATGCTTCTGTAATGCTGATTTATGCATAAAATGAATTGGAATACACAAATGAATGATTGGTTCAAGAATGAGAAAATTGATATATAGTGTCATAAATATAAGTAAAATAATTTCTAGATTTAACTTAAATAATGCATACTTCAAAAGTAAGTTCTCCTTTTAGTGTGTTTTAATATAACCATTCATATAAATGACATCATCTGGAACATGTGCATTGATTTTTGTTAGAATTTTGGCTATTCTTCAAATCACCTTTTTGAGCAATAGAATTTCTAAATTGATTTCCAAGTATATAAAATATTAACGAAAATAATCCAATTATTATTTATTTGAGTTTATTGTAGTTAGATCATAGCAAATATTTGTGAGACATTTAATACACGAGCAAAGTAATTTATTTGTTGGAAAAATCAATACAGGCCATCTACTGTTTCGTCATTTCTATGTTCTTATTAATAAAAACAATTGTTTAATATTTGAATACTGCAAATATTTAAAAATTGTTTGTTTACTTATTAAAAGTGAACATTATTCATTTATATATGTATACACAAATATGCATATGTATCTATCAATCTATATATATATATATATATATATATATATATATATATATATATATATATATACATACAGAGAGGGATGATATTAAATACAATATACATTGTGTTCTGCTAAAATAATTTTTATCAAACGAAATTCGATCAGCAAAACAAAGTTACCTGAAATCATTGAAGATCAAACATAAACTGTGTAATGTACATATGTAAACCTATAAAATATAATGCTTTCCCATACTTTTTCTGATAAGGGAAACTAATTTTATATATATTTCGTGATAATAAAATATATTGCTATCAAATCCAATCAAAAGTAAACTGATTAAACTTATTATTTGAATCATGGAAGAATTTTTTAAAGCAATGGGTTCTAAGCAAATATACTTTCCATATCGCTAAAACTATAGATTATTTATGAACAAAATTAAATGCTGAAAATTTTGTTCGCTAGTGTTAAGCAACTGATATAAATACTAAAATATTACTATCAAACTTTAAAATAGTATCCATATGTTCAAATCTGTTACATTTTTAATAAACTGTTTTATGTACAGTGAAATCAAAATGTCAAACTCCAGTATTAGTTTTAATGTAAAAATATCAAAATTAAAATCAGCAATGTTTTACCTTGAAAATTCTATCGTCATACCAGAAAACATCATTACAACCTATCATACTAAGTCAAAAAAATATTGATTTGGAAAAATTTTGTATTTGAATTAGAGAATGAATCAACGATCAGTTCTCTGTCATGGAGTGGAGTAATTTACTGAAAGTCAATCGCCCATTCTTGTTAGATTTAATGGATCTGGTATATTTATATCGTGCAAAAATCTGCACATTAAGTAAATGTCTGTAGCTTGGGATTAAAGTCCTTAATATAAAGGATAACAAATATCAAATATGATCACGAAGTTGGATGAATATCAGCTGATGTATTTTATTCAAAACTAGAGCACAAGTACTCATCCTAAGGAAAAAGAACCTTCTTATATTTTTACTGCATTGTCAGTTAATAATTTACAGAATCACTATTTAAAGTTTTAAGTGGTTATTTCACACTTTAAATAATTATTGGTCAAGTCAAGTTTGTATAAAATGTGGTTCACAGAATGCATTCATAGATTACACGTAGTGCAAAATTCATGGAAACCTATATTCTACTTACAGCATGCTAAGAATGTATACCAGAAATGCAAAAAAAAACAGCAAATTAATTTCAAAAATAATATTGATTATAAATTAGCCAGGTTGTTATTAATTAATAGCAATCGTATATTAGAATGAAAAAAATGAGACAGCAAACCTGATATTATTTCTGAATATATTTTAGTGTTCATGGCTTTTTCATCCAGTGGAACTGAATTTTACTCACAGATAAAATTATGGCGCAGCTTAGCACTGATATTTATTAAATGTCATCAAATCGTAATGAAACCAATTGCTAGATACGCTTTTAAAATTTGTTCCATTCTTTGTCATTGCAATGCTTCTAATACCATGTAAATGACTAATTTAAATGTCTTTTTGAGTAAAAACTGATTGCTTGTTGATTAATATTATTTGACGGGATTAATTATTTCAATGAAAAATCTTTATGCAATAATCTTGAAATCTGAACCTAGAATGTTTAATTGGTAAAGTAACATGATACTTTCCTTTTGTCAGTGGTTAAGACATTTATTTTCATGTTGTTTGTTAACAAGAGGTCAATAATTGAGACTGTGAGGTATAAATATAATGTCAAATGCTCCAAACTTAGCAAATATATTTTATTGAATTAAATGGTAAAAATGATTACATTAATTGCCTGATTTTAATAGCAATTTTGATAATGTTTCAAATATTGTATTTACTTAGCTTTTGAATGTTTCAATAATTTAACCTAATAATAATAATATATATATATATATATATATATATATATATATATATATATATATATATATATATACATATATATATATGTTGTCCATATAATCTGCTTTTATTATAATCTATTTTCATTAGAACGGAATCATTATTGCATAATACAGGTGATAAAATTAAGAAATAATTTGTCAAGACATACATTTATGCGCATAAAGACAATAAAGAAATTTCTTGACTCATAGCTGTGATAAAAAGTCGTTAACAATTTTATTAATCCTATAAAATTTTGAAATAATTACATATTATTTTTATTTTTCAATTTAAATAAAAGTTGAACTTACTACGATATTTGTTTTAGTACGATATAATCACTAATTGACATGCAAAAGATTGATAATTAAAATGTTTTACCATTATTTTTTCTACTTAAACATGATAAAATCGAAAATAAATATTATAAAAAATAAGTGATTATATATTGAGATTCTTCAGCTTAGAAATGTGGTGAGTTTAAATTTTCAAGGTTTCTAAATTTTTTTTTACTTCATTTTGGAAAGATTATGTTTAATATAATTGCCTATATATATAATGTAAGTGGTTTTGAAAAATATTATTAATACTATTAAAAACTGCAAAGCAATTCATTTTCTAATTAAAAATTTAGTGTGATTTAACATGTAGTATTTTAATGAGTTGAAAATCCCTTGATTTAATTTATACAATTCAATTATTTCCAGAATTTCTTACACTGAAGTTTTAAGAGAAAAAAAATCAGAAATCTTGCTAACGGGAAAATTAATCTTTATAAAAAGGAAAAAATCATTTTACTGCTTCGGAAAGACTACACAGTTCACCCAGATCATTTTTCTTAAAATAACAAAGAAATAATATTATGATGTAAAAGTTTATCGTATTTATCGTTTATCGTATTTCACAGTTTAGCAATAAATAACATGCTACATGAATTTAATTTACTTTGATTTCATGTTAGATATAATTATGTGGTAAAAAGCATAAAATTAACATTAGTAACATTATCTAACTAATCTATTGTTTTTATTTTATAAAAACTATCTAATGTTTTTACACTATCTAATGTTTTTATTTTTAAAAATTTGAATACGTTTTTAATATAGACACCTAAATACCACAGGTTACACTTTTTTATTTATGAATTTTTTTTCAATAGCTGTGGAAGAATCTAAAATGCATATTGTTTTGCTTTATTGTTAGAAATATAAATATGTAAGCAAACTTATATTTCAACTTAGATAAAATTTTAAAATGTTTTGCGTACATAAATTATAAGCTTCAAATCTTGCTAGCAGTTACAACTAATAACTTTTTATTATGTCCCAAAGAGTTAAAAGACAATTAATACATATAGCTATATTTCCTTCCTATAATTTTTTAAAACTGTTTTAATTTTAAACTACAGATTATGTATAATTCAGTGACTGCTTTTTCTTGGCATTTGCTTTATAGGAAATGCAACTATTTCTTCATCTATCTATTCTGCAATAACTAACCTACACATTAAAGATAATATTAAAAATTCCTTTTTCTAGATATGGTTAGTTATGAATTATATCCATATTTGCTGAACAGAAAAAAATAAAAATTCATGTATTTTAGGCATTTAATTAAAATCTGTTTTAAGCTGTAACATTTCTGATACTTTTAATATTGTGACCAATTAAATCTTGTTCTAGGTTAGACTTAAATTTTTCTGAATGTATATATAAACTGAGATTTTCATTAGTTATCCTTTCAGAAAATCCATTGCCAAACATATTTAATATATATTTGTTTTTTTATTTATTATTGAAATATACTAATGAAATAACAATATAAATCTGGTTTTAAGTCTTGAAATATCAGAATCATTTGTCTGACCATTATTTCTAGAACTTGGTATACATTTATGATTTTTGAAACTTTCGTGTTAAAAGTGATTTTTTTAACCGACTCAGCGGCTCGGAAAATTTCAAGAATCTGGGAAAAAGTTTCCTCTTTAAAACCAGATGTACTACTTTTACCCACGTCCCTAAACTATACAAAAATCGTCGACTGTTTCCCATTCTCATTGGGAACATTTCCTACCCCCCTGAAAACTGTCACATAGCTCAATTTAGAGGGAGGGGATGTCACTTACTACTAACTACCCTATCTAGGGTTGTATGTATTTGCCAGAAAGAATTGTACATCCCAATAAAAGTGGTTAAAACGAAAACGTATATCTTTTTTTGTATAAAACTTAAAAAGCAAAAATTATTAATAAGTAACTGTTTTTTGTGTAATTGAAAATGATTGAAGATATTCCTCAGTATTTTTAGGTTGACTTGGTAAATAATATGAAATTCAAAGAAAAACGGTATCCACAAATTATGATGTTTTAGATTTCTTACACAGTTTAATTAAGAAAGTTGCTTGTCACATTTTCTTGTATATTTATTATTTTCTGTATAATGGAAATTTCTCTTTTTGAATGAGACACAGAAGCTTCTCAAATTTTTATTACAGTAAGATAAAATAATGTTAATAAAAATACATTTTCTCACATTATATTTTTCTTAACACAAACAAATTTTTACTTTATATGAATGCATCTATGTAGTAATTAGTGTGGTGTTTATATGAAAATAAAAGGCTTAATTATTTTTCAATTTTTAAAATGTTATTTTCAAAAACATTAATTAAAGCTTTTTAATTTATTCATCTATAAATGTTTTGAGTTTAAACAATTAAACATAACATTAGAAAATTTGCATAACATTGTGAATAAATGTGTGTAATGTTCTTGGTTTATACTATATCTGAAAAATTACTTTCACTTTAAATTTAAATATTTGGAAAAGTTTTTTAGCCCAAAAAAATTAAATATTTACAAAAAAAGGATTAATTTTCATTTCTGCATTATTGTATATGAAAATAAAATTATTTAATGCAAAATACATGTAGATAAACTTGCATTAATATTGTTCTGTATAAGAAATTTTAACACATTATATTTGCTGATTGTGTATTTTCTTAATTATGATATTTCTTATATATTTACATTCTAAAACAATATTATAAAATCATTTATTAGTTTTACAATTTTTTTCTTTCATATTAAAAAACATTATTTAGATATTTTTAACAAGATATTTATTATAAATTAAAGTTGTATTTTAATCGAAAAGAATTCCAAGTGATGGACGAAAAATAAATTGCTTAAAACACATTTGTTAAGTATTCAATATACTTATTCTCATTAACTCAAAATAATATTCAATTATTATGAAGCAATCTGGTGAAATAGAAAATGAATTTGAAACTCAAAAGAATTTAAATTAAATTTTTTCAATATATGTGACAACCTTTTTTTAAGAAAGCTTTTCCTAAGCACTTTAAATTATTTGAGAGAGGAAGAGAGAGAGATTATTGTGTGCCGTCCTTATTATATATTTACTTTCATCTGGAAATACATTTTTCTCAATTCTTGAAGTTAAGCACTTTGATAGACCTCATAATGATTTGAAATATATATACTGCTATTTAGTAATTTATACTAATCGAAGAGTTGGTGTGTTGCCTATAAGCTCAGAGGATATGTAACATGAAGGCGAACAATTGATATCATTGAACGATAAAAAAAGTTAGCAATGTACTTCAAGCAACGTTATGAAGTCTCATTTATTCCATTTTAAAAGTTACAGAAGTAGAAACTTTATGATTATTTAATGCAAGTAAATGAATATTTTTCAAACCCTTTCACAATATTATAATACTTTCAGCACACATAGCAAGGCTGATTTAGATTATTTATACGTTTCTATAATTCAACAGTCTAAATGAATTAGAAATATATTAAAATTATTAATTTACTTAATTTTTTAGCCGAACTAAAAATATATATTACTTATGTTCTTTTTTCAAAGATAAATTTTGTTTTTTTTTATTTAAAAGCGTTAAAGCCCGAATTTATTAGCTAAATTAATTTTTTCTACTCGTAACTGAACAACCTTAGATAAAATATCACTTGTAACAATACATGAAAATTAACTTCATTTGTCAATCTGAATTGAAGTATATATCAGTGCATGTATTCATAAGTAGCTTAAACTGTTACATTTAATTTATTTCAATGTAAATGGAATATTTGGTTTCACAAGTGTTTACTCGAGTTATTTTTTAAATATTAATCTAGCGTTTATGAACTGAACTTTATGTATAATTATAAATAAAAACAAAAGAATCTTTACCTCTTAATTTGGCAAAATAACTGTACGAAAGAAACTTAAAATTTTATAAGGAGTTTCTATTGGCTTATATTTAACTTTACACAATATAATATGTAATAAAATGCTAAGAGGCTATTATTACTCCATTATAAAAATATTTTTATGAAAAGTTCTTGCATTGGTAATATTTTATTGTATTACAAGTTGCAAAACCTTTATATAATTATCATATATCTCTACTATATAAAGTTATCTAATTAAAGAGACTTTATCTATAATTGAGAATTGTTAAGATTGAGAGGAATGAAACAAGGTGAGAAAAAGCAGTTTCTCATATGTCTACTTCAACTAGAGTAATCGATAAAATTCCCTTTCATTCCATCTGTAACTAAATGGAAACATCTTTAACCACACAGGAAGCCTCATGTGCAATGAATTATTTTCCTTGAAACGAAGTCTTAACGTATATACAGGGGATATATGGGAGAAGCTGTTTGAAACAATACTGTTAATTGTCGAATACTTGTAAAAATTATAGAGAAAATAAATTTAACACCTCATCCTTTAGTATTCAACAATCTGTGATAAAAAACTTCGCAAGGTTTTAAGGAAAGGAAATAATTAATTGAAAATTGTTTGAATACTATAGGAGCTATTTATAACTACTGTTGCTTAACAAAAAATATAGTAGTATTAATATGATAGAAATAAAATGATACGAAAGAAATTTTGCTTATCAAATCATGAAAGATTACAGTAATCCTATAAAAAATTTCAACTTTATATTTTCTTTTCTTATATAAGTAAGGTAGAATTTTGGATAGAAAATTTCCAAACAGCAATTTACTTTAAATTTTAAAAATTCTGAAAACAGAAAATTTCAAAAGTTGCGTTAATAATTAAAATTTAAAACCGCGACAGACGAGAAAGTTTTTTTTTTCCTTCAAAAGTTCATAGACAAGTGATATGTGTGTTAATTTGTGTAAAAACACACAGTTAAAACTTATTTCCTGTATTTAGATGAAATTTCTCCTTTCTTATCAAAATAGAGCATCCATATGTAATAGAAATTTATAGGCATAATTTATTTTTCATTGTCAGAAAACTTCGCATAAAACCTAGTACTTTCAAGATAGAAAAGTAAGTACTTTATTTAATAAAACGAGAAAATAAATGTATTAATTAATATAGAAAACAAACTTTTTATATACTGGTAGGTAGGTAGTTTTAAAAAATTAATTTATTATTTTTTAAAACTATATAAAACGCGATAAAAATGCTATAAAAACGCGATAAAATTTTTTTTTGTCAAACTGAGATTTGTAACTCATTTAAAAAAATTTTTTAAATTGATAAAAATAAATAAAATACTAATGCTTATGCAAATTTTGTGTTTTTCTTAAAGCTACAAATATTATCGAAAAGTTATCACTGTTGCCTTTTGATTCGTAAGGTCTTGGATTCGAATCCCACCTCAAACATGAGTAGTTTTATTAGTTCGATTTTTCACTAAACAGAACGTCTCAGTTTAGTTGAAAACTAGTAAGCTAATGCTTTCATTGAATGACAAATCAAACAAATACGTATGAGCCGAACTAGACAACATCATTAATGCTCTTCGAGTAAAAGGATAAGAACATATAGAATATTTGTAATGCTGTATAACATACTTTAAAATGTGTTTCTTCCACAATATATAATTTACTTTCTTTTGAGTACATTTATTTACAAATTGATGAAACATTTGCAATCGCTTTACTGCATAATTAATAATTTCTGACTTGCGCGATTGCCAAGAAACTAAAAATTTGAAATTAAATGCTAAACAAAATATAGCGAAGCAATCACACATTCAATGAAATATTTTAATCAGTTAAATTTTGGCATTATACAATTTTAAAATTTTAACGCATTTCATTGTATTGTTTTACCGATAAACTGAAAATATCTCGGAAACTAAATCATTGAATAAAAATTTGATATTGTTTTCAAAACTGAAATCAAATACATAAAAATTAAGCTTTTTCATAAATATTGAAAAAAAAACTTAATTTTATTTGTTTATAAAAATAATTCAAAAGGAACATAACAGTGTGGACAAAATATATGACTGAGAAGATTTGAGATACGAATACATAAATAATTTCACTTGAGATTAATTCTCAAATATTTTATCAATATCTAGTTTTTTGCGTTTATTATTAAAGGTAAATTTACTTATGCAAAAAATATTTTTTATTTTCTATGTTTGTCAGGTATACACTTTATTTAGTTTTAGTTATTTCGCGCATTTTAAAAATGTTTTACAAACAATAAATATCTTTCTACATTATGAAATCATCATACCTTATAAATCAAATTATATTATAAATAGCAAATTATATTATCATATTTTATCCATAAATTGAATTTAAATAATATTCATATTTGTAGGACAAATATTTAAAAATTTACTTTCCATGTACTTAATTTTCGTATTGAATTTACAAAAGCCTATTAAAAATTTATCATTATATTCCAAATTATTTATTTCATATATTTGTCAAATACTAAGGTTATCAAAGTTCAAACACATTTGTTTAATTTTTTTTATTTCATAAAGTGAGAAATTTTAGAATCTGTTGAATATCATCGTGTTTTAGTAGTCGGATAATTTTTATTTACTACTGATTAATAAAAATTCAATGTTATTCAAAAGTTATACATGAGAATGTTTTGGAAGATGAAAATACTGATCATACTTGCATTTGTAATATATTTATCTTCAACTTTTATAAAAGATAAGGCATCCACTTGATAATTGAATTTCTTTGGAATGATATAACTGAATTTCTATGAAAATATAATTGAACATAATTTTTTACAAATTAATATATTAAAGGATATTATCACATAAATGCTCGATCAAGTTATATTAAAAAATGATTTGAGTAAATATCTTGAAAATATTGAAATTTATTCCTAATATATCCGCATGTTTCATCATTCAAATAAAAATTTTGTTGCAAATTATAACATTTTATGTGAGATTAAGCGATATTAAAATTTAGAAATGAGGATTTGCCATGTGTTCCGTCATTAAATATATAATGGCGTGATGTAAATATTCTGTTAGCAAAGAAAATCAATGACATTATTATTTTTAACAGAGAGATTTGTGTTGAATACTAAAAAAGAACTAAATTATTTCATCTTTTTAATTAAATTAATTATTTTTTTAAATAACTTTTCTTAAACATTTTCAATACAATCTTCAGCTTAATGACAATTATGAAAAATTATGATACATTGCTAACGTATGACTTTAAAACTAAGACAAAAAATTGAATGGCAAATTTTTCAAGAAGCATAATGTTCTTTACATATTTAATTTAATTTCTATAAGTTGATTTGGAAAAAATGTTTGAGTATTTTTTCTAAATATTTTAACTTACCTTCAAATATATGTTTTTGATCTCTCTACCTTCAAAAATATATTTTTTCAGAATCAAAAATTAGTAATCATTAAAATTTAAAAGTTGATATTTATAATATTAAATTATATATATATATATATATATATATATATATATATATATATATATATATATATATATATATATATATATTATAATGTTAAATACAGATATACTTTTAATATTATAATATCATATATTAAATATAGATTATAATATAATTATATAGATTTTATACTGTTAAATAATTATTAAATAAATATAATTTTAAATAGGTAAGCAATGAATTTGAAATAAAATGCTTTAAACTACCTTCATATTTAGACACAGAAAATTTGTAAATGATTACAATTTGAAGAAAAATTAAAATAGTTTTTTAAGAACATAATCGCTTATTTTCTAAAGAATTTTAATATTTCAAACACTCAAATTTTAATAAAATTTCTAATCAGGTTTCCATTTTAAAATCAATCACCATTTCATGTTCATTAATACTCTTCATTCATTGCACATATTTTGATTATCATTGCATACTTAACGAGATTAATATCATTCCTTTACTCTTTCCAAAAATGATATTATCCTCACGGAAGTAAATGAAAACTGAAAATCTACCGTTATAAACTGATAATAATCCGGTTAAAAAAATTTACTGTCATAACTATTACTTGTAATGAATCACAAATGAATTTATCTTAAAATTGTTTTGCAACTGTAATCCCCAAATATCTAAATTCAGGTGTTATGGTTCAAAACAGAACAAAAATACTGGGTTTTGAATATGTATATGCTAAACTAACGAATGAAGCCCTCAACGACTCAAATGCAAAAATGAGAAAATGATGTTTCTATGATCAATATAATGAGAAAAAAATACAAGCAAACAAGATAGTGAAAGAAGAGATCGTATGAGCTAACTGATATTATCTGTGATAAAAACAATGTAGATTCGAATACATAGCGGCTATTCTATTAAAGAAATGCCGATCCCATTACACGTTATGGTTGGACTAAACGAGATTCCATAAAGTTGAAATGAAATAAATGTGCTGTTTCTAAGATTACTGGGCTTGGTCATGTCAAATTATTTACACTCTGTTTGAAAGGGAAATACTTGAAGGGAATGATTTCCGTTCAACAGCAAATAATAATCTGCTTATTTCATAAAAGATGAGCTTGGTACACAATTTATTAAATTTTGAATATCTTATCAATTATGATATTTTTTGGAATGTAAGTAATATTTATTTTTGAAATTTTCATGACGCAGTTTCGAGATCAAAAGTTTAATGAAACAGCTTGTTTGTACAGATTTATTCATATATTTTAAATTGTAAATTTAAATGTCTATATGTAATTTAAACGTAACCGTAATGACACAATATTTTAATTCGAATATTATTATATCTCAAAATTCATTATAAAATAAATTTTATTATTATTATTTTGAATTTCTTATATTTTTTCGCTTTATTATATTTATTTAATATTATGAATTTTTTCCTAATTATTAAGGGATTATTATTGTTAAAAATTGTTTTTGATAAATAAAAATGTTGAAATTTCAAATAAATTCTTCTAAAGATCTGTGAATAATACATATTGACAAAGGTATATGTTTAAATTAATAAATTAAAGACAAATATTAGAAAATGTACAGGAAATTTACTGACCTTGAGTGGATCCTTTACTTATGTATGAATAAAGCAACGAAGCGCCTAAGTTATAAGCATATGAGTTTACTGTAGCAATATATTATGTTAAAAATATACAGTTATATCAGTTTATATTATATGGAGAAGTTTAAATGCACTTTGGTTACCACTTATTTTTATGAATAATTGATTGAATGCAGACAAAATGCATCTCATTTAAAATTTTAAAAAAGAAACTCAACATTTTGTATAATTATTTAATAAAAATATATTTTGAATATAAATAAATTATCCCCAAAACACCTAATACATTTCTAAATGTCAAAATTTCACAAAAAAAATTTTATATTTTGAAAAGAAATTGCTAATGAGATGGATAATACTAAAACTTGATAAAACATGACATCTAGTACGAGACATACAATAATGAATTGCAGCGTTTTTTTTTCTGTACTCATTGAAAAATAAATCTGCTCGCAATGTAATGAACAAAAAACTGATTTAAACTGAGACAAATGCGTGAAAATGCTTGGAAGAAAATATCGAAATCAAAATGGAATGACAGGAAGTAGTATATAAACATATTAACTGGGCTCCCGCAGACTAAATAAAGAGCATACATAAAGAACAGAGAGGTTACGAACAAGTTTTATACGTCATAAAAAGTTGGAACATACCTGAATGTCATATTTTTACACCTTGTAAATTTTTCAGGAATATGGACTCTGAAGGGTCTCATTTGTATACTACAAGGCAACTTATGTCATTAGTGCAACCACCATAACAATGTGGCTGTTATTATCTAAAATTTATATTCGTTGTCTATAAGAAATATTTTTGCTGGCGAATGTATATTTTATAAAAAAATAAGTATTTACATTTTTTTAAATAATAGTAATATGAATTGTAAAAATCATAAATTTTCAAATGAGATGCTGAGAGCTTTTATGAGAAATTTAGCAATATCATCATTTTCATTGCTTAATATTTCCCAAATTTCAGTAATGGTTTATTTTTTTTTAAAAAATGACAGTCAACAGCTTAATTTTATTTGTTTTTATACTCCTATATAAGTTTTTGCGAACATTTGAATTTTAAAGTAAACGTCTGACAAGTATATATGCTGATAAAAATATAAAATAAAACATCTAATTTTTAACTTCATAAATTAGGAAAGTGTTTTAATTTTTTTTTATTTCAGTATAAATGTGTGCGTATAATTTATTACAATAAATTGGAATTCATTGGTATAACAAATTGATATAACTTCAGTATAAAAAATGTGCATATAATATCCTCAGAAAAGAAATATTAAAAAACTATGTTCCAAATAATGCCAAATTAATGTTTTTTTCTTTTCAATTTTTTTAAAATTTACTAACAAAAAAAACACGAAAATAATAAAAATTGCGGTATAAAATTATTACTAAAAACACAATTAATAGTAAAATTAATAAATCAAAAAAAATATTAAAATGAACTTTGAAAAATGTTTTGGGATATTTACCAGATGCACATAAATAATAGAAAAAATTACACATTTTTCTATTATTTATGTGCATCTTAATATATATATATATTACCAGATGCATATAATGATGCTGGTTATATATAAAATCAAGAATATATATATATATATATATATATATATATATATATATATATATATATATATATATATATATATATATATATATATATATATATATATATATATATATATATATATATATATATATATATATATATATATATATATATATATATATATATATATATATATATATATATATATGTGTTACCCATACATACATAAGAAGCTAAATATAACTTCACTTAAAATATTTGGAAAACTTCATTTGTTCTTAGGAATTTAAAATTTAAAAAATCTTTAAACATTGACAATATAATTATAATCTTCAGCGTTAAATTCATCCTTCTAACAACAATTTACTAAATATTTTTGGAGCTTTATTTTGCAAGTCAAAGAAAAGAATTTCTTAAATAAGAGCTTTCTTTACTTAAATGAAGCAATTTCTTTAAAATGAATGCTAGCACGTGATTTTTGCGACACAAAGATTGTTACGTGCTATATTATAATTAATCAAACCCTATTTCTCAACTGAAGCAAGAGATTCAGAATGTAAAGGACAAGCGCTGTCATTAGCACTTAATATTTGACAGTGTTACGAAGGCTCACAAAATTATTTTGCTTTGTGTGTATGTGTGATAATACTTGTGCTCTCTTAATTTACCCAGCATAAAGAAATAATTTTCAGAAAATTTTGAAAATTCCATTATTTTTTTTTTACGCTAGAAATTTTTATTTTTGTAACATGCTATCTTGAGTAATTTTTATAAATTTTAACAGTTTTTCAGAAAATGTTAAGTGATTATGTTTATTATAGTATATACACATGAAATGATATGATTGAAAATAAAAATATGTAATCATGTAAAGTATGTTATAAGATTGCTTGATTTGTTTTATTAAAATATATTTATTAACAATATACGAGAAATGTAGATAGTATTGAATTAATTAGATTAGAGTAATAAAAATAATAATAGTTTTTAAAATGTAATCAAAATCTTGAGAATATAAAAAAAATAATTATGAAAGGGCTTAAAATGATTCATTATGTCAATCATTTGATCAATTTGAATTCGTTGCAATAATTATTTCCTCAAAATTTTTCATATGACTATTAAACAATTCAAATTGATTAATATAGTACATTATTGCTTTATTCTCTCACGCATTGTCTTGGATTATGAAGTTATATAATATTAGGAATATCACTGAATTAAAGTCAACTGGTTCACAAATATTTGAAAATTTTTATTTGATACTGAATAAGTATCATATTAAGTACACTTTAATCAGAACCTTTAATAATGATGAATGGAAATTGAAGCAATTTGATTTTAATTTAGAAAAATAAAATTTAATGTTTTGTGGTTAAATCATATTACATGTTTGAGTTACTGTATAAATCCAAGCACCCTATACCGTAAAGAATAAGGTATTTAATAACGATTAAAAAAGATTTTGGTATAAATATAGTTAGAAATATTAATTACTTATGTATAAAAATTGAAAATATTATAGAAAATATTTTTTTTTCATTTAATTAATTTTAAGAAAAGTTAACCTAACTTAATTTAAAAATATGCTTCATTATAAACAATTGTTTAAAAATAATTGCTTTCTTTGAAGAAAAATTGTGTAAAAATAATTTCTTTCATTGATATTTTCAAAAGTGAGTTAATCAAAAAATTTTTGTAATATTTAGAAAATATTTGATCTCAGATTATGTAAAATATTTTTGTAAAAAATATAATAAGAGCAATTTTGAAAAATGGAAAAAAATTTTACTATTAATAATTTATTTTCATTCTTTAATTATTATTTTTGAAAAGTATTTTTCAATATTGTACAATTCAATTTGATAAAAACATTCAACTTCGGAGATGTGCAATACTAGATATTATTTCTTAGCTTATAAGGGGTTAAAATAGAAAATATTAAATCTATTAACTTATTAGGGAAAGTTTTCCGAAATTTTCATCTGATTCTCAAATGCAACAATCTATTAATGCATTCTAAAAATCAATAACAGTTTATGAGGAACTAATGATAATAATAGATAATAAGTATGAAGCAATCATTTCTAAAAGTTATGAAAGTCTTTAAATTGGTACACTTTTATATTATTTATTCACGTTTCAAAATATGCAGCATATCCAATCTTGCATGTTCGGTTACCCTAAGGATTACTGGGTAAGTGTAAACAAACTGTTAAGATAAACATAAAACTTTAGAGGAAATTGTAAGTTTACTTAAAGTATTACGATGTTTGAAAAAAAGTAGTTTTATTCAAGATTTTATTCTACCGTTATAAATGAAGACCAAAACTTGTTCTAATTTCCAGTCACGCGCGAACTTTATATTAGAGTGGGATTATTTTTTTTTACTCTCGTAACTTTATCTGAAATAAGATTTCAAAAAATGTTAAAATATCGAGGATACTTAAGGGTTTGTCACATCAACTGATCAATGATTTCTTTCTGTTTGCAGATTGGGCCTGACTAAAAACATCTTAAAATATTTGTTTTACCTCTTCTTATATAAGCTCAAACATTTAAATATTATACTTTTTGCTCTTCGTAGCGTAAGAATAAGCATCGCAACTTGAAAAGAAAAGTTAAGAAAGTTTATAGCGTTAAAAAATTAGAAAAAAGAGCAATAAAAATTGTGTTGCTAGTTTTTTTTAAAGGAAAATTTGAAATCCTGTAAAAATTGTGGTGTTAAAAGCCAGTTTGGATTTTTAAGTCTAAGTTTTGTTTTTATTTAAAGCATGTTAACAAAAATGTCTTAATAGCATTAAGGATTTTATTACTTTTTGTTTTATAATTTTTTACACATTTGATAATTTTATTCTAATAAAAGTTTTGAGGAAAATCTCATGTTGAAAACACAAATATTTTATTTGTATTTCAACCTTTTTTATGACTGAGAAACGATACTACTTTAAAATAAAATATTTGTTAGAAACCTTTTCTGAATTTTTTTTTCAGTATCTAATATATTTCTTCAATTTGTGTGTGCGAATTTTTTTATCAGTTGCTGAGAAAATCCCTAGGTATATTGCTTTTAAAAATTAAAGTATTTCAAAATTTAATGTCCTTATTATAAAGAATCAATTGCATTTTATAATTACGATTTATAAATTATAATATAATTTAACGTTAATAATGTAATAATGCATTAGAATCTATTAATAACACTTAAATAAATTCGAAAATTCAAGATCTATTTTTATCACAATAATTGATATCTTAAAATTTTGTAAATATCAATTAATGTCTTTTCATATTCCATTTAACTTCAATAAATGAACTTCTAACAGCATGATTTATTTTAAATTGGCATATTAAAACAATTTCCTGTGAGATTTTCACATTTTGTGTTGCAATTAAAATTATCTTCATTTCTTTAATAATTACTCATTAATTACTGTCATTTTATTATAAATAAGTCTCATTTTAAGCATAAATATTACATACATTTTCATTTCAAGCGGATAAAAATTTTTAATACCTTTATATAATACTTAGCTTTAGGTAATTTATTCAGATAACTAAATTTGGGAGTTCCTATTTAATAGCCTTTTAATTTTTCCCTGCATAAAATTTAATGCCTGTAAAGTATATTTTTCTTAAAATTTACTTTACAGGAATATATTTTCTTAAAATTTACTTATAATTTTTTTTTAAAAAGTTACATATAATTGAATATTTAATATTTTTTGCTTACATTATTATTCACTTATTTGAATATCATAAACTCAACTTTTTTATTTTATACTAATAGATATACTAATAGATAGATTAATTATTTTGACATATTCATCAATGATAGGAATGTATAGTGATAGAAATATCTCTATGAATCATCAGTGATGATAATATATACTTATATAAATTATAAATAGTATTAGTAATATTATTTATTAAAAATAATAACAAAAATCTTAGTATTTATGTTTGATAATATTAAATTAATAATTGCCAAAATAACATTTCAGTTTCAAATAACAAAACAATTTTGATATTTTATTTACATACAAATGAAATTTACTTTTATAAAAAGTACCCTTCTTTCATTTTAAAATTGATAGTTTGAGCAGATGTTTTTATATGCTAAAGCATATTTCTTGTTTTTTTTTTCATTTTGTATAAATTACTTTTCCTTTCAACATAAACCATCATTTCCTGCGACATCTCCTCATATATGCAATAACCACACCTTATTCAATGGATATTTGACTGTGCACAGAAAGTAGGCTCTGCATCTCGAATGATAAGCTAGAAAGCTTTCTCTCAACACGATCTTGTCAAAACATAAGACATTATTTTTTTGTGCTTTGTTTCTTTATCCAATTCAATATTACTAAGTTTTTTTAGTAAGAATGGAACAAATCCATTATGCTAGAAACATATTCAGGATTAATATTTTTCCAGAAAATATGTGGGAAGAAATTCAGGCGCGTAAATATTCAATGCATAACTGGTAAACTTTTGGAGTAAATTCGTGTAACATTAAGAAACGAGAACATGTGAATTTTCTTAATTTACTAGTTCCTATTACTTTAAGTATTTATGTGTGAATTCGTTCAATAATAGAATTTATGATTTCCAATTTTAATTCCTATTTTATAGTTTCTACAGAAGCCGACCGAAGGCTGAGTGGTTAGCGTTCCTGACTCCTGAGCTGTTGGTCCTGGGTTCGAATCCCGGTTCGGGCATGGATGTTTCTTTCCTTCTCTGCTCTCTCTGTGTTTCTCTGTCCTTTCTTCTGTGATGTTGTATGAATGTGGCCCACCTTATAAATGGGTTTGTGGTGGTATGGCGCGGGCAACGCTCCTCGCCTCCGTGACTTGGTTCACAGGTGCCTGCTGGGTAACGACAAATAAGTAGCAGTTTCAGTCCTTGTTGTGGCATAAGGTTCGTCACCTAAGTGTGCCCGCCGTTGGAAAAAAAGTTTCTAAAGTATGCTCATTCGCCTATATTTGCTGTTCAAAGTTAAATTACTAATTTTAATTCAAATTTTCAGGGTTAAAACAATCGATATTTTATAACTTAGTCGAGAAAAGAGGATGGCTTTTACCGAATGAATCTTTCTTATTTTTTAAATTACTTAACGATAAAACACTTTTAAAAGAAGATAAATTTGCATAGTTTGATTTTATTTTTATATGGTTTAGCCAATTATTATAAATTGTACAATTTTTGGCAAAACAATGTGCCTCGAAATGTTATTTAATTTATGAAAATAAATTTCATTTAATAAATTATTTATCTGTTGTAGTAAAACATGGATTTTAATTTAAAATGCCTACTTTTAATAATATGCATGAAATTTTGATGACTGAATTTTAGTTACAAATTTCTGTTTTTAATATATATTTCAATACATTATCCTATTAATAAGTTAATATTTTGTTCAATAACGAATTATGAGTTGATTTATTATTCAATACAGTTAATTAGATTGTAATAAATAGTATTATCGCAACTAAAAAAGAACGAGAAACTGAAATCCATTCCACAAGACTAACAATAAAATTCATCCTATTTCTTCGAGTAGAGCATGATTTTCCCCAAAGAGAAACCCAGTGATTAGACCAATTTGTTTCCTCTTTACTCTAAGATACTATCGGTTTGTTGTTTTTTTTTCCTTCTTACTCTATATATATTCTGTAGTCTGCTTAATCGGAGAAATCAAAAACGATGGATAATTGGATTTTGTATACCATACACAATTAATTGATAATAAAGTTTAAAATACAATTTTTGAATTTTGATTCATTAAAAAATCTAATATCAGTCCTATGGAAGTTATAAGCACTGACTAATTATATTATTTAAATATAAGTATAACAACACTCGTGACCTTATTTAATCATTTTAAAAGGCTTTCAAATATTGTATTTTAATTATTAGAAACACATAAAATGTGAAGTTAAAATGCTGTAAATGCGGAAAAATGACATTAATCATGTGACCTATTGTTATGATTGAAAATAAGGTACATAAGAATTTTTATTTTAATTATGAAAATAAATGCAACATGGATTAAGTATTTTGCATTATTTAAAAGTTCAAAAATCTAAAAAAATGGGACTATGGTGTTTCAAATATTAAGTTAAGTTAAGATATATTTTGAAGAGAAACTAAGAGTATCATAAAAAGAAATATATTTCTTTAAATCTTTTATATTATTACTGTAATTGAATGCATAAATTTTGACATTTATAAGAAATATTGCTACTTTTGTATTTAATTTCTCAATGTTAAAAAGAAATAAGTAAATATCACTTACCTTTTTTACATAATAAGTGTATAACGTAATAACTTAACATGTATGTTATATTCATTGTGATCTATAGCACTATCGATTGATCTATAATCTTAATATTCTTTCTTCAAATCAAATCTATTTTATAGAAAATTATTTTGTAAACAGCTAAATTATTTAAAAGAATTTCTCCTTATGCCAAGGTGTATTTATTTGCAATGTAAGAATTTTCCATAAAAATAATCTAAAACTAAAAGATTCGTTATATATCAAAAAATATACGACAAGTCGTAACAATTTTGATACTTTATCTAATAAACTGTCAACTAAAACATTTATCAAATTAAATTGAGGATAATATTTCAGCAATCAAACGTTAAAGATCACTCATAAGTTACTTAACTAAATTATCAAAAATTAAGAATCTTTTTAATAAAATGTGTATTGAAAACCGAAACATTTAAATTATTATATATTCATTAATAATTGCTATATATTTATTCAGTAAATTATTTAAAAAAAAATAAGTTACTTAATATGAATAATTTTAAATTCCTCACAAATCAATAATGAAACATCAGTAAAAAATAAAAATCTTGCAAATATTCACTTTGTTTGATTACTACCACTGTGAATATCAACTTGCAGACAAAATGAAGGTTTTGTATACTCAAATATTTTATTTTCTAAGCACTTTGAAATTTATTTCCTTAATGCTCATTTCAGAAGTCACAAAATGCGTTTTGATTGAAGTTGAGTGTTAACGTAGAAAAATATTTTGAGCAATTACATAAAATATTAGTTTAAAGAAATAAGACATTATTGTTCTTGTACCTTAAATGAAAATATTTTTTGATTTTTTTAAATAGTTCAAAATTTGTTTTATCCTTAATGACAATTACAAATATTCAATTTGTTTGATTACCACTATTGAGAAGATCAACATGCAGACAAAATGAAGCCTTTGTTTACTCAAATATTTTATTTTCTAACCACTTTAAAATTTGTTTCCTTAATGCTCATTTCAGTGGTCACGAAATAAGTTTTGATTGAAGTTGAGTGTTAACGTAGGAAAATGTTTTGAGAGATTACATAAAATCTTAGTTTACAGAAATAAGAAATTTTTGTTATTTTGCTTTAAAAGAAAATATTTTTTAGTGTTTCTGTTTTTAAAATAGTTCGAAATTTGTTTTTTTCCTCAATGACAATTAAAAAGTTTATTATTTAATTGAGTATAAATTTTTTTCAATGCCTTTGAGAAATTTGCATAGTAGCTTCTAATTTCTATAATAATAAAATATATTAATGCATCTAGACTAAAGAAGATTACCATATTATTAAATACTAAGCTGATTATATCAAACACAGAAAACTATCTACTAAATATATCTTGAAATTTTTTATAGTTTTTTTTCTACTTAACTAAACACAAGTTGAACAATTTTCAGAAGATTTATTAGCAGGTGATGATATCTAAGGAGGGAAAATTTTTTGCTTGGCCTTGATGTTTCTTTAAAAGATAGATAAGCATATTTTTAAATTCTGAGTTATTTTATCAAGAAAAATACTTGTAAATGAGTTGATAGAAACATCATATTCTTAGTTTGATATAGAGTTTTCCTCTGTCTTATTTTATAATTATTTCTGTAGAAATTCACAAAGCTTCTCTTTTAAAAAATTCTTTTAAACAATAAAATTTTCCTTTGGTATTTTTTTCAAAATGTTTTGAATTGTTGTATTTCAGTAAAGGATTCTATCAATGTGTAAGTAACAAATAATTTATTAAAAGAACAATTAATTCATTTATTTTTATGTGAATTCAATTATATTTACAAGCAGTTAATAGTGCACAGAGAAATTTTTGAAAGAGTATATAAAATATAAGTACTTTATAGATGCATTTTGAGTATATGGTAATGCGAGACAATTCTTAAGCATTGATATATGTTTGAACACCTGAAAATTGATTCTAAAAATTATTAAAGGGGTATTTTTGCAAGAAATCATTGGTTACTTACAAGTATTCCCGTCAAATAAAGAAATGTGAATATTTATTTTCTTTTCATGTTTAAAAATAAATTTTAATAATCATAAGTCTCCAAAGTCAATTTTGCAAATACAAAGAGAATTACTTACCTATAATTCTTGTTTAGAGAATCACGAAGAAAAGTTCATTTTTTATGATAACAAAAATATTAATTAGCAATTAGTAATCACGTATTCATAAAATGTTTATTTTAATGTTTTTCCTTTACTTCAAATAATGGAAATACATTTAAAGTTCTCCTTTTATTGCCGTCGCTTTTATTTAGATGAACTTGATTATTTTGTTTTAGTTTTTAAATATGAAATTAAAGGAAAAATCTTTAAAATGGATCGAGATATTTAACAGAAAAAAGTTATAATTGGACGATATAAATTGATAAGTAAACAAAAAATCTCATTTTGCATTATGACGACATCATTGTGAGGATATATTTATTATAAATCCCCTACAGTTTTAAATAGTTCACACGTATTAAAATATCATTAATTGGCATAGTTTGTAAATAATTCTCTTAAAAAACTTACCAATTTTATTTTAACATCGTATTTTTAATAACTTATTTTGAAATAAGAAGAATTTTTAAAAGTGCGCGTTAGTGGTCAAAATGTGATATAAAATAAAAGTTTTCAAATTTAATTATGTGCGGCACAAACAGCCATAAATTATTAACAAAATTTGCTGCAACTAAATTTGATTTAAATATAATTATACATTTAAGTTACTCAAACTTAACAATAATTTAAAAAAGGATATTTGATTTGCTATTTACAGGCGCTTTTTTATTTAATTATTCATCACGTACTGTAAAGTCAATTCGTGATTGTATTCTGTTTATCATTGTTACGTGAAGAATATTTCAACATTGCAATTTTTGCCTGCATCTGAAATATATCTGAACGTTTTTTATAAGAATGCATCATAACTTTTGTTTGTACACAAAAATGTCTCCAGATACGCGATGTGTAAAACGAATAATTTACTATAATTTATTATTTTATATATAAACCTCTTTTCACGCACTTCTCATTTAGTTTGAAAACATGCTTTATACACATGATGTAGCGTTTAAAAGTATCAGTTTTTCAAGGAAATATATTTCTGTTAAATAAGAATATTACTTACCAACATGCTGCAGAGCAGTGCTTGCAGCAATAACTCCCATGGTAATCAGGAAATAAAAACTCATCTCTTTATGATTCATCTTATCGTGAATTTTGTAGAATCTGAAAATAAGAAAATAATAGCTAAAGTTTTCTTACCCAAACATCTTGATCATATAGAGCAAAATAGCTGCTTAATTCTCCACTTATGCTTAAATTTAGAAATTTCTCTAAATTTTCACGAAAGAGTTAAAAAAAATACGAAATGCTTATCATGCAAACATATTCCACACACACAATTCCTTTAATTTGATATATAATTTAGCATTTTCAATGGTATATCCTTTAATTGAATAAATATTCTTATTTCTTGAGAAACTTATAAAAATTTATCTGATACTCATACTATTGATTAAAAAAATTATTAGTATGAAATTGAAATGAACAAATTTTAATTTTATATTTAGTGTAAAACATAAAATAATTTTTGTTTTCCTTCATTAATTTACTTACTATTTTTTATTGTATGTTGTGTAAGAAATATTACGTAGACAAGAAAAAATATCATATACATACATTCTCAAAATATAATTAATGTATAAAACATTAGTCAGGGCGAATGTAAAACTTACCTGATTAAACATTATAATGAAAGTTTGTGAAATGTTACCATGCTAAAAATGTATTCAGAATTGTTTTTTGTGTGTAAAACCTTACAAACATTGCTTGTATAGTATTATTTTACAGTGAAGTTTATTCTGAAACATGCATTACAAATTGAGAAAGTTTTATAAAAATAATTATAATTTTCCTGAAAATACATAAATATAAGACTTACATTATAAGATTTATAGATTTAAAAAGAAGATGATTGATTTTAAATTTTATTTTAGAATTAAACGTAAATAAATATGTGAATATTCGAGGACACATATGAACTTTATGTCTCAATCATGTTATATTGCTATTAAATTTAAGGTTTTTTGTTTTAATAAATTTTCTGTTAGCATGTAATTATTTTGCCATACATTAATTTTCCCCTTTTAGTTTGTATTCAAATTTCACAAGACAAGTTAAATAAAGCCTATTTTAAATATGATTTCAAAATACACTACTGGCCATTAAAATTGCTACACCAAAAAGGAATGCAAATAACAGAACGATATTTATTGGACGAATACATTATAAAGGAAAGAAAAAGTGATTAGATTTACAGGAAATTAGGATGTATAGATCTTGAGAAATCAGTACCCAGAGCAGAGCTCTGGCTGCAATAACAGCCGTTATCCGCCTAGGCATGGAGTCAAACAGAAATTGTATGGCATGTACGGGGATCTCAGTCCATGCAGCTTCAACACTATGCCACAGTTCATCGACAGTAGTGGATGGTGAGTGCTGGCGTGCCAGTCGCTCAGCAACCATTGACCACACGTTCTCAATTGGTGACAGATCAGGAGAATGTGCTGGCCAGGGTAACAGTCGAACCTATTCTGTATCAAGGAAGTTCAGAACAGTACGGGCAACATGCGGTCGTGCATTACCCTATTGAAACAAAGCATTAGGGAGGCCTCGAAGATAGGGCAGAGCCACGGTCTTTAACACATCGGAAATGGAACAGTTGCTGTTCAAAGTGCTGGTAATGCGAACAAGAGGTGATCGAGACGTGTATCCAATGGCACCCCATGGCAAGCGCTTCTGTCTGTGACGCAGCGTCAGTGGTAGCCGAAGCCATGGTCGCCGTGCAGACAATCTATGCTGCTGCAAACGTCGTCGAACTGTTCGAGCAGAAACTTGTTACCTTGCAAATGACTCCATTTCTCGACTCAGGGTTCGTGACGTGGCTGTACGATCCCTTATGACCATGTGGATAAGACAATTACCGATGATAAGAAAATGAGAATTACTTTATAAAACGGTAACTGAGATATGAGCTTGTCATTTACTGATACCAATCAACCTATCCCTAACCAGTCCAGCTAAAATTTGTATCATAATTATATCTGAAATCACCAATTTGCTTAAATGATCTGTAGAAAGTAGTAACGTTGAGTTTGAAAATTTAGGATTTCATCTATATAAAAAGTAAATTTTCATCCAGCGATTCATTTTCTGTGTATAATATTTTCGAATATCTTTTGAGAAATAGGAGTGTGATTCTTCCAACGTTTCAAAAACTAACTAGATTAAGTGTTTTATCAGTCCGAAACGACAGGGTTGTTGTTGGTTCATTGAAAAATCGACATTGAAAATTCAATGCGCATATTCAAAATGCATTGTAGAATAAAGTATATTAGTTTTAAAATTAAAAAAATGCTTGGTTTCTGTTATGATGATGGTTTAAATAAGACTAAATAAATAAGAGAATAAAAAATATCCACACAAATTTTATAAATCGAAGAAAAAGTTACAACACAATAATAACTTTGTTATTAAAATTAAACAAGGAAATTGTGTAAAATATGAAATAACAGAAAACTAGAAAAGGGAAAGTATCATGCGATGAATCAGCGGATATGAAATTAATTTAAGAAAATATCATTACAATAACAGAAACAAAGTTACTCTAAGTTTACGGTTTAAGGATCTGTTAGGGGGAAGGGCTTGCCTTTTGTCTTCACTAGATAAATGTGCCTGCTGGTAAGTTGAAAGAAAAGGGCTTGTTTGAAACCGACAGCGTTTATATACAGAGAGGGTCGCATTTGCATTTATTCAATTTAAACACAATAGTTTCATTTGAAGCTCTCCACTGAATGCTTCCTGAGAGTGATGCAGATTTAATTGATCTATTGAAGACAAAAGGATGAGCCTATAAATAAAATATTTTTTTTATAAATATTTCCCTTTAAAACCATTCTATAATTTTTAAATGATTTATTTAATTTAACTGATTATACTTAGAAAGTATTTACTACATTCAATGCTAAAATTTTTGAGAGAAATTTAAAAAGTTATTTGAAAATTTTCAATCTTGTAGCTTGCCATTAAACAAGGGTATTATAATCAAGATATATAACTTTTGTTGGATTTGTTTGCCTTTTTTAAATATGGTTTGATTTTTCACTTTTCTATCTAAATTATCCTTTACTTTTATATAGAACTCAGATGTCGAAAGTATACACTTTTGAATTTTTCTTCTATGCATCAAAATTCAGTATAACTCGGAAACAATCATTTATCTAACAAAGTTGGCATTTATGGCAATTGCATTTTAAACAGTTTGTGTTTTATGTATATATGTTCTCATGCATAGGAAATGTATACACACATAAAAGGTAGATAATTTAGATTGTTCTGTAATAAATATTAAATTGGATAATTATTTGTGTCTCTTAGAAAAACCACAAGTTTTATGAATAATAAATACCATATGCTTGATTATTATATAATTTTAAACAAAAAACTAAAATAACTACTTTTAGAGGAATTAATTTTTTATCTACACTTACTATTGTTTGGGAGAGCTTACACTCTTGTTCTTTACCGACATTCTCAATATATTCTTAAGTTATATAAATCTGATACTTAAAATGAATTAAAGCTATGAAGCATTGAATTTACCCTCAAATAATTAAACATTCGAGTACTGACTTGTCAAATATGTTTGCCAAGCGAATGGAAAATAAATCGCAAACTTAAAATGAATGGTATGTTTTACATTTCATGAACATGTAATCATTGACTTGAGATAATTTTGGAATATTTTTCAACTTTATGCGAAATTATTTCAACGAATATTTGCAATCTCATTCACTTCATTTCAAAATTTACTTCTTTTCCGGAATTTTGTTTTAACAGTTTCAAAAATAAAAAAGAATGTTTTCGATGTAAAGTAATTCAGTTGTAATTTTATATGTTTATACAGAAATGAATTTAAAATGTGAATATATATTCTATACATAAAAAGAAACACATATGATTGCACATAAAATGGAATATCTATAATTATTAATTAGACACTGAAGACAGTACATGCTGAAGAGAGATCTGCATGTTTAAGTAAATGGAAAACTTGACTAAAATATTCTCTAAGACTCATTTCTATGCGAGTTTTCTTTTACTGCACAGGGTGTGGTCCTTAAATCACGAAATTCTTTGATGGGGAATTCTTTGATCTTTCTTTTACTGTTTCCTGCTGTAACGAAAATAATGCTAAATTCTAGGACTTCAACGGAATAGAAATTCTTTATGTTATCTCTTTTATTGATCGATTTTTTCAGCAATTCAGCTTCATAAATAGTTTGTTTACTTTTTTAACATCTTAGATGTGTAAACAGGAAGAAACGTGATTCGTTTCGTAAATTAAATTCCCCGCATGTTCACGAGTTTCAATTTATTTCTATAAAAGAAATTTTGTTCATGAGGTAAATGTTGAATATATTTTATTCATTTCTGCAAAGGAATCACAGTTAATGGAAACAGGTATACTGTAAATTCAGACTGTTATTAATAATAGTTTTGTTTCAGCAGCATAAACAAAATTTTATTTTCATTTTTATCCATTTCATGGTATTTTTTCAGAATTATTTTTATTGATCTGCAAGATGTTTTCAAATAATACTTTCAATGAGGATAAAATTAAAAAAAAAATATTTTATTAAAGCATATGGGTATAAGCAACATTAAGTACAGTTTATTAGAGTCTTAAAATTTATGTTAACTAATAAGAAAAGATAATTGTTAAATAAAACATTTGCTTTGTTAGAAATTAAAAAAAATTTACAAAATGTATAATCTCTTTAAATAAAAGATTGATTTCTTGAAAAAGAAAACACACGTGATAATGCAATTATGGAGAGTTGTTTCTTACTAAAAAATAATTCATCGTTCTCAATATTAAAAGGTAATGGATCACTATTTTAGGAATTTAAACCTACTTATATATCCAAATTGCTGATTTATTAATACTGAAAAGGCTATGATGAAAGAATCAAAACCATTTAGGTAAATATTTTTTAGAATTAAAGATTAGTTTTGATGAAATATTTATAATTAAGAAAAAAAACTATCATATAAATTTTATTTGAAAAAAAATTATTGTGAAAATAATTGCTTTTTTATATTTTGTGGACATAAAAAGATTTGAAGGAATTTAACAAGAAATTAATAAGCTAAAGAATGAAATATTATTAATTTTTCTTTATAATCACTTAAAAATGGAAAGATTAATCATAATCAAAAAATATTTATTTATTTGAATGAATAAAAAATAAATTGGATAGTTCGTTAAAAAAATAAATTATGCTATTATTTTACATTTATTATAATAATTTGCTTCATAAGGTTAATTTGCATGCATTTTTTAAACCAGAGATCATTATAAGCAGCTTTACACAAATATAGTTTTTATTTTCAATTTTGAGTCAAAATTAATACTTACATTATTAGTCATTACATTTGTCATCCAACAACCAAAGAGCAAATATTACAAATAGATTAATAAAAATAATTATTAAAATAATTCATTATTTAATGAAGTAGCTTGTTTTTATTTAATAAGTATTTTAAACATTAAAATGAAATATTAAATAGTTTATCATTTATCACCAAAATTTCTATTCTATCACCAAAATTTAAGTAGTGAATACCCCAATGTAAATTGTGTTTTTTAAGAACACCAAACATTATTATAGGCCAATTTAAAGTACATTACTTATCCAATCGTTTATTTTTAAGTTATATTTAACACTTAAATTTGGGGATTTTTTCAGTATAGTATTGTTTTTAAGGTCATTTTTTGGTCTGGAAAAAATATCAACTTTGATACTTATATTTTTAATATAGCATTAGCAAAGTTAAACATAATATAATTAGAGAAAATGTTGTTATAACTTATCAGTTTAAAGTTTGGTTGCTTATTTTATTCAAGAACACCAATTTGCAAATATTTTCATTTATGATTTATTACGAATGAAACCTGGTCAAAAAATCCACTGAACACTTTACACAGCTACGCAATACATTTTGCGTTAAAGAGTGTTCTAAAAGAAACTTTTATTTTTGTCTTTTAACAAAAGAAAATATTGTAGCAAGGAAAATCTAATATTTCAGCTATACACTTTTCGAAATTCAGAAAATAATATATAATCTATCTGTACTCCTATTATTGGCTTTTATTTGGATTTAACAAACAGCAAATAAAATCCATTAAACTATTGAGCTAGTTAATAAATGCAAATATCTATCTATCTATCAATATATATAGGGTGATCTTTTTTAAAGTGACACTGTTTGGACGCCCTGTAGCGCGGTCTAATATAGCCGAAATGGCACCAAACTTGGTATTTAGAGTAATCAAAACACGGGAAAAAGGATTCAGTAAAAAAAAATTGGTTCCACAAATCACCACTAGGGCATTTTGTAGCACTTTACAATGCATAAAATGTGAGAAAAGAAAAATACTAATACATACAATAGTACAGTTAAATTATTAATGTTTAATTATTACATTAACTTCTCCGGTGAGGAACTAGAGCGCATTTAATGTGAGCATTGTTCTCAGAAATAACACCGTGTATTCTGTGCACAACGTTCTCCACAGCCGTACGTAACATATCACGAAGAATTTTCCGCACTATCTTTGTTATATTGTCCTTTAGAATAGGTAAATTTGATACTCCACCAACATAAAATTAAAATTTCAAATAACCCCAGAGCCAAAAATCGCATGGCGTGAGTTCAGGGGAAGAGGATGAAAAACTGTGACTTATAACTTTATCACCAGTGAAGTTTTGGCGCAACAGCTGCTTTACCTTATTATAATGTGAGGCGGAGCACCATCCTGCATAAAGATCGTCTTTGGAAATGGTTTCTTTGCTAGATTTGTTTAATAACAAACGTTTGCAGCATTTCATGGTAACATTCTGGATTTATTGGGCACGTTTCAGGTCCTGTCGAAGTGATGGCCTCAAAAAAGAATGGCTCAATGATGAATTCGGCTGGGAAATCACGTTAAACAGTGACTTTTGGGTAATTTAATGGGATTTCATGCACGGTGTGGGGCTGCTCAGAAGCCCAAATTCAGTTATTTTGTGTGTTTACGGACCCATTGAGGAAAAATTGCACACATCTCCCCACAGAATATGCCATGTGAAAGCATCATCAATTTCTATCCTGGCAAGAAAGGATAGAGCGAATGTCACTCGCTTATCATAATCACTGGGTCTTAGTTCGTGCAAGCGGCAGATTTTGTAAGGGTAAAATCCAATAATGCGCCCCTATTACTGGCTCTGTCATCGCACAATATTTGCATTTTTCGTTGATACTCGTGTTTTAAGCTAATTCTCGTCATTGCAGCGTCACAAAATGCCCTAGCGGTGAATTTAGGAACTAAGTTTTTTTTCCACGGAATCTTTTTTTTCATATTTTGATTAGTCTAAATACCAACTTGTGTGCCATTTCGGCTATTAGATCACGCTACAGGGCACTCCAAACACTGTCACTTAAAAAAAGATCATCTTGTTTATATATATATTTAGATATATGTATATGCATATATAAATGCTCTCAATTTCTCTATGTTAGTAAAGCTTATCAATAATGTAATGCTAGATTACTTTTAAATTTAGGGAGTTTGTTTCCTTTTAAATAGAATGAAAAATCCTACTCATGCGAATGTTTTTATTTCACAAGTTTCATGAAAAAATAAAATAGTATTTAAAAATTCACGTAAATCAAAATTACGATTATTTGGAAAATAATTTAAATATTTACTGAACATTAATAATTCCATATTCTAAACGTTTGTGTTATGAATAATTCAAATATGCTTTATTTTACATATTTCATTCAAAATTTATAAATTGATGAGATTTTAATTTGATTAGATTACATTTTAAGTTATGGAATTCTTAGATTTCCCAGTATTAAAAATGAATTATTACATTAAAGAATAATGCATTTAATACAAAAAAGTATTAAACTATTATCTCTTATAATACAGTAGGTTATCGTAAATTTAGCTTAAAAATCATATATTTGCTACATTTAAGAAAACCATACGTATAAAAATTATTTTTTACCATCTGAAATTCAATAACTCAATTTCTAGAAGTATTTGAAGTTAATTGCAAACTCTCTCTTTTACATCACTCAAAGACAAATTAGACCTAGATCTACATTTTTAAGTGGATTCCTAACCACTAGAAACATCCGAACCCGTGATTGGATACGAACTCATGACCATAAGAAACAACGGCAATTATACTAACGATTCGGCTACTAGCTTGCCTGAAAACCAGAAGTTTAACACAGCATTGAACAACATTTCAACAGCATTAAAATGATGTGTTTTGGATTTTTTTATTATATAAATTTGAACTTTAAAATATGGAGCAAGGATATTAACTTACTTTAATACTGTGGAAAGAGGTACATTTAAGTAAAATGAGCAAATATGTTTTAGAAAGCAAATATGTTTTAGAAATATTCAAATACTGAAGACAGATCTTTAAGCGTAACAGGTTTTTACATTTATGTGAAGGAATAAGATCTTCCCAAATAAAAATGTCATGTATTTCTTAAATTCTCTAGAGTCTACTTTTGTAGGAATTTTCTCAAGCATAGAATAATAAATTCTAATAATAAATAATATTTTATATGTCAAAACATATTTTGTATTTAGTTTCTTACCATGATAAATGTCATAGAATTAATCTTAATTTAACATCAAGTTTTTGATGAAGAAAACTTATTTTGTGTATTCTGTTAATGTAAACTAATTTATTAAAATTATTTGCAAAAATTTATAGAAAATTTTACATTTACGAAATTACAATATGCACCCATTTTATTAATTCAAGGATCAAGGAAAAGAATAATTCTGCTTATATAAACTAATGAAGAATACATTCCACATGAAAAGTTTATAATAAAAATTTGTTTATTTCTTTCATTATTTAATTCACAAACTAGTATTCAATTTTTATCAAATATTATAAAAACTATAGCTAACTTATATAAATATGCATGGATTTGTATTTTTCCACTATTAAGACTTAACATACGAAAAATCTTCTATGAGCAAACTAATATATATCATTAAAAGTATCTTAAATTGCAACAGCAAAAACAAATGAATAAGATGTAATTTGAGATCTACCGAAAATATATTAAATAGATTTGTACATGAAATCAATGAATGAGGAAATTGCATCATTTATGTATGTCCACAGTTGAGTGAAAGCTTTCTTCAAAATGATTTAATAAATAATTTTATTGCCAGAACGAGCAACACACGAATTGAAATAAAGTGCATATAAATACAAATTATTTCAAATGAATATATTAGTAATGTTATTTTTAATAATATTGTGAAAATATTCACATAATGTTAATGAAATAAGAAGAAGGTTATGTTTCTTATTCAAATGAAGTATTCACTAGATTCAGTGAGGTAAATAAAGAGGCATTTTTCTGACATTAGAAAGTTATTTTTTCAAGAAAAAAAGCAGATCCTTTAAAATCTATCAAGAACAGTTCAGAAATTTTGAGTTAAAATTGTTAGTGTGTATTTCATTTACGTAGAAAAAATTCAACTATAGAATTCATGGTGTTTTTTTAATAATTGGTTTTTACTCTAACTAAAATTGGATAAAGATAAATAGTTTAATCCAAAGATAAATATCTGATTATCAGAAATATCACAAAAAACGTTTTTATGCTGTTTAAACATATTTAAATCATGGTACTTAATTATATAGAACTAAATACATTTTATATTCAATTCAATTATTTTAAACTACTAATGACAGAAAGTTTTTTTTTTTTGCTGATTTGCATATGCGTGGATATTTAGAAAGCATGTGTTCTTATTAATTTTAGTAGTTAAAAATATATTAACAACATTAATTTTAATACTGTTATGAAAATATTCACATAATATTAATAAAACAAAAAATATTATTTATCCTCATCCAATAAAATATTGCATTTAATGAAATAATATATTTTATTTCTAAGGTAAAAATGCATATAAGTATTGAAGTAAAATAAAAGATAAAAACATATTTCAAATAATCGTTATGAAGTTTATACTGTATATATGTAGACCCATTTCTTTTTACAAAAAAAAACAATAAACTTCATGAAATATAAATTTAAAGGTATTACACAAGTAATATGTAATAATAACTTACTTTAAAATAAGAATAGAAAACAATGCGTTTTTAAATTTATAATATCGTTACAATTTCAATGACATTTTGAAAACACAAAATTTGAAGCTGAAATTCCTTTTTCTTATGAAATGTATTTAATAGCTGTAATAAATTTCACCTAATTCACAGCAGTTTAAAATTTTAAACATTTTTCGTCTGCGTAATTAAAAATGAAATTTTTATTATTATGTCACACAAGAAAACTAAGTGTATAAGAAACAATTGTGTTCACAGATGCAAAATAGTTCGGATCATACCACAATTTTTACTATTTTTCCTAAACCATTTTGATAATGAATTATTTTCATAAAATAATTTTATTATATTGAAATATAATAATACTGTAGAGGTAAATTTGAGTAAAAAATATGTTAAAAGTTTATGACATTATTATTCCTTTTGAGATTTAATAACTCTCTTAATGTTTAATTTCTGTCACATACTTAAATAAAATGCTAAAAAACTTTCAAAATTTATTCTTGCTCAATTATTTTGAAAATTTTAATTACAATAATTCAAATTCCTTAATTACGAAATTATTAAACTACATTTTTCAACAATATTTATATTTTAATAATTTTATCAGAACTCTCATATTATGATTAAATGTTATCGAAGAATGCATGAAATGAAAATATTTTGATATTGAAGTATTGAACAAATAAATCTAGTTTAGTTTTATGTAATAAATCTATAATATTTTTCAAGAAACATTTATATTTGTGACAGCCATAAAGTTTGATCAAATATTGTTATCAAACTTGTGGCCATTGAGAATTATCAATATTTATGAGTTTTGCGAGTGTGAAATGCTGAAATCTAGTGTAACACTTGAAATTAATGGTAATTTAATGAATGTCCGAATTGTCTGAAGCTTAATCTTTCAATCAAATTAATGGTTATTATAGAACTTTACGTTAAACTGATTTATTCCAAAGGAATACATGATAACATTAGATAAAATGTTTCCAGCCTTTAAGAGATCAAATATAGGTACTGTATTGTGACAAGCATCTGCAATTTTGATGACAAAACTCATTTATTAAAAGTTGCAGGAGAAGCTGAGTTAATAATATTAAATGTTTTGAACAAAAAGATAAAATCTATAAAACTTCAAACATTATATTTTTTTAATTCAAAATTACATTTTTACTGTAAGACTTTAAGCAGTTCTGTTTAGTTTTTTAAAATCAATTAAGATCAATATTTTAAAATCATAAAGTTAATTATTGATCGTTTAGAATACATTAGTTTTCAATAATTTAAAATCAAACTTTCTTATAACTATAAATATTATAGTTTTAACATTGAATGAATACCTGAATGAGGAAATTTGAAACAGGCAAATCACAAATGCACAAATTTACTTGTTATGGTTTCAAAATTTAAAAAAAGCAAAAATAAATTATTATGATATTGCCAATAACTAGGTTGAAATATATATATACCTGATATTTATTCTGATTTAAGATAAATTTACTGAACTTTAAATTGAATCTTCCATAATCTGATATAATTTTTTCACTGTCCAATAATAATATTAAAATAAATACAGTATTTCATATTTTAGAAATCTATATCTTATAAATAATGTTGTTATTAAAAGTTATAATTGGAATTCGGTTAATCTTTCCGTTTCAATATAATATTTTACCTTCTCTTATATGTAAGCTAGTGTCCTTAGGGAAGAAATCAAAACATTTGTTATTGTTTCTGAATTACAAATATCTACTATCCAGTTCAGTAATGTGTGCTCAATAATTTTCTTAGTATATTTAGCAATATTTTGATTATCGTGTGTAATTTTTAAATTATTAATACTAACACCAAATTAAGCGACAATACGAAATCGCTTAATTCCCAATGATTTAAGTAATTAAAAGCTATTGATAACAAATTTAAAACGTAAATATTTTGAAGGAATGTTTTGAAGGTTAAACATAAATTTTTTGATTTTTTGAAGGAATTTTATAGATAAAATTGTTCGTTGGGGTGAGCTTTCACATTTAAACGTAGCTATTTAAAAAAAACCTCGTTAATTTTTAAATTTTTTGTATAAACACAGGAAACACGTAAATGTGTTCAATATTTAAAAAAAATGCTATTTGAAATCCGATTCCAAATTTAATTCTAATGTCCAAATTTTTTAATGTCATATTTTATAGATAATATAGTAATGAAGTTAGTACTATGCATATCTGTATCTCTCTCTCTAATTTCTCTACTCTCTCTCTCTTCTTATTTCCCCAATTATACAGATAGAGAGAAATTTTCAGCGAATATATAATTCTTGAATAATATGAAATTAATCATAACTCTTTGAAAAGTGTTACTGAAAACTGCATCGTAATTATGTCAATATTGCATTGATATTATAATTACATAAAACTTAATCGTTATTAAAATATAAACTCTTTTATATTTCTTATCTTTATCTAATTATTAGGATTTATTATTATTAGCAGGACATAATTACTATACTTGAAAACAAAATCTAAATCACTTCATGTACAGAGACAAATTACATAAATAATTTATTTTATGAATTTTATTTATGTAATTCAGAGTATATTAATGACATTTTCGTTTAATCAACTTATAAGCTAAATTAAGTATATTGTATATAAAATATGTGTGAAAGCTAAATTAGTATTAATTATACGCTAAATTAGTATTACTTGTAAGCTAAATTAAGTATTAAATTTTGCAGAAAAAAACTAGCATTTCTTAACATCTTGAACGTGTTTTTTAATAAAACAAAAGTAAATTTTTGAGACCATTCAAATTTAAAATCGTGAATCTCAAATTCAAAAACGTTAGATGACATTTCCAGTCAGAAGTAAATGCCTGGGATAAAAATCTTGACAGGGATTCAGAAACTATGCTGCATTCTACATTATTTCAAATGTCTTACTTTCCATTTCTTTGCTTTCTCATCTCTTTTTCCTAACTCATTCTTATTGACGCCTCAAGTTTCATAAATTTAGAATTTTGTAAAGGAGGTTTAGAAAAAGATATTTGGTATTAAATCTGGAATGGGCTGCTATCGTAAAACGATCTTTCTTTGCATGTTTTAAAGTTCTTAGATATCTTTTGGTAACGTTTAAGTTGAAGTTGGATAGATGGTAGAAATATATTGGTTCGAAAATTTTACCTGTTATATATACTCCTTGATTTGCTGTTACTAAATTATAGGGGAAATATGTTATTTAATTAATAAATTTTAGTTTTTAAATGTATATGCTGATTCATATAATTAAATTGGCTTATTTCATTTCTTTCTTAACTCAAAATAAGAAATAATGTGAATATTAAAAAAATATTTATATGAATCCATGTCTTACATGCATCATTTTGCATATTAAGTTTTCTTTTATGTGATTTTACTATCTTTATCATTGTAGAAATTTATATTTCATTAAAGGCATTTTTCTATTTTACTTTAAGTATTAAAAGGAAATTATAGATTCAAACATAAATGTAGTTAGTAAAACTTTTCTTACAATTTACTGACATCTCATAAAAACACATTATCAATATAAGAATTGAACTATTAGAAAAGGATTTTCCTTATAAAATTAATCACTTTTTTGGTGAGTATGCAAAGCAATCGTTTTATTTTGAAATTCAAGGAACCATTATGTAATTAACACAACTAATTTTTTAAGAATAATTTTATTTGTCTTTTTAAAAACATAAGTTCTATGCACGTTTTGTTTTTTTTTGTATTAATGCTGAATATTGTTAGCATCTCAATTGAACTTCAATTTGTATAAATATAAGGAACATTTTGCTTAGATGATCATGAAAGAAGAAGTCAGATGTTTTGATTTTTATATTCGATAGTAAAAAATCCCATCAAATATTTAAAAAAAGCAATGTGAAGAATGTATATTAATTAAAGGGAAAATATATTTCATCACAATAACGTTAAGCATTGTTTCATATATATATATATATATATATATATATATATATATATATATATATATATATATATATATATATATATATATATATATATATATATATATATATATATATATATATATATATATACATATATATATATATATATATATATATATATATATATATATATATATATATATATATATATATATATATATATATATATATATATATATATATATATATATTGTACCGAGCTCCACGGGTTCGTGTCGATTGAGAGTTGAATAATAGCAACCACTTAATGAACACAAGACTTTTATTCGTAAAAACTTCACTATAATATGCGAAATTCCCGCTGTAACAATCACAATTATACAGCTACAATTCGTCAGATATAATAAGAAACAGCTTCCAATCACAGGTCTCAAATACCTCAGACAGAGAACAACTAGCAGTCACAACTAATCGTATTCACTCACTGACTGTCTTCCCAAAAACTACTCTCTTCCATGTCGGGCTGCGGTATTTATACCTGACTTGGCGGAGAAATCTACCAATTTCGCCAAGGTTCTGGAAGCTTCTAGGCTATCTCGAAAAATATTGGTCCTAGAGCTTCGGTGATGGATGTTTCCAGAAGTATTGATTTCTCGCCAAGTCACCAAGAATCTCCTCAACTGTCGCCAAGTCGCCAAATCATTAGGAAATCCGCTTTTAAACTACAACACGTCTAAATACCGCAATTTTTGCCCAAAATGTGAGAATTTCCGATCTGTCTGAGATATTTTAAGACAAATATAATCATTATTTATAAATTTGTAACAATATATATATATATATATATATATATATATATATATATATATATATATATATATATATATATATATATATATATATATATATATATATATATATATATATATATATATATAAAATTATCTCGATATAGATTTATCGTTTTACAATACAATTTTAAATTTTAGATTTCAGTGCTTTCATCTTTTTGATTTTTACCAATGTCAAACACTATAAATGTATATGTTTCAGTCTGTAAAAAACTATAAACCTATAAATGTTTATTTTGTCTTACAGATAGCATTTTTTAATAATCTAATTATTTTTAAGTTAAATTTAAATTATGCTCCTACTCTTAGGGACACGCAACTCAAATAATATTAATATTTAATAATAAATAATTAAAATAAAAATAATAAAAATGCAAATATTAATATTTAAATTTGAAATTATTAATTTTAAATTTAAATATTAATATTTAAAAAAGCTTTCGACAGAGCGATATCGTTTAAAAATAAAACAGTGAAAAAACGTATACCTGAATTCAATTATTTTTTTGATGTGTAACCTGAAAATTTTAATACTCATTTTATTGATTTTAGTTTAAAATAATAACTCAGATATAATTAACCGAATTTGCCAAACATTTCTATTATAATTTTAAATATATATGGAATTTATATATATATTTTTTATAAAAATGCAAGAAGTATGATATGTAAGTTATAGAATAAAATATTATTTGCTGAATATTGTATTTTTTCTTGGCAAAGCTCTGCTTAATATAAAGAGATTACTTTCATTTTATAAGTTTTTTATATGATACAATTGCTTATAGAATGATTTTGATTTAAAAATCATCTTTAAATTTAATTTAAACTTTCAAAATATTGAATTTTTAAATACTTTACATAATCTTTCATCACTAATAATGGTTAATATTACAGACATGTTTAACATCATTCTTTGCTTTCATTGGATTTTAATATTTTTCCCAATTCTGTGTAGTTTCTTCCACTTACTTACTTTTGTACTTAATTATTATTGTTTCCTAATATTTCATAGAATTTATTCCATAACATAGGTCTTACGCGTTAGACAAAAATAATTTCACTTATTCGTTACGTTTCCTCCGTATAAATGTATCTGATTCTAAAATTCCTAAATTTAATGTAATACATGATTCAGCTTAGAGGACGTGATTCCTATCAAGTGTTTACAAACGAACCTCGATTATTTATTAAATTTTACAGTAATGTTTTTTTTATTTGAACTTTTGTTAACTTTACACACAAAGCCCATATCTTTACTTTCATATAAATTTCACTTCCGTTGTTCTTTGAATTTTCAAACACTAAGTATATTCATTTTTATTTTTAATTTCTTTCAAAACAGGACTTACGTATTTAGGCCTATAACAGTAAATATATTTGTTTATAATCTCCGTGACTGTAAAAATTACTTGATATAATCTTTAAAGTTAGGAAGCTTGTCAAAATATTATAATTTTTTTTAAATAAAATTTATTCGATATATTTAAGAATATTCTGTGTGGGATTATGCTGCTTCTTTTGTAACTCAATATATCAGTGTATCAGTTTGTCATTTTACCAAGAGATTAAAAGCTGTTCTTTTTCCATAATTGACTTTTGCATAAGAATATATATATATATATATATATATATATATATATATATATATATATATATATATATATATATATATATATATATATATATATATATATATATATATAAATCAGCAACATAAATTCAGAAAATATTAAATATGCAGCAACATGCAATTACTCAAACCAATTTTAAACACATGCCAAACTATTTAATTAATTTTGCTTATTTATATTCGTTCTTGCATTTTAATGAATAATTATGAACGTTGAAATTATTAATATACAGGGTTAGGAAGAAATATGTTTCCCACTTCAGAGGGCTATAGAATACGTTCTATTTGTCCAAATGAGATAAAATTTAAACTACAGATAATTCAAATGATGCACTTGACATTTATTAAAAAAATAGTACAAAATTTCACCGATAGATGGCGCTGTAATACACATAAAAACATTTGCTATGTTTTATAAATGTTAAATAATAATAATAAAGAATTAGCATTACAACTGTTTAATATGCCCCCCCCCCTCATTTTCAACAATGTGCTCTAATCGCAGAGCCATATTTTCGACAGCAGACCGGAGTGAGTCTGTCGGAATATCAAGGATATGGCGCTGAATGCTGTCCTTCTGATCTGGTACAGATGCTGGCCTTTTATGGTAGAAATTGTCCTTCAAAAAACCCCACAACCAAAAGTCGCAGGGGGTGATATCCGGCGAACGAGGAGGCCATGCCGTAGGGAAATGACGGCTGATAACCCATGTCTCAGTAAGATGCTGTGTTAGCAGTTGCTTTGCACAACGATCAATATGATAAGGTGCGCCATCCTGCATGAAAATGATGTCCTGAAGGCATCCACGCTGCTGAAGTTGTGAGATTAAAAAATCCCTCAGCATATCTTGGTACTGTTATCCTGTGATCGAACAGGTTTTGATTCCATTTGCAGTTATCTCTTAAAAAAATACGGTCCAATCACAAAAGTAGCCGTAAACCCACACTATACTGTTCCTTTTTCAGGATGCAAGGGTTTTTCCTGCATACGCGAGGGTTTTCCGCTGCCCAAATTCGACAGTTGTGGGTGTTGACTTGCCCATTAAGTTGAAAGTGGGGTTCATCAGTCCACAGAATATTCCATGGCCACACAAGTGACGTCAACCACCATTCGAGCAAGGAACTGAAGTACAAAAGTTTTACGAACCTTTGAGTCCCCGTCCTACAACAAGTGCAGAGGCTTGATTTTGTAGGGATAAAAATGCAAAATCCGCCGTAAGATTTTTCGTACAGTGGAATAAGGCATATCCAATACACGGGAAACAAATGGCACACTCACACTACTATCCGGCGACTGACTCCTGGCTTCAACGACAGCTGTAGCCACATTTTCGACGCTAGAAGACTGGAAATTCTTTTGCAGCTGCAACGGAGTTCTGCTGGTTCTGGTAGAACAATTTTACAAGTAACGCTTTTCCTTGCAAAGAAGGCATGATGTGCCGAGAAGTAACTAATGCTCGTTCAGAATCCACCTTCTTTTTACCCAAAGATAATGCTAATAGGCATGCGCTGTAAAGCAAATGATTTTTCATATTTTCAGTATATGCAAATAAGTACCATTAGTATTACAGCGCCATCTTTCGGCGAAATTTTGTACTATTTTTTAATAAATGTCAATCGCATCAATTGAGTTATCTGTAGTTCAAATTTTATCTCATTTGGACAAATAGAACGTATTTTACAGCCCTCTGAAGTGGGAAACTTATTTCTTGCTAACCCTGTATATAGACATAAATCTGTGTGTGAGTAATTTTTATATAACCTATTGCTCTAATGTCGGGTTGTTTTATTTAGTTTTGTTAACAAATGCGTATATATACCTTAACTCCTTATATAGATGCACTTATATATTATATTATTAATAATATCACTCCAATTAATATTACAAAGTAAGAAAAAGTTATACTAGTCTCAAATTTAAATGTGATCCCACCTATATTAAATAAAGCGTTATTAGTAAAGACCCTTTACTCATAAAGAATTTCATTATATGCCTGAGTGAATCATAAATCATTAAAAAGTAATTATACAGTAAAATTAAATTATTTTTAGGTTAGATTTATATATTTCTTTAAATTAGAGATTTTGATAGAGTATTTATATAAGGTATTCTCTTAAAATATATTTAAGTAAAAACTATGTTTCACTTCGGAAAAAATGGAATCAGTTTGTTCCAACAATGAGTTCTATTCCTTACTTTGTTATGCTCAAATTATGTATTCTTATAAAGGAAAGCGAAGTATATACTTTTAGTTTCAAATGAAAGAAAAAGAATATTCAAACGGAATCTAGTTTTCTCCAAAGTTTAATGACGGCTATTTCAATGTAAATGACATTCTTCTTTCCAATTTGGAACTTCTTTAGAAGTCCCATGAGCAGCTCAGTAATTTCTAGTTCTGTACTTTAAAGATTTTATTTCTAGACACTTTATTTTGCTATTTTAAAGTCTGTTCTTCCCTTCTTGTTTCTTTGAGAAAGTTTTCTTAAGAAACTGCCGTGGTGATTCATTTTTTTCAACATGACGAGTATGGTTTTGAAGATGGAGACAATTTTACTTTCATCCCCAAATATGTGTGCCGGAAATATTTTAGAACCATTATTTTATCTTTTTTCTCCTTTTGGAGATATAACGAGCTACGTCCAAACATTATATTCACACTAAGAGGCCAAATGGATTGTCGAAGTCCGATACTGTGATTTATTTTTGAAGAAAATAAAATATCGGAAAACTTTACAAAATCTATCCAATGTGAATTAATCTTCTTTTTTATATATTAAACAATTATCTTTTATAAGATTTAGTTATTAATATTTTTGTTCTTAAAGATTTTTATCATGTTTATTTTCTTTTAGTAATTTGAAAACTATATAAGAACTTAGGGGAATTAAATGTGTCAGGACGAATTTAAAATGTTAAGCCAATTCAATCATTAAAAATCATTTGACAGAAGTTAATTAAGTTACGTGTAGATTCAAAATATGATTAGCAAATTTTTTTAAAATTCATACGCGGAAGGTTTGAAATTACTAAATTCACTTGTCTTAAGTAATAAAAAATATTTATCACTATTTCAACGAAAATTAATTTTACATCAGTTTCGAAATTTGAAAATAATTTTTCTACTTTTTGCGCCTTATGCAACTAACATCTTGCATTCCAAGGAAAAATTTAAAAAAATATATAACCTTTAAACGGACAATACGTACTTCTATAAGCTATAGTTAAATGTTTTGCTGTGGCAAACATATATACCTTAAAATAGTGATTTAAAATATTGATAAAATCTTATAAACTATTCACTATAATTTTTTTTGTTTGTTTTTCACCTTGATTACAAGTCTTTATATTGTCTTGTTAGAAAAGTACTTTGTGCGTGTAAAACAAATTCGTTGATTTAAGAATATTTGAAGACAAAAAGCGTATCTTAAGTAACTGCGATAGAAAAACAACCAATTAAAACAAGTGTCAGAATATTCTGAAAAGACAGGAAATTTGGTTCAATATTTCAGCGCGATTTGATATTTCAGCTGACTTTACTTCATCATCTCAATATTATGCAAAATGCACACCAAAAGTTCAACTTTAATAGGAAATAAAAATACATTTTGAAATATTTGGGACTATTTGTCAGTGTGAAAACTCAATCAAACGGAAGCAATTGTATCAAAACGGAAACATCTTGAATATGTGATTCTTAACGATATAAAAACATCAAATGATCACCCACAATTTTGGGAAAATTTAGATTATGTTACCAATTATCAAAAAAATATATTTATGAAAGAAAATACTGTCTGCTTTATAGCTACAATCATTATATATCTATAGAATGTTCAAAATTTAAGTCCCATCTGAAAACTCCGTAGTGAATTACAGACACATTTTATGACAAGTAAAAAAAAAAACTAAGATTTTCTTTCATTTCTTAGAGAGACTCAAAAACTTTGACTAAAAACATTATTAAATTATTAACAAGGAACATTTCAGAAATCTGAAAAATAAGAAATAAAAGTCTAAAATAAATAGGAATTCTATATTGTATATATTTAAAATAAATTTAAATTTAATCCATAATAAAAAAGAAAAATTACAGTTTTCTAGTTATACAATTATATATTATATATTCATATAGGTATACATTATATATTAAAAACAACCATGTGAAACGATGCCATTTGTGTCAAACTTCAATAATCAAGTAACAAAAAATAAGAAAATTAGAACAATTATTTTTAGAATATGCAATACGTCATTCTGTCAATTGTCAATAATTATGAAATTTCCAATAAATTATTTTCGTTTTCAAGAGGTTATCAAATATACTTTTTTATAGCTAACGAACACTTGAAAACAATGTGAGAACTTTTGAAAACAATGTCCAAACATATTTCAATTTCTTTTAATAAAGTTTATTATAAAGTATATTTTAATGATTAATTCCTACTTAGGAAGGCTTAAAATTTTCTTTAAAATAGTATGTGCATATAATGTTAGGAAATATTTTGTGCATGTGGTGTTACAAAAAATTTCGTTTTTAAAATATATAAACTTAATTATAATTGTATGATTAAAGTTTGGTGCATAGTATTTGGCAAATTAAAGACTTACTTCTAATATGTATTTTTAAATTAGTTATATATTTACGTTGTACTAACCATGTCTGTATTTCCTTCGAAATACAGAGTGAATAATTATCTTTAACTGAAGATTGCAACATAGAGTTGCTTAGCAAGAAGTTAAAATAAATCTTTAGAGACATTATTCTGCACTAGTATATTTAATTAGAAAATTATTATTAGTCTTAAACTTTACTTAATTTGAAAGAAACTAGTAATAGTTAATGCATGTATTTTTCAGTATATTTAACTAATTGATTTTAGAGTTTGTTGCCTATTTGATTAAAAAGGAAAATTTTCTATATAAATGATTTTACTTATATTTATTATATGTGTTGAGTTACGTTGGAATGAAGCTTGTATTATATTTCTGAATATTAAAGACAATTTAAGTACTTTCCCTCCAACAGTTATAACTTAGGATTATTAAAGGTTCACCTAAGACTGCTTCATTTTTAAATTTTATAAAGGTTTTTCGAAATTATTAATTAACCTAAATTATATTATTTTCTTTATAACTAATTTTAATGTATCTTTCAGTAAAAAAAATAGTTATCACACCAAAATATGGGTTGTGAAATTTTTCCTCCACAACTTTGAATAAAAAATTAATTTTAGCATTTAAACATATGTCTTACAAACAAATGAAGACTTATAATAAGAACAATCGATAAAATTATGGCAAGAGTTGTGTAATATTTTAAAAAAAATGTAATAAATATTAATTACCAAGTAATTCTGTTAGGATAATATAGATTCTTTTAAACTAAGTAAATTATCTGTTGACATATTGTATGAAGATGACAATGCAGTCTGGATCTCAAAAATCAAATGTCATTCAATGATTTTAAATTTCAAATTAGAATGTTTTCTTCATAGTTTTCAATTTAATTCATCAATCTTAAAATGAAGTTAATATTATCACTCTAAGAAATTAGGAAATTAAGAGACATTTTTACACTAAAATAAGATTTGTCAAAATATTAAGTTTTGATATCAAAGATTTACTGTCAACATATTCATTTAAAAACTTAACAATTTGTTATGTTATATCAATAAGCGAAAACTCAGAAGTTTTAAAACATGTAAGATTAATATGTTTTACTTTTCTTACTCACTGCTTTAAAATCTGTATATAATCGAATTCTTATTTAAATACCGTATGTCTTTAATTGAATTCCAGTATGTAATAAAGCAAATATTGCTTTCATTTAAATATAATTAACATTAAAACTTTAAATAACAGTAGTAAAACATAACATTAGATTAAAATATAGTTTTACATTTTACAAAAATATGTTTATTATTACTTTAAACATCTAAAACCAAAAAAAAAATAACCATGATTGTGAGTGAATAAAATGAACATTTTGAAAATATGAATTATATACGTCTAAAATTAAACTTCCCGTTTAATTACATTTTTATATAATATGAATAATGTAATTGCATTTTTATTGTAAAAAATAAGCTTCGTGAGCCACAATGAATACCACTAGAAATGCTGACTTACAAATAAAAGTCTTGAGCAGGTAATGCTTATAAAACCATAAAAAACTCATAGAATCAAATAAACTAATTCTTATTTTTAATTCCTTTTATTACTTCATTTAAATCGAATTATAAATTTTATAAAAACGTGAAATTAAGAAGTGAAAAATTGACATAATTATATATGAAGGAAGTTCATGTGAACAGTGAAAACATTTCGTGTATACATCAAATTTCTTCAGATATTTATTTTAACTTAAAGTTTGTACATTAAAACTGCTTTAATTAAAAATATGTTTAAGGTAGAAAAGTAAATTTTCAGTTTATTTTTGCTAAAAATTTGGTTTATTCAGCTTAATTGCTTTTCTTTTTACTAAATGCTTATCATCTTCAATAATCCCCAAGAGTTTCTATTTAAAGGAACAAAAATGTTCTTTACTTATTAATCTCTTAATCTATATGTCTCTCTTCTTGGTGCTGACATTTTATAAAATGTAAAATATATTCTTACAATTGCCAAAGCTTATTTCTTTTATTTAAATTGTTATAAAGTCTATTTATTAGAGGCTTTGCATTATTATTGCAAATAGAAAGTATTCTTTAAGACAGAAAATTGTTATTTTGAAAAAAAAACTTAATTACTTTAATTAATTGATAATTGTTTATTTCTTTAAATGAAAGATGCAAAACTGATTCCTGTTAAGACGATAATCATCAGATCAATGGTATTTGACTGTGATATATGTATGTATATATATATATATATATATATATATATATATATATATATATATATATATATATATATATATATATATATATATATATATATATATATATATATATATTAAAATTTCACTGATTATTTCAAATTTATAGGAAATTAAAACACTTATAAACATTACTATTAAATATGTTTAAATTAATGCTTCAAATTTTATTACAAAGAAAGAAATTCATATATTATTTCTTATTATTGGTAAGGATAAAATATACGTTGTATGCTTTTATTTTACTTTATTAAAATTTCTTTAGTTTTAATTATTACTAAAGTTTTATTATTACTATTATTAGTTTTATTAATACTATTATTAAAGTTTTAATTTTACTTTATTAAAATTTCCTTATAAAATAAAAGTAATTATTAAAATAATTCTTTCTAATACTCACACACATAAAAATAGCATACTTCAGTTTTAATGTGCTGTTCACGTTTTCATTATGACAAATACATAAAATTATTTTAATGCTTTTATGCCAATTAAAATTCATCCTCTAAAATACGTGCATTATAAACTCTCTCTTATACATAACCATACCGTAGCAAATCTAGATATTGTTGCCTTATTAAATGCTTGTAGCATTATTCAAAGGAAGTTATTGTATAAAACATAATACAAAACTACATAATCATTGCAGTTAAACTTCAATGAAAGTGTCGAATATTTGAAAAAATAGCAATCAAAATATGTAGTCTCATAGTAAAATCATATTTAAACTATGCTAAAATACCTCGTAGAACATAATGCAATTTTAAGTCACAAAAAATTGAAATATTTCAAGGTGTGTGCCCAAGAAGGTGAAGGGTTTTACAAAAATATTAAGGAATGTGGAAAATTTTATTTCATCAAAGTAGGTTCAAACAAGACAAAAAAGTGAGAAAAACAATAAATTTCTTTATTTAAAATTTTATTTTTATTACATTAATACATTGTGTTATTCAGAATTAAGTTAAGAAAATAACATATTAAAAGAAAACTTTTATTGATAATTTTCTTATTAGCTATAGTGTCTAAAATAGCTATGTTATGCATAGAAACTGTTTTCATATGTTATTATTAAGTGTAAATTAAATAGTATCATTGTATAAAATAATAAATAAATTATTATGGCGTTTTTTATAAATCGTGGTTAAAAGTAATCTGTTAGTAAATGCATTTAATACGGTTTCTCTTAATTTTCTATTAAGGCTACAGCATAAAAATGCCAGTATCTACATAATTATATTCTATAGCTATAAAGGTGAATGTATGCCTTAAAGTTGTATTTGGACTCATGAATTCTGGCAAAATATATATGCAATAGTTTTTAAGGAAAAAAATGAAATTTTAATAAAAAAATAGAAACTTTCAAATTTAATTTTAATAATGCATAAGCTCTCTTAAAATATTTTAAAATGTACTGTTTTTTTATATATAATTCTACTCTCTTAATAAATCTCGATATTTATTAAAATATATTCTACAAAATACACTAAAAGTATTTATTGTAGATTACTTAATTTTTTTTTAGAAAGCTCTTAAATACTAAGTTGAGAATGTATTGTTTTGGAAGTACTGGGATTAGTTAAATTAATTAATTATAAATTTTAAATTAATTAATTCAGTAAATTCCAAAGATTCAAGATTTTAAAAATAAAAGAACCAGTAAATATCATATGTATCACAGAAGAATATAGAAATACAAATTTTATCAATAAATTTTGTTCCTTAAACTTTAATTGACTTTTCCCCCCATTTTTTAAACATTAAAATTTGATTAAGTTTTCTCAAAACCTATTGAATTATCATCTTACTAATGTTTATAAAAATGTGTACCCTTTTTCTCACATTTCAGTTCAATGCAAAAATACAAGATATTCAATTTATAAATACAAATGAATATGAATAAGGAAAAAATAATTTATATACATGAAACCATTACTACTTTTTACAGCGAATAATTATATACGTATTCAATATAACATAATTATACAATATAACCTCTATACAACAGTAAAAATTTAGTAACATTTTATAGCACATAAGTTTTCATCGTATATAAATTTTGTGTTCTTGGAATTATGCTTTTTCAAAATACCAGCAATGAATAAAATTTCAGCAAAATAATTAATGCACAGAAATAATTATCAAAACTTACACATTTTTGCACTTATTTTCAAATTAGACATCTTTTTCTTTAATGGAATTCCACTTTTATTTATTTAGCATTTCTTTATCCTTAGCGTAATTCTACCCCTTTGTAATTAACTTTTCTTTTTCTAACTTTCTCACTTTTGAAGTTTATCTTTAATTAAATTTTTTCATAGAATAAAGGCAAACTTTTTTAATAAGGTATGCAATATAGCTAGGGAAATAATTTTGCTGGAATGATATGAATTTCTGATAGACTGAACTTTATATTTTACCTAATTCGCTATAAATAATTGGTAAAAATAATATTGTTATTGTATCAAGGGAAATAGTTTCACATTAAAATATTAGAGTTCTGAAAAAACCAAAGATATCATAATTAGGAACCAATTGATTCAATTAATTAACGCCATATTAAAGATATAATCAAGAGAATAACCCCTTGAATTTTTACAATGAAATAAATCATCGAAATCACTTTATTTTTAATAATTTTACTTGCACAATATCAGCTATTTACTAATCTTTAATTCTCCTTATACAAAGGTGTAAGTTTAATGAAATTTTATTTTGTTAAATATTGTAAAAAATTAATGTATGGAAAATTGGATACATATCATTCCCTTAATTTTCGAAAATTTATGATCATGATATTTAGATGTAGTATAAAATATCACTTTAACACAGTACTTGGTTAGTCAGAAGAAACATTTTTTTTGTAATATTATATTCAATTACTTATTTATTTCATAGATACATCATTAGGTATTTTAACTCAATTTTATAGATTTTATATAATTTAGTGAATCCAATATATTGGATAAAATATTTTTAAATATTATTTAATTTATGTTAATTTAAATGATAATTATTATATAATTATGAAATAACAATAAACTAATTCCATTAATTCCATCAAATTCAAGTTAACATAAGAAAAATAGACATTTAAACTTCAAAATATCATATATTATATATTATTATTACTTAATATATATATATATATATATATATATATATATATATATATATATATATATATATATATATATATATATATATATATATATATATATATATATATTGTAAATATTGTAAATCACAAATCCCTCACAATACCAAATTCAGTATGCGTAAAATATTGGATGTTTTTGATTATCTGCATTAATGAGCGTGGACTATACACTTAAACTGTAATATTTTAATAGATTAAAAATTTGGATTATTATGCTCATTACAAATCTCTTTCTTAAAAATTACAAATTACTATGATTTAGAATTCACTAGTAGCTTACAGTAACTACAGTGAATTTAGGAGGGAAATATTTTTTTACATATGCGGAAACTTTGCTTTTGCAATTGGACTGATTTTTATGGTCGTAAATTATTTTATGTTAGTAAGAAAAAAATTACGATTTTAACCGTAATAGTTTATTTATTTTTGTTTGATTAAATTTACTTCTTATAAGTTGTTAAGAAGAATTATCTCACAGGTAGAAATATTTGAAATACTTTAGATATATATGTAAAGTTATTTGCCTCATCTGATTAGTCAAAATACTCTAAAAAAACTTTCTTTTCCTAACAGTAAAAATATGTTTATAAAACAATAAAATATATTGTTGTTAATTGTTAAATACTGAAATCCTAAGCTAACGTCGCTTCCAATTATATATATATCACTATTAATGACCAACACTTCAAAATATCATAAATTTATTTTAGAATATTTACCGTAAAATTATTCGTATTTTTATATAAATATTTATAGTAAAAATATAATATATCTGATATTTTAAATACAAAACCAAATTATATTAATGTTAGATAAATTTATATATACGATATACGCATTCATATGCAAAGTTAATGAAAATAACGTTCAATAACATAGTAAGAATAATCTACCATAAAAATTATTTTCTTCGAAACATATATTAAAATTTACTTACATATATTCTTATTAATTTTTATATATAGGATATTTTTATTGTTACATTTTTGATCAAAAGTTATATAATTTATGCATATTTTCGTAAAAATTACTGAAATGACTTTTTTGCGCAACATTTCAAACGTTAATCAGTAAATAAGTCAATATATTTTAAAAAGACAAGAAATGTGATAATTTAAATTTAAATTAAATTGATTTAGTAATATATCTTATTTATTTTGTATTACAACATACAATACTTAACATGCAATGAATAACTTCTGTTTTAATTATACTATTTTGTACTTAATAAATTATTTAATGTGAAAAAATATTTTAATTTTTGTTTTCCGCTATATGTACACGCAAATTTTTAATAAAATTTCCTTAACTTATGAACAAATTGTTCAATAACTTTAAACTTGAAATTTCATTTATACAACTTTTACACTTGTTATACATCATTAAAATATCTTCTCCATTTTTTCCTTTCAGAATCTGAATTTATCTAATGACTCAACTTAGTTTTAAAAGTTTTAAACGTAAATGTTTGAAATGATAGAATTTGCGCAATTATAACACGTATGTTTTATCCTCGTGGGAGTTTAGAATATAAATAAATATGTTTTGCCGGGAAATTGCAATAATTTACGTTTATCAACAAAATCTGTACTCCCTGATAACAAACTTACACTTTTTCTTTCTCCTGTTTCTATTGTGCGAAACTTTTCCTTCTCTACTTTACACTGAGACGAAGAACAATACTTACAGTGATTAATTAGTTTCTAATACTTTTACAGCTTGTATACACAGTCTCTCAGTGACTGATTAATGATAAAATCGATTGTACAGAGAAAATACTGTGTCTATGTTATGAGTGCGTGGTTCCCAGGACAACGTAAAAAATAAGTTTCCTTCACTTTACCCGCCAAAGAAAAGGAAACTTTTTTATAAGTACATTTATAAAAATTGCCATGACATTTTTATACTTTTAATAAAAAAATTAAAAAAAAATATTGGGAAGTTGAAATAATTAAATTTGATTGGAGCGGTTATTACCTGAGGCAGAATTCCACTGTTGGAACTTGAAGAACTTAACAGCGCGTGTTAGCGCTACTGTTGCTACTCTCTGTCTCTCAACCCCTGGATGTGGCGAGCGAGCTAGGGCGTCGAAAGCACGCAGGTGCTTGTTCTTTGTTATCATTGGCCGGCCGGGGGAAAAGCATAAGTGACGTCATATTCCGCTTTGTTTTTCATCTACCACCCCCTGGTTAATGATGTATCGTATTTAAGTGATTTTTAAAGTCTTATAGCTTGATTATGATTTAAAAATTTTCGAAAAGATTTATTTTTGAATTTTTCTTTCAATATTTTTTTTTCTTCTTTTTATTACATTACTCATAAAGAGCTTGAGCATAAAATGTTCTAATATCATCTTATTTAAGTTCAAGAAAATTTCTTCAAAAGTAAATTAAAGATACATATTAGTTTATAGATTCAATTAATTGTGTATTATTACTCATAATTTCCATGATGAATTTGTGTTAAGAATAAAGCTATGTTTTTTTTTTTTGGTAAAAAATAAAAAAATTCCACAGCAGGCATGTAATCATTATTTCCTCGAAAAGACAGAAATTAGCTTAAAAAGTAAAGATTCTTTGAATTCGTTTATTTATGAATCAGATAATAGATTTTCTAAGTAAGTGAATACCTAACCATCAACTCGTTTTCTAAATAATATTATTTGCGTGACGTAACTCATTAACTGACTTGCCCACTTTTCCGATAACATATTTATTTGACATCTCTTTTTCCAGATAATTCTGATTTTTGACCTACATATTCTTTACCACTTCTATCGTATGATATGAAAAGTATATTAATTTATTATGTAATCAGATTTACTTATTTCTTCGAATTTTTGGTGGAAGAATACACCGATAAAATAAGACAATGATTTATTCATACAAGCTGAAAAACCTTTGTTATTGAATATGATCATAATGGATAAATTTTCTCAAATGTTTTAGACCACTATAGCAAAGTGGCTTAGGAAAATGTATTTAAAATGTTACAAAATAATGATATTATTTTTTGGATATTACAAAGTTTTGTATTTGAGATATTTTGTGAAGATTTAAAAGATATTACTTTTTTTGAGCGTATTAATATAAATATCCTGTGTCATTTAATTCTATTCAAAATGTGTTTTATAAAGATGAAGTAATTATTTAAAAAACAAATATTTGAAATTATTGCTTTTTATTTATGATGAACAATAAAGAGTACACATATGCTATGAAAACTATTTTTAATATATAGAAATAGAAATGCATTTATTTTTATATTATAAATAAAAAATTCAATTGAAAATAAGCAATGCAGATGATATACTATTCTTATGCGTACTAAATGCTATTCATATGAATAACATTAGCATTTTCAGGCTACTCTTGTCAAGACCCATATTTTTTATTGCATATGCACATTAACATGATCTAACAAATCGTTAAAATATTATAATTTAATTTTTTTAATTAGAGTGAAAGCCACTTATGAAATGAAAAAAATATATAGTAAAGCAGAAATCATTTTGAGAAATTATACAAGTGTCTGAGAAATATTTTATATTAATGCTTTGCAAAAATTTTATTCATTGAATACTTTATACTATAACTTTGTACAATCTAGTGGCAGTTTGTGAATTTATTAAAGCGTTTTAATAAATGTTTGAAAATCAAGTAATATTATTTCAAATATTTTCAATTCGCCATTAAAATTATCTGCCGCTTAGGCATACACTTATATATATATATATATATATATATATATATATATATATATATATATATATATATATATATATATATATATATATATATATATATATATATATATATATATATATATATATATATATATATATATATATATATATATATATATATATATATATATATATATATATATATATATATATATATATATATATATATATATATATATATATATATATATATATATATATATATATATATATATATATATATATATATATATATATATATATATATATATATATATTTTATCATATATTATCTTTATAATGCATTTTAATTTTGCTTGACAGATTACAATTTTTTTTTTAAAAATTCCTTCTTTTTGTACAAAAAAATACTTTCATAAATTTTAAAATATTTTAATACATTTATTAAAATTTTAATACATTTTAAAAGAATAAGTGAATTATTTATGCTATATGGTTTATGTTGGAAATAATATTTCATTCAAGTAAATCATATTAGGCACGATGATAAGAGCAAATAAGGAATCCTGATTATTTCCGTTGCACTTAACCAAATTATCAGTTGAAACAATGAAAGGAAACATTGGGAAACAAATCAGTTTTTGAATCCCCAATTAGAAACCAAGCTGCTTAAGCCTGATTTTCTGATAATAATCATCTACTATGATAAAGACTAAAGTTCATAAATATTTCATCTCGCTTCTCCCAAAATTCATTTCCTGGTCTGGAAATATTCCTTCGAGTTTGAATCCTTTTCGTTTTAGATTTTGCAATTGAGTAGTCTCATGATAATAAAAAAGTAGCTGTGTACAGTAAAATAGTTTTCTTATTCTTTTTTGTAGGATTTTACACTGCTATTATTGATGATTTTTGTTGCGTCAAATTTGCTGCTGCCAAAATCATTAAAAATTAAACTTATGCCCAAACATCTTGATCAATTTATGAGAATTCAATGATGGTTAGCATCCGGCTGTAAACACATTAATTATCAATTTCATAGCAAAATTTGTATCCCATTTTTTTCAAAACTTAAGGTAGTTGTATTAATTCTTTAGAGAAAGATAATAAATGTCGTAAATTTGGACAGGTTGTGTTTACCACGATTGTATTCTATTTTATCTTTCTCAGAGGGACTCAAACTTTTATGCAACGATTATTTAGACATACGATGAAAATTTGCACTTATAATATTCACAAAAAATAAATTTCTGAAATACTAATTACCATAATACGTTTATCACTATGGACAATAGTACGACAGTATTTCTTTGAAGAAATAAACTGAGAAAATATATGAAGAATAATATATTGAGAGATAAATTGCAAACATTATTTCATATTATGGATTCCTGTAGCATAGTGGTGGGACAGTAATAAAAAAGATTCCAGATTTGATCATATTCTTTGTTGAACCTCGGGAAACAGGTTTTGCTCTCTACATGAATGTCTCTAAGCTGGATAGTTAAGAGTTTTCCATGTTTCCTGTTTTGCGACACATGAATTCGGTACACTAATATACCTCCCGGAAGATTATAAAATACATTTATATGACCTTTGGTCATTAGAGTATCCTCCACATGATGTGTGTGTCAAATCGTTTCATAAACAAAATTAATTTGTTACTTTTTCTTATTTAATCTCAAAAACATTAATTTGATATTTATTTTTTATCACTAATTAGTTTTTCTTCAGTAATCAACAATAAATACAAACTGTATTTGCTAATTTTATGACTATTTATTTGTTTTTCATCTGTATAGAACACATTTATATAAAATTAATTTATTCTTCCTTCAAATAATGTTTTTTTTTAATTTACATTTTTGTTTGTATACACTTTAAATAATTGGATGTTTATCATTCGTAATTTGTACTACTTTGCTCTTAATATTATGTTCCAAATTACAAAAGAACATTTATTTAAAATACACGTTCACCTAAAAATAATTAAAATACATATATTATACAGTATATATGAATATAGCTTCTTAATTAAAAATTGCTTATCTTATTTAACGGCTGTAAGTGAATTTCGAATCAACATTTGGAGACTTCAGAAAAAGAGCTTTAAGAAACTCAGAAATATATAAATTAATTGGTTCAGTAAGGATGAGAAACATTAATCCATATAAAACTTTGCCATCATTAGTCACTATTTTTCTATAGTCAAAAGTTTTTAGTCTTGCTGCTTTATTTGAACTTTGTACCTCTAAAAGGAAACTGATTGTATTGCGTTTGGAAAGAATATTGGGAATCTGAAATCATTTCTCATATTTCAGAAAGCATTCGTTTTAAGCAGTGAAAGGAAATGACAATAAAATACATTTTCTAACTCTTTTCCAGATAATTTTTCGACACCTTTTTCCTTTGGAAAATGAAATATTGAATTCCTAGAATGGAATAAATTTTTTGCACTGCACTTTATCGACACAGTGATACTTAAATTTACAATGCATTAGATATTTAACGTAAACATTTTAGAAATTTTACTTTTGATGGAAGTATTAGAATTATAACCATTGTATGCAGTCATAGACAAAGCTCACAACGCAATTGTGTGCTGAATGTTTTTAGGGTTTTGACCAAAATGAAAATAGAATTAACTGAACATTAGTAACTGAAATTTTCAAATTTATTTAAATTTTAGAAAATAATATCAATAATATAATACCAGAAATTTCCAAAATGTAAAATACTACATATATTATTTTCACATTATAATCCTCTAGTAATTTGGGATCAGATTAGACGGTCCTTCTCTAATTATGTAATTTTCAATGATCCGCCATGATCGTTGTAGTTTATGATGGCTCAAAATCCAATTTATATCGTAAGTACCAATTGATTTAGGCTTTTGTGTGCTAACATTTGAACTAGAAAGACAGAGGATCTAAATATGTAATCTCATAAGCAGAAACAGTTTTATTATTTAAAAATGACAATCATGATAATTTTTATTTGAAGCAAATTTATATTAATTACAAACAATTAATTACTAACAAATTAAAAAGAGCTAACATTTAAGCGTTTATGATATTTTGTGCAATTAAGTTATTTTTGCATTCTATAAATTAAATATATCTTAATTTATTACTTATTATTTCTGTTCATGATTCTATTATCTATTGAAATATTTTGGAAACAATATTTGTGGCAATGATTTCAAATTTTTATTTTTTGAAGATTAATTTAAGCAATATATTACTCAATTTAATACTTTTTAATCACTGTTTTCTGGGAAATAAAAACAAAGCTTAAATTTTGAGTGTAAAAAGGATTTTTTTTCATGATGCTATTTCTGTTTTCTAACTGAAGGCATTTTTTTAGTCATTTTTAAGAACTTACAGTTTATTTTACTATAATATATTTATAAAAAGCAAATACAACTGCACATGCAACTGTCTGCCACATTTTAATTTCAAAACGGTAATATCATCAAATATAATAAAAATAAATGGATTTTCGCTTTAGAAATTGTCATCACCATTAAGGAAAAGTGAAATTGGAATTTAAATATAAGATGAAAGGTTTTCAGTAATGCTAAATAATTATATTTTTTTTAAATATTTTCAAACGGATTCACATATAAGCATAATATGTTATACTTAGATTTTAATAAGTAGAATAAATATTTTATTGACAATAACATGCTATTAGATATATGTTCTAGTAATTTATTAACGTATTTTTAGCAATCACAGTTTATAAATTAGCATATCAAAATTAAAGTTCAATTAAATGAAGAAAATGTTTTAACATATTGTAAAGGCACTGAGCAACTGTATATACTTTCTGAAGTGGTAAAGTTTGAAAGTACCCTTTGTGTAATAATGATAAAATAATTTAAAATTCACAAAATTTAAAAATCTAATGTGATTTACTGAAACTAATCAATAATTAGCACATATTTTCTAACTATTCCTAAAATTATTTTTTTTTCTTCTTTATAACATTATTTCAGCCTGAACATGAATTTTTACGCATGTAAAAAAGAGATTTTTTAGATATATAAAATTATAATAAATTACTGATCATTAGCATTTGAAATTTTTCATTGTCAATAAACAAATTTCTATAAATTAATAAAATAAATGTTAGGTATTTATTCAGTTTACCAAAAAGCAATAACATTCTCACAGCAGTATTCGAAAAAAAGGGCAAACATTTTTAAAAATTATTTTTATTATATCAAATCAAAACATCAACATTCATTATACTGCATAAAATGAATTAAAATAAAACTTTAACTTTTAGTAACTTTTATAAAACTTTATAATCTTTTAAAATTTAATAAAATGTTCAAAATGGATTGGAAATGGGGCGGAAGAGTATAGTTTACAATATCAGCGAAAATAGCTTCAGCTTAAGCTTTTTACAGAAAAATTGATTCCATATAATGGATAAGGTGTTCAGATTACGGTTGTGATAAGGCTTTTCGAATATCAACGAGGATTTTCCATGAAGAACATCTTCTGAAGTCAGAATTCCTCTACAGGTTGATTATATATATATATATATATATATGTATATATATATATATATATATATATATATATATATATATATATATATATATATATATATATATATATATATATATATATATATATATATATATATATATATATATATATATATATATATATATATGTATATATATATATATATATATATATATATATATATATATATATATATATATATATATATATATATATATATATATATATATATATATATATATATACATATATATATGTATATATATATCTATTTCTGTGAGTTATATTCACAGTTAGCAAGATGGAAAATGAAGAAAACACTAACATTAGCACTGCGGAGTATGCTGAAATATATGACATTGACTTTTCCAATCATGCAGACTTATATATGAAAATTTCCCTCCTGGACACATTAAAATCCACTAATTGACATCGAGTTCATATTTAACTATAAATGCAAAACAAAAACATAATTTAAATAAAAGAATATATTTAAGTCTATTATTTTATGGAAATTTCGCTACTTGCCAAGGTCATGGAAATATGTCCGTAGCTAGAGAAATATGCCATTTTAATTAATTAAGTTTGAATTAATAAGTTTAAGCCATTGAATTTTAATTAAGTTTTCCTCTCTTTCTCAAAATAATATCTATAGAAATATACGTCATTTTCTTCACGATTCAATAATCATTTTTGAATGCTATATTTCACAGTTATATTGCCTTTTATTCATAATACAGTAAATATAAAATTGATTTCTTACCATGAATAAACAAAATAATTATTTAAAATATCCTTTGATTCATTTGCTTACATTCATTTCAACATTTAATCTTGGTAACAATTAGAATTTCGTCAAATATTCATTTTGGGAAATGATTTTTGATCCTTGTGAATAAAATAAGCATTAATCATCTTGCATGTATTTTATTGAATTTTCTTACGAATGTTAATATAAACCATTAACAAAAAGACAATGAAAAATTAAATCACAAACCAAATGGACTCTAAATCTAAAATCTCAATCCTATTCTAAAGCTAAAAATTGAAATCAATGATTGTATTCAGGGCAAGGCTTTCAAAATATATGTTTAAGAAAAGGTAAACCTGTTTCAGTTTTCGAATAAAGTATGTTAAAGTTTAAATTTCTTGCAATTAATAATAAAAATAGAATTTTATTATCTAAAATCGAATTTTATTCATAAAAAAACCAAAATTGTTATCTATCATATTAAAATACTGAATTGCTTGATGTACTGTTAATTTTAATTAAATAATTATTTTAAAGCATTTTGAAAAATCATAATATTAAGTACTCATTTAATATAGCCACCTATTTGAAACGTTAGAATAAGAATACATTATTAAAACTATAATGAGAGGTGAAGTTTTTTTTTAATAAAAAACTAGTTTTCTACAATATTTGTTTTTTTAATTATGATTAACAAAATATATGTTCTTAAAAACCACTATTTAATTAAGTAAAAATTATTACAAAACTATGATTTCTGCAAGCACTTTTGTATAAAGAAATTAAACGAATCGACTTGATAGTAATATAGAGTTTCTTATAACACGGCGTATCGTGTCAAATGTTCATGAAGTACTCAAATCAGTGACAAGAGAAAATATATTTTGCTGTCACTAAAGATTCACTACACCAGGGTTTGAAAATGAAATATTTAAATTAAAATTAAAAAATTAATAATAACTCATGGATTCTATTGTTTGTTATTCTATATTTATAAAAATACTGTTTAAAATGAATAAAAACCAATGATAATAGAACTATTTATATCTTTCAATTGTTCAAAATTTCATGCTGGTTGAATGTGCTTATAAATATTTTGTCCATGAAGATAGTGAACAAAATGTAAGCTTAAAAAACTAATTATAATGTCTTTAGAAAAATAAAAAATTTTTATCTCATAAATTATCTTTTCATATTATTTTCTAATACTTCTTATCAAGTATTAGATCGCTTAGTTACTTAACTTAGGGGCACAAAACCGAGATTAAAATTTTAATTAAAATATACTAACAAATTTTTTGTTTCAAAATATTTTAAAACTGTTATTACTTTTTAATAAATATTATGTTAAAAGAAAAATTAATTTTATATTGTTGAAATATTGCACATAATATTCACTCAATGATATTTACAGAATAAAGAATACTGTCTAAGCCAATGATTTTCGAAATATAAAGGAAGCTTTAGGAAATAAATTTTTTCTAAGTTTTTGGAAATATTAACCAAATACCTGAGTTATTTATGAAAAATACTCATTGAACAATTAAATTTTTAAATTTAATTACAACAAATCTGAGTAAAATTATGTTTTCAAATTTATTATTTTCAGGCATAGATTTTGTTTCTAAGTGTTATTGTATTTTAGATTATGCAGATATCAGTTTTTAATTTAAAAGATATAAAATTTAAAAGATATATTATAAAAAGTAACAACAGTTTTCTAAAATGGTAAAGAATTTTAAACATCCCCAATGTATTCTACTTAAAATGTTTCCTCAGAATTATTTAGGTATCATAATCTTGTATAAATTCCACTCATATTTGTGAAAAGAGCAATAATTAAAATTTATATTCAAGCTAAAATTATTAATATGCTAGTCATTCTTTTTAGTAGGAGGTTATTTCTAAATCCATTAAGAGTTAAACAATATCAGTAAATAACTTTCTTATAAATTTGAAATCTTTAATATGATCAACCCAGCTGTGTGTGTGTGTGTTATCAAATATATTTAAAAAGATCAAATATATTTTACATTAGAAATTTTTTTACATTCAATCAAATTTTACTTTATTTTATTTCATGGAAGTTTAAATAAATTAAGAAAAAATAATTTTGTTTATTACTTCCCAAATTCTTGGGTCAATTCATATTTATTATAGATTATAAGGAAGTATGGGATAAAATATCTCACATTTATTGTAAGGAAGTTTTCAGTTTTAGGAAAAAAAGATAATAGTTAGCATAGTATGTTTTTCTTCCGTGTTTCAACAGTAGCCAAATCAGATAATAAAATCAAATTGCTATTCTTTAAGCAATGTCAGTCAGATTTATGCTTACGAATTAACGTTAAATGAAAGACGGATGGTAGATTATTTAACTGTGTTAGTTTTTCCTCTAATGTTCAGACACTCTTAATATAAAGTTCAAAATATCATGTTCCCCTGGAACTGAAATAGCACGAAACTTTTATAATTAAGATACTGAAACCATAATTGAGAGTGTGGATTTATAGTTCGTTTTCAGAGATCATGCATTATTTTGAAAGAACTAATTTAGAAAAGATTTTAGAACAATAAAATGTTATCTCCTAGGACTCAAAATGTTGAAAATGAAAATGTTAAAAAATGAAAATGTTATTCTTAAAATTTCGTAAAATAACTGCTGAACTCATCATTGAAAATATTACAGAAACCTATAAAATGATTCTTCGCTTATGCTTGGAATACAGGAATGATAACTACAAAAAATGTACTCAACAAGACAATTGTTGCTTGGTGAAAATCAGTTATTCTATGAACTTGAATTACTGTACTTTATTGACAAAGTATGCATCACACAATTAACAGTTTAGAAATTCGTCTTTCTACACATAATTTCCAGGTTGTATCTTTACTACTGTTTAACATCTTGAAAAGAATTTAACAATTCTTTAACCGCATCTGTAACTGCCATAGTGAGTTCTTGGGAGCTCTCCAGATTTTTCAGTGGAGTCGGAGACGACGTGCACAGCAAATTTCTTCCTGCTTCAAATGATAGAAAAACTTAGCAAAAGATTTTGAAGACATTTAACATATCAAAATATGCTGACACTCATATTGATGAATTTAAAATTACATTTCGAATCACGTTTTATTTTCACAAGCTCACTTATAATTTCTCTTGCATTTTCTCCATAAGTATTTCCAGTAGTAGGCATTTTTAAAAAGGTCATACTTAACACTTAAATTTTTAAAATAAAAAGCATATTTGGAATCCAACAACTTAAGGGTTAGTAAATGTATTAAATTAAAACTATTTAAAAATTTTGGTGGCATTGTTGGTTCTTTATATATTTTATGTAGCTCTAATTTAATGCAATATGATAAAATGAAAAAAGCATTCATTTTATGTGATAAAAATCAAAATATTCGAAATTTAAATGTTTGAGATACACTGCTAGAATTTCTGAATGTGAGATGCAATAATCATCAAAAGAAATTTCAAAGCTTCAGATTTATTAACTTTTATGAATTTTGCTTAGTAATCAAATAATTTATCAATTTAATTGGGATAAATTTATATTTATTTATTCACTCTTAAATTTCTTTACCTGAACTTAACTGTATTTTTAATCGGTAAATTATGAATTACAAAATTCTTAGCAAACTGAAATTTAACTTTATGTATTGAATCCATCCCACATTTTAATAACATGTAGAACTTGGGCTTAAGCTGACGGTTGAAAAATAAGTTCTTAGAAAATAACTCACTATCATAAATGAGCTTTCCAAATAAAATTAAATATTTATGTAACTGCATTTCACTTCCTCATTTCTTCTTTCTCGTGGTATGTTCTTTATGATTTTATATCCAAAACATAGTTTTTTGGATCAGAGAATTAAATTCAACATAATTTATTGTGTGCACGAAACACTGGAAGCATTCTTGGATAGATGCTAACCTTATGATTTTATTATTTCTTATTCCCCCTATAGTTATAATGATATCCTTATCACAATTTATGTTTATTTTGTATTTAAATGCTAATTTTATATAAAAATTTATTTTATATGGTAACTTACATGCATGCACACGTACACACACACACACACACACACACACACACACACACACACACACACACACACACACACACACACACACACACACACACACACATATATATATATATATATATATATATATATATATATATATATATATATACATACATACATACATACAGGGGGATTCTAAATTGTTGTTTTTACAAATTAAGAGAGGTGATAGCACCCATTCAGATAAGCAATAACTACATAGAAACATACGGTCGCATTCCACTCTGAGAGGCAGAAAAAAGGGATTCCCAGCTGACAGTGCTTGCCTAACACTTACAACAGTGTTGGATAAGCGAATGAATAATACCAAAAGTTGCACAATCATATTTATTGTTTAGTGAAAACCTCTCAGCAAATGCTCAAAATGCCGCCCATGTGCACAGTTGACAATGGCGAAGGAACGACTAGAGCACCATCTCGAAGATTCCTGGTGCCGCATATATTTTGTCTCTGGCAATAACGATTCTAGCCACTAGATCTTCAATTGAGTCCACAGGCGTCTCATACACTAAAGATTTCATGTGCTTACAGAAAAAAAATCCAGTGGATTGAGGTCCGATGAGTGAGGAGGCCAAGATACAGGTCTTCTACGTCCAATCCATCGTGCGGGATAAGTGGCATTTAAAAAGTTACTAACTGTGATAATAAAATGTTTTGGGGCCCCATCGAGAGTAAGCCAAATGTCTTTCTGGACGGTGAAATCAGGAACAGCCTGCAATGAACTGGGACGCAACTGTTCTAAGAAGTTACGGTATGTTGCGCAGGTCAAATGGTCTGGCATGATGTAAAGGCCTACCAGGTAATCACCAAAGATACCAGTCCAGATGTTCAAGGAAAATTTCTCCTGGTGTCTACGAAGAGTTGTACAGTGGGCATTGTTGTCAGGCCAAATATATTGACTGCGTTTTAAAATGTCAACGTCTACTGTGACTGGCTTTCTCCGGTAACCAATAACAGCAAAATTCTGCTTCTCTGGGAAAATTTGCATGCGATAAATTCGTAATAGATTCTTGATGCGTTTCTAATTTTCTCTCTTCTGCCTCTCAGAGTGGAATGGGACCCTATGCCCCTCTGTAATTATTTCTTGTGTGGATGGGTACTATCACCACTTTTAATTTGTAAAAACAATTTAAAATCATCTTGTATATATATATATATATATGTATATATATATATATATATATATATATATATATATATATATATATATATATATATATATATATATATATATATATATATATATATATATATATATATATATATATATATATATATATATATATATATATGAGTGTGTGTATGTGCGTACCACCATATCGATGTTAACTATTCTTGTAAATTTACAAGTATTTATTTTAGAAATTTATAGTATTTATTTTTATTTATAGTATTATAGAAGAAGTATTTATTTTTGAAATTTATAGTACATCTAGTACATAAACACTTTTGAAAAAGAGAAAGAAAAAGAGTTAGAAGTGTGTCATTTAACTCCTTTGACACAAGTTACGATAGTTAGTGAAATGAATCATTTTAAAGCACATATTTTTCACTATTTTACGGAGCTTTAATTATTTAGTCTCTCTTATAAGCATCATTGACAAAATTCTACTTAATGCAAACAATGTTTATTCAAAAAAATTCTATGTGATCCTTTTCTTACATTATTGCTTAAATTTTTCTCGTCAAACTCTGATATTTATATAGAAAATTAATTACTAAAAATAAAATAATTCAGTTTTTTAATCTCATTTTCTTTAAGTGTCTAGAATAAATATTTTGATGTATTTCTTGTTGAAATATAATTTTAAACTACTCATATAAAAACAATATAATTTAACATTTTACTTTTAACGATTCATAGGTAGGTATTTTTTTCAATTTTTTTCCCATTTAAAGTAATATCATTGAAAATAAGTGTATCGGCTGCTTTCTCAAATGTTATCAGCTCTGGAGACAGAAACATACCCCTATTGATTTTTTATTCATTGCATACAATATTCATTAAAATGAGCATTGACTGAAACACTTCTACATACTACACGATTCTCATCTAATATCAAATATCATTCTCATTATTTAAATTATGCTTAGAAAATAAATGCTAAAAATTATAACATCAAAATAACGATGAATTTTTTAAACATTTCATTCTTAAATTTCTTTGAAAAGTTTATAAGCGATGATATGTTACTTCCAAGGAATTTACTTCAGAAACTTGAACTAGACGAAATATTCTATATGCTATTAAAATGAAGCAACTTCTATAGATGTAAGTCTTCATTTTTCTGAATATTTTCAGATGCAGGAAAATTCACAGTAAATTAGAATCTGATAGCACATTGACCGAAATGTATGTTTTGAAGTTATTCCTTTCACAGTGATAACTACTTGATAAATTTTGAGTATTTCTTTTAATTTTCTCCCTAGTGTATATATATATATATATATATATATATATATATATATATATATATATATATATATATATATATATATATATATATATATATATATATATATATATATATATATATATATATATATATATATATATATATATATATATATATATATATATATATATATATATATATATATATATATATATATATATATATATATATATATATATATATATATAATGCATAAATACTTTCTCAGTATATATGTTCAAATACACACATAGAAATATATAAGCCTTTTATATAAACATTATTTCTGAAAACTGGCATCATCTTGGCATTTTGGTATAGGAATTATAAGTGAAGCTTTCTATAAAGAACTTTTTTCAAAGAAAAAAATAGTTATCTAAATTACGAGATATGTATCCACTTATAAATGTTTCTAAAACATAATACATTCTATTGAGTTATATGTAGCCTAAAAATATGTTAAGAAAATATATTATAGATTTAGGTCTCCTTACAAGCATAGCTAAAATTATTTTTACATGCATTCTTTTCAAGCATAGCTAAAAAAGAAGAAGTTCCGAAACATCTCCGTATGTGCGAGCTATTTCTTCTAATAATATTTATAAATCCATCTTCAATTCTTATTTACACATTGTAGCTTTTGAAATATTTGAAATAAAATGAGTTGGTTGGTTGGTTTGTTTGTCGCTCAACGGTGATTTTTTGCACTCGAAGGCTAGTTAGACCTGAAATAAAATGGGGAGTTTTAAAACAAGTCTTTATTGGAAATATAAATGTCTGAAATGAACACTTTAAAATCCCCATTCAATGAAAGGAATTTAAGTAAACTTATGTTAGAAAATTCTATAAATTAATGAAGTGAAAAAAAAATCAATGTTCATTGCAAATGAAATTTTACAGAATATATTTGACATATATATTGAGAAAGATATGAGTACTGAATTTCTAGTAAAAAATATGCCATTAATTCTGAGGTATGGATTGCATAACTTTCAATAAAATCTAGTATGTAAACATGACGAAAGTGTATAAAGTTCTGAAGAGATTGTCTATTTAATTAAAAGTCAAATTGAATCATCCGCATACGCTCGAGAAAACTTTTTTATTAAAAGGTATTTAATTTTTTCTAATCTTATTTTTAGATAAGGTATGATGTAAAAACATAGATTTATCCAAAAGTTTCATTACATATGCCATAATCTTCATAAAATCAGTTATTTTCTATAAAAATGTAGAGAATTGCAGAAAATTGCAGAGCATCAATCTTAATTTAATTTGAGCATAAATTTTATGTGATAATTTTCTTTAAAATGAAGCAAAACTTAACAAAAATACTCTGTGATAAGGAAAATAGGATTAAAATATGCAGCAATATTGCTATTTTATGAATTTTTACTGAATATTCCCTTTAATAATAGCTTTAAATGTGAAAGTTCTTCATGTATATTCAAAATTGTTTTTCATTTCATTGAAAATAACACTTACAACATGTTACCTATGTGGATAACCAATTTTAAAAAACAATCAAAAATTGTATGATTCGATGAATTCAATCAAAATTCAATGAATTTTCAAGATATGTTTGCACATTTAAATATTGTTTAAATAATACATAAATACGGTTTTATTCCTATATTCACACACATACAACTTTACTTATAATGGAAGTAGAAATATTTTATTTCAAGATTTTAAATATTTCTAAATTATTATAATTAGGAAGTCTTACGAAAAATCCTTGCAAGAGCTCTTAGAAAAATATTAAATTCCTATTATTATTAACATTCTATGCACATAAAATTTAATTCTAACTTAGAATTTCTTATAATTCTGGCTTCTATTATTTTTACAATATCTTTTCGAAGGAAATGAATAAAAAATATGCATGACTGCTAATAGATTTTTGTACCCTACATTAAAAATAATCAAATTGATAGATTTTATTCTTAATCTTTAAAATTATACACTCAGTGCAAGAAGATCTAAAAAAATATCCTATAGCAATAAATCTAAAAAAACTTTAGGAAGAGAAATACATTCTTTGATCAATAACATACTATGTTACTTCTTCATCAACTTTCATTAAAATTCAAGAAAATTTACAGAAGTGATAAACTTCCATATTATAGAAGTCAATAAAAACAATTTTTAAATTTAAATGTTTAGAAATTGCGTGTGTGTGTGTATATTAATGACTTCAATACTATAACGAGTTATAAATATTATATTAAAAGTGTCTTTCATATATGTTAAAATATTTCAACTCACAATATTGCTTAAAATTATACTAAATTTACTATTGTTGAAAGTCTTGAAATAAAGATTTCAAAACTTATTCAGTGCAATCTTAGTTTAGTTTCACACACACACACACACATTGTGACACATCACTACACATTCATTTACATCACTACACACACAGAGTTGGTCACTTTTAGGTGTTATTGCACACACACATTATACGAAATGATCCAGTAAGATTCGTTTAATCTCTAACTCAGATCAGTTAGTCCTTGTAAGATATTTTAACTCTTTCCTTTAATTTTTTCTAGAAGGGCAAGAAATAAATCGTGAGCTTATTTTTAAGAGATTTTTACCTAAGATCATGACTCTACACATCGATAGCTTTGACATTTGCAATGAAACCTATGAATATTTTTGCAATGAAACCTATGAATTTTAATATAAATTTGAAAATAAATATGTTTTACAAAATCTATATAAACATGCGTTATTCGCAGATAATTTAAGAAATACATTAAATCGTCACATTTTTATTTTTGTTCTTTAGAATAAGATAAAAAGCTTCGCTAAAAAATTTTGAAACAAAATATGGTTTTTCAAAATTGATTCATGTAATAAAAGAGTATATTTGTATGTTTGATATTTATGACTTAAGTAATATTTTAGAATGATTCTTTAAAAATTTTATGTGCTAAAACAATTTTTCCATATGCAATGCACAATTAGACCCTTTACTTTACTTTAAAAATTCATTTTATACTAAAAATTAAGGAGCACAAATAAACAGAGTATGAGATGGTGATGTCTTTGATTTTCTTATTTCTTATCTGCTTGATTTATTAAGCATTTTTTCACAAATTTTATTTTTATAGGATTATTGTTTGATTAAAAGTCAAAATAATAGTATTACTTTCTAAAATTGATACGTTTGTGCATAACTTCAAAAAGCGGAAGAAATAGCTTTTCTCATAATATTTATACCTTGTCGTATACAATATCGTAGCGATGCCATCGGCCATACGACATATTTCCCATCCTAAGCAACTTCCTCATCCTTTGGAACTATTTTACTTGAGGAATGAAGTCTGTTTATCTCTGTGGAGTTTGCCGACCTCGTTGAAACATAATGAAAATCAGTAAGATTTGTCTATAGACCAAGCATACTAACAGACGCTATGAGAGTTGTTTTTTATTATATGATTTTTTCACGTAAATAATGTTAATATAACATATACTTTATAAATATTCAGTATTTGTCATACTTATAATAATGTTTGCTTTGCTTCATCAATTTACAAATATTCAACTTCTTACCACTTTTTGATTCAATAAATTACTTACTTATTTTTTTCATATTTAATTCTTCCTCGTTTATGTATTTATAAGATATATGAAAGGATTTCTGAATATATATATATATATATATATATATATATATATATATATATATATATATATATATATATATATATATATATTCATTCAACTCGTCTTCAAATTTTGTTATACAAATGTTCTTGATGTTCTTGATGACTTCATGTTATTGAATTCATCACCATTGAACAACATTCGTATAGACATTAATGTAATTTAGTTTATGTTGCAGTGTATTTCGTACCTACTAAACTATTCTTGAATTATATACTATAAGTTCTCTAAGACATTCAGCTCCAGTGAATAACTAGGCCAATCAAGAATTTCTATTTTATTTGCTCACATAAAAGTCTGGATCAATTTCGAATTAGAGGGTGACAACTTTATCCTGTTGACAAAAAAATATTGTATTAAACTAAAAACATGGAATTTATTTTCAAAAGACTAACTTTACTTAAGTCATTTGTTATTTATATACAACATATTTAAATATTTTCAAAATGGCCCCCTTGGGCATCGATACAGAGCCTTAAACATCTCGTAAAATTTTCTGCAATTGGCCGCAGTTCATCTGGCGTTAATTTAGCTCATTCCTTGTTAAGAGTAACTTTTAGGCATTCCAAACCTCGATGTGGCTTAGAGCATACTCTTGATTGCAGAATAGACCAAACACTGAAGTCCATTGGGCTTAAGTCAGGTGAATAGGCGGGGCACATTCCCTCAGGTATGAAATCTGGAAGATTTGCTTGGCAGTCTTGTGTTGCCTATGAGAAGGGGCAGAATCTTGTTGAAGTGCCCAGATGCTGTTTTTAAAATGTGTTTGGGCCCAAGAAAGTAAAACCGATTGTAAAATTCCATTGAAGTACATGGTCTTGTTCATTTTGACGCCTTCATCTATGAAAATTAAAGGAGTTTTTCCAGATTCACAAATGCCTCCCCAAACCATGACTGACTGTTGTTTTTGCAAACTTTCTACTCTTGTGGAGTTCCAGGGCGATCAGAAAACCAATAACGGTCATTTTGTCGATTATAGCATTGTTCAATTGTGAAAATTGTTTCGTCCGTGAGAAGAAATGCTTTCATGTGCCTTTTGCGGACTTTCGAAGGAGAGCTCGACATCTTTGCAACCCTATGCGCTTATTTTGCTCTGTTAGTTTTTGTCTCCAAGTCATGTTGAGATGCTCAATCAAATGTTTGAAAAATTAAACAATTCTACTGCTAAGTACTTGGAAGAATTCCATATCCTTTTTAAGTAACTAGGCTTTCAATGTCATTTGTTGTGAAAAATTCCAAAACATCTGTTTAGATTAGTATTTTAGTCTATTGGGCATGATCTGGTCACTAAGTTCCATCTCCACTTGATTTCTATCCCATCTCATATGAATGTGCTTCATCGTTGAAAATCATCTTTTTCCAGTTTTAAAGTCTGTAATTGGTATTTTTTGGCCGATTTTTAAAAATTTGATCATTTTCTGAGAAATTGTCTTTCTTGGGTTTCATTCCTATTTGGACATTTTCCAGAAAATTTTTCTTTGATCTGATATTCTCTATTCCACAACGTAATCTAGTAATCCCTTTCTAAGTGTTTTGATAATATTCCTTGGATTCATTTTCCTATTTCTTAGAATTATATCAATTCTTGAAGTAACTTGCCATTTGCGCTGCTGTTTTCTATTTCCTTTTGGATCAACGATTTTCTTGAAATTTTTTAAACAATTTCCTAACACACCTACTGATGTAGCTCAAACCAATTGCATCTTTTAAAATCATTGCAATGTCTTAATAAACAACAATTTTTTTTGAAATCTTCTTCTGCGTAATATCCATATTTGAATAAGCAAAAGAAACATGTGTTACATGGAATGCAAAATAATAACTACAACTTTCTAAAAGGCTCAAAAATAAATTATTGATGCACTAAAACCAATCTAATGAGTGAGTTTTAGTGGAAGTCGATGTGTCATATAATTCTTGGAAGATACGGTTTGATAAGCGATTGGAAACAACAATGGGAATCAAATACCAACTAAGACATGGTAAGCATTTTTGTCAATATTAATTAAAATATTATAGTAGTTTCTAATTCATTATAATAGATTAAAATTGGTATGAAAAATTCATTAATTATAGTAGATTTTAAAAATGATATGAAAAAACTTACATTGAAAATAGTACCTTGGAAAACAAAAATATTTAATGAACAGTTTGATATATTTTAGTCTGTATACATAGTATACAATTAATATAATTCCATTCAGATATTCTTGGTCCAAATCTGAGATGTCACATATTTGTTGATCATATTTTGCTTTTATATCGTGCATGAGAAAATTACATCCTGAAGTATTCTTTGAATAATAGCATAACATTTATCAGCATATATATATATATATATATATATATATATATATATATATATATATATATACATATATTGATTCATTATAGTTCATAATTCTATACTGAACCTATGCTTTTATTTATTTTATTGATTAATTTTTCTGAGCACAACTGATTAAGCAATTTTAATTTTTGGTAGATTATTAAATCGAATAAGAAGATAACATTGATTCATAAATATATATATTTGATACATTTATTTTTTGTGTCATTTTTAATTATGTTATAAAATATCACTTAAAACAATTCAAAATAGTATATCAATTACTTTAATGAATAATATTAAAAAGAGAACATTATAAATGTATTTGTTTAACTATCACAGTTAATCATTTTCTTTTAAATTTTTTGATCTCATGTTATAAAATTCTTTTTATTGCTGCTTTATTTCAGTAACTTTTATTTTCATTTTATATATCGCCAGAGAGAGTTAGAGAGAGAATGCATTAAGATAATGTTCCGATGAGTGAAATAGAAATTCTTAATCTGCCACGTGTTATCTTTTCTTAGTTACTGTTATTCAAATATGTATTTCCATTAAACAGTTCTCAATTCATGTCAAACATCATCGCAGTGAAAAATCTTTTTTATCTCAAAAGCCAGCCTTGAAAGAAATTCCAAAATATTTGTTTTAAAAAGTAAGCTTAGGAGTTTGAAAACAGCTGCTTTCCATCAAGAATTTATTCAGAGAGACTAAAAGTAAAAATCGTACTTTAATCCAGTCAAGATTTATTTTCAAAATGTTTCATAAAATTTTATACTTATTTTGGCATTCGAAAGAGAGAAACTAAACTATATTTCTTAATTTAAAGTATTTTGAAATAAAAATATATATTTTAGAATAATAAGCCTAAGTTTTTTTGAAATTAAAGGAATTTAGTTGTATATTATGTGTTTTAGAAAATACATTTAAACAAAAAAACTTCAAATGTGGATAACATTACTTTTAGTGTTTCGAAAATTCTTCAATACTTGAGTTTTAATAGTTGTCGCATCACAAAATATCATTAATGAATTACTTTGCTAAACTTATTTTTACTTTCCAAAAATAATATAAATATAATAACATTAAATTATACCATGATAATCACATTTTTAGTTAAAAGGAACGCAGAATAAATCTACGATAAATAAAATTTAATATCAAAATGAAATGAAATTAAATTTTTTCACACTTGAGAAATTCAGTTAGTTATTATAAACATTTGAGTCTTGAAGATGGTTCCTTTCATTTATATCTGCATGGTCGCAGGAGCGTTCACATGCATAAACAAATTATAAAGAAATTAAAAAAAAATCCTTGAATTGCAATAGTTTTAAAAGACAAATCAATATAAAAAGGGGAATAATAAAAGTTTTTATGAGCTGCAATAAAATACACCATATTGAATGAGTTGGAACTTGAATAATCTCATATGTGTGTGTGTGACTTTTCAAAATTATTTTGAATTTACAAACAATAAGTGGAAATATTTTATGTTGGTATACATTAAAAGGACTGAGAAGTAATCAAGTTCTTTTTGCTGGTACACTAACGCACATATATATATATATATATATATATATATATATATATATATATATATATATATATATATATATATATATATATATATATAAATATATATATATGTGTGTGTGTGTGTGTGTGTAAGTAATGTTAAATTTATATATACTAGTCAATAAATAAACTAATATTCATCATTTTCTAAATTTTTCGATAGTTTAAAGTCAGTTGTTTGATTCTTTTTTTAAAGAAGTTCTTCGATTGTTACTGAATAACTTTCCCAAGTGAAGACGTGTATTTTCTTTTCCCAATCATTGTTAGGTTTTCTGCCTTTTAATTTATGCTCCAACAATCTATAAAGAAGGCAAATCTAAAAACAATCTAAATATAATCTTATGTGAAGGTGCGATATCTTGTCAATAAGGTGCATGAAATAAAAGTTTCATTCTAAATATAATTCCTTTATTAATTTGAAACCTCTCATTTTCATGCTAAAGCATCATCTTCATTATTGATCAAAATAGACCGTTTTCTATGAGCTCTTGTTTCATTTATTCGAAATGATCAGAATGCACTCTTGCTGTAACGGTCTGACCAAGTTCAGGCAACTCAAAATGCATGATATTAGAAAAATCTCAACACACACAAACTAGGGTCTTTTTTATTGTCAGTGATGATCAGGTGCAGTAAGGAACAGAAGCATCTCCGGATGAAAGCAATTGTAATTTTCCGTTTAGGATTTTTGTATAGCATTCACTTTTCATCTCAAGCTACGAACATCACTAAAAGAGATCGGCATCGTATTGAGACAAAAAAGATGTGCAGATGATATGACGTTTATTGAGCGATATCTCCGTCAATTAGTGAGAGATGCAAATTCCTTCTCTGAATAATTTTCTTATGTGACGAAGATGATTCTGAATTGTAGATCATAGACAGTTTATTACCAGTTATAATTCCTCAGTTGTTCAATTAAGATCTGAATCCAATATCATTTTAGATAATATTCTAATTTGGCTTCGACATTTTTCTTCTTTGTTAAAACAAGAAATTTTGGAACCAAAAAATATAATTCACAAATCAGCTTGAATATAACAATAAAATTTCCATGTTTTCTTTATACAATCTGAATATGAACGAGCCTGTTGAAGAAATTTTAGATACTTCTCTCTCCCCCTAATAGATGATGAAGATTTTGCACAATTTTCCTGTGATGGGATTTTAAAATTTTGTGATCACAGAAAAAAAGGTATTGATACTTTATACTTCAGGAATTTGAATTTCCATTAAGTCATTTTATTAAATGCTTGAAACAGATACTTATTACATTGTTAACCTCAATTTAAATCCTTATGTTGATATTAAAAACAATATGATTAATGTTAAACTAAGTTACATGATAAATAAGTGATATTATTAAAGAGCTGAAAGATTAGTATTTTCTCAAATATACCTATACATCAAATCATGAAAAGTTGAAAATAAAATATATACTAAAGTGTTGAAAAAAATTTAGGCATTTAAAAATTATACGTAAAATGATTTCATGTAACAGACATGCTGTACCATATTTACAAAATGAAACTAAATTGATCGATTTGATTTGTCTCCATGTGTCATAAGTGACAAACATATACTGTAGCTGGATTTTAATGAGGCAGTTTTAGATACAAAGTTCTGAGATATGTATATGTATATTTTGCGAACCTGTACCTGTGTATACAATTGTGTCTGACATTTCAACGACAGGTGTTTTTCTTCATAATTTTACAAGAAATAATTTGAGTGATACGAAATTTAGAAATGACATATTGCATTTTGTATTGAATCAATGACAAAAACATAGTTCTGCAAAATTTAATACAAGGTATAAAATATGGAATAAAACAGAAAAGTATTAATTAAACTCAGAGTATTTTTACACATTATTGTTTGTCCAAAAGCTAGAACATAAAAAAGTAGATGTCTATTAGAATTATATATGCCTCTCCGTACTACAATAGTTGTCACACCATCTTTCAAACTCAACACTAGATTGTACAACAGTTCTTGAGTTAAAAGTGCTTCTTTCTCAATCAGCATCTGTTTCAGCTGAGCAAATGACTTCGGCTGAATGGTCTTCTCGTCTACAAGACTATATTAGTTATTCGCTACAGTTAAATTCCTGGTGTGGTCACTACTAACTTTTCTAACAGCTGTACTTAGGCTTAGTGCGGCGTTTCTTACCAAGAAAATGACGCTTTTGTTAATTCCGAACTCTTCAGCAAAACAAGTCTCAGTACTTCCCTTTTTCAGTTTCATTCTTCCACGTATGTAATCATCCAAGTGATTTCTTTCAAGCTATATTTCATGAAAGGACTCGCTTGTATTTGCCTATAATGCATTTTATTGTTGTCTTGAACAGCACGCCCCGATCACACGTATTGTGGGTACACTTACGTCTTCTACATAGGTTTGTTCCTGACGTTTGCATATGCTTGACTTTTTTACTGAATTGCATTTTTAATGTACTAATCACAAGTGACTGAAAATTTTCTGTAACTTTAAAGCTATCTATTACATTGTTGCTTAAGTTTTGCATGCTAGTGTATATTTATATGCAGGCTAAAACGCTTAAATGCTATATACAAATATTTTATTAATTTATCAAAAATGCCTCAACAAGAGAATTCTAGCAAGCGAGTCATAGAGTTATGCTTATTTCTGCATTAGTCAACTATTTTCTTGATTATGATATAGAAGCTATGTAAGACACTCTAACCAATAGAGTGATGATCAATAAACAGTAGTATCCATCTATTTTTTGAAATAAAAATGATTAAAAAAGAAAGTGTCAATAAAGAGAATAAAATAACTATAGTATTTTCAGTAAAGCATATTATGTTTAATCAAAGTTTATTTTTAATAATATCTATTATTTTAGTAGTTATTTTCATCGTAAAATTTCTAAATTTTTAGTTAGAGATAATAATTTGATTTAGTTTGATTTGCATTTCAAATTGTATTGTAATCAAGTGTATTACATGTGTATTGCCACAAATGTGCATTTTTTAAAATAATTGTTTTTTTTTAATTTGAATGTGAACATAATTAGTCTATAATGCTTATAAAAATTTTTGTCTCGACACTGCTTTATAGAATGAAAAGTTTATCTAGCGCAAGGCATTTTGTCCCTTCTTGTTAATGGTCATGTTTTTTTCTTATATTAGAAATAATTTTTGAAAAACTGATTTTCTTAAGATAATCTTTGTAATAGTGATTTTCTTTAAGATAAATCCTGAATTTTTTTGCAAAGCAATATTATCATTAATGAAGGTTGTGTTTTTTTAAAGATTAAATTTAAGCTTCAAATAACCTTTTTCAAATCTTGTGCGAAAGGCCTTTGTAAAAAAGATTATGAAATATAACTTTTATTATAAAAATGTTTTTTAAGTAAAATTTTGTCATATGAAAATAATGTAATATTCCTGGTAAAATTACATGTTAGTGCAACTAAGATTTTCTAATAGGATTTTGTGATTAAAAAATATTATTTCATAATATATACCCCTTTTTTGAACCATAATTTAAAACAGTAAATTTAGTTTTTAAACACAACTTGATCAAACTTAAATTTAAATTGAGTTAATATAACTTCTTTTGAAAAAAATATCTTAAAATAATACTTCATCGCAACAATTCAGTTCGGCGATTATTTAAGACGTAATTATTTTGCATAATTATCCATTGAATATGTCTCTAGGAGTGTTCCTTAACACAAAGTTTAACTAAAATTTCTTTTTAAATATAATCCATCACCAGAGAGAAATCAGAATGCAAAAAGTTTTAGCATTTTTTTTTAAATTTCATTTTATTGCATTTTTAACATTTAAACTTAATGATGATAATTATTCTCTCTATTTATGTTTAAATAGAAATTTTAATCTCCTTTTTGATTTTAACAAGTTTTTCACCTCATTATTTGTTACATTCTACACAACTTGCTTATATGATGAAGAAATAAAGAAAATATTTTTATGCTTGAATATATTTTTAAAGCTCACTCACAAAACTTCATAGTAGCAGAATTATTAAATATTGATTTATTTTAAGAATTATACGTTTTTAATGTTTGGTGAACTTAAAAAAATTATTTAAATCATTAACTCCTTTTTGAAGTTCAAGTCTTGGCAAGTTTTTTAAGTCTTTATATAAAAAGGAATATTTTAATTAAATAATAAAAATTGATTTATTTTAGTTCAGCGTAAAATGTAATGATAATTGATTTTCCGTATATCATTATATTTAGCAATGTTTCACAGTTCACTCTAAAAACATATTTACCCCATATAGGCAGAAGTGGATTCCTAAAGGAAAACAAATTTCAAATCGGAAAATATCTGCAAAAATAAGATATATTTGAAGTAAAAGCACGTTTCCTTACTCCCGAACTTAGAGCGAGATGTTTGACAAATACCAAAGAATCTTGGCAAAGAAACGTATTTCGAAGATTCATCATACACGTCCGGAAGCGGGGATACACCTCATACTTCTATCCTTAGAAAAGGTGTGAATTACTCAGTTTGTATCTGAAGAACTATTTGCAAAAGCTTATTCTGAAAAAATAAAAAATCGTTTCTTGTGATACATTTTATGTAGGAATCGCGATGTATGTGAAATCATAAGGAACGTTCAGCTCAGAAGGTAAACTACTTCAAAAAATAATATAAAAGATACAAGTTACAAGTCTATGCTTTATATATTTTTTTCTTCGATGGTTTCAGAAGTTTTGATGCTTTTTAAATGAATTTTGATAGGTAGACGTAACTGAAATGTTTTTGAAATAATTATGAGAAAAACTATATACAGCAGTCATCAAGTTTTGTATTTCTCTTATTAAAGTTTAATTATTTGTTTTGTATAAAATGTATCTGTTTTCGCAAAATTTATACTAAGGTAATCATATTACCTCAAATAATTATTCATATTATTTATATAGACTGAGAGCAAATCAATTAACTCACAATAGGTAATTTTAGCGAATTGCATTTATGAAATTCTCTTTTTATACATTGCCATATTCAATTAAAATCTTATTTAATCACTTTAAAATTCATTTCCAAAATAATATCAATACACTAGCAAGACCATTTATTATTATAAGACATAAATTTATCTTATTCTGCGCAGTTTACATTTAAGGATACATTCAAGAACTTTCAACGTTTTCTTTTAATTAAGCTACACTCAGTAACAATCATTTTATTTTTAAATTCCATTTTTAGTAAATAGTTGCTGAAGAAATGGGAATTTATATTGAATCTCATTCCTATTTAGAAAAAATGAAGCTTCAATCCTAAAAGTTCAAAATTTTTAATTAAGTATCTAATTCATATGTAATTAATAATCATGGGAAAGACAACCACAGATTTCCTATGTACATAAGACAACATTATTACCTACCATTTGAAAAACAACTAAGGTTTTTTATGAAATGCTGTGCCTAATATTTTTAATTACTTTGAAAATTTTAAAAAGGAAAGAACAGCAGTTATTAAGTCAACTTTCTAAATATTGAATATAAGGTAAATAAGAAAGTTCTTGCCGTTTTCGCGTTGACATTGAATGAAGTGATAATAAGTATGCAAATTAGTGAATCACGTGGTTCAGACACCGGTCACTCGAGAGTAGAAATAGCAGTTGTTATAAAAGCATGTCCACCACACTCTTTCATCAATCATAACCCGTAGAGTAACGAAGAGAAATGGACGCGTCAAAGGAGCTTGTTCAGTTTTGTTTGATGTACGACTTCAAAGTAGACTTATCAGCTGCTGCATCAAATCACCGAATATACCAAGTATTTGGGAATGAATATACGCCAAGGCATTGGTTTTACAAATCCATATTAGGAGATTTGTCCCTCAGTGATAAAGCTGGTGTCTAGTGGACTAGTCCTCAAGTGGTTCACTATGAGTTTCTACCAACAGCCCAAATGTTCACTGCGGACCTATACTTGCCGCCATTGGAACGTGTGCAACATGCATTGCAACAGAAAGAGTGAACACTGATTAATCACAAGAGTGCATTGTTCTTGGCCGATAATGCGAGGCCGCTTGTCACGCGGGTGGCCAGGAATACCATACGCAGACCTATTTTGGACTTAGTGTCATCCTCCTTATTCACTTGATGTTGCACCATCAGAATACCACCTTTTTCATTCCCTGGATAATTTTCTTCGTGGAAAATGCATCACCAATGAAACAGAATTATGTCAAGCACTTACGGACTTCTCTGTGTCCATAACCCCAGTGTTTCACCGAAAGCGGATTGCACAATTGGAGACACGTTCGTTGAAGGGGCGGGATACCAATGGTGATTACTTCGAGGACTAACAATAGGCTACACTTTCTGCAGGTCATGTTCTTTTGAGTCATAAAAAGAGGGAAGAACTCTCTTGTTTACCTTGTATTATGTCGTTTATATCATCCCAAATAAAGTCTTAGTTAAAATTAATTGACACACATACACATCTTTTTCTTATAATCGAAGGGATAAGACATTAGTAATAATAATAATTTAATTAAATAGATACCGTAAACCAAATATTATTTGCCACTTCGAACATTATAATTCTAGCAGAACCAACATCAAAAACCAACTTCACTTAGTAATATTTGTTGCAAATGTTTTTATGATAAAATAAATTTCACCTACCCTTGAAATTTTATGTATTTATATATATATATATATATATATATATATATATATATATATATATATATATATACCGAGGGTATAAACACATTTTTAGAACGATTTCGGGGCCGTTTAATTAATATTTAAAATTTAAAGACTATTTTTTTAAATGTTCGATCTGATAGCCTTTTTTCTAGACTATAAGTCTGAATCATGATTTCCATGATATAAGAGCTTTTCGTAAAATTTCCAGGGGTATTGCTTTCCATTCCTCTTCCACTACTTTCCAGAGTCCATCTATAGCGTTGGGTTTGCGTTTAGAAAGAGCTCTTTTTTACAAACCAAAGGCACAATAGTCCATAGTTGAAACGTCAGGGGACTTCACAGGAATATGTTGAAAAGGTATATATGCTATATCTGTATTAGTCTTCATTTTTTCCAGGAATGCGGTGGTAGTTTTCGAAGTGTGACTAGTAGCTTTGTCTTGATGAAGTTTCACTCGTTGAAAGTCTTTGGGATAAAAAAAGTGGAATTTCTTCTGTAAATATTGGACGTAAAATCTTCTCCTGATAGTATGATGGGTTGATTTTAACATTTTTTCTTATCTTTTTATTTTTAATTTCCCATTGTAGGAGAAACCTGCGAGTATCATAAACCCCTTACTGAAACTTTCTTTACATTGACGGAACCAGGTTTGTAAATTTTTTCTCTTCGTTTTCTATAGTAAATAGACCTTTTTTGTTGTACTCATTTAGGTAAACCCATGCTTCATCAAGGGTCACAATGTTTTTCCATTTATATCCTGCTAAATGAGTTTTATACAGGATTCTACAAAATGTTTTGCGTTGAGCGACATGCCTCAGCAAAAGCTGGTGAACATTATGTATTTTAGCTTTTTTAAGTTGTAAATCTTGATTTATTATTTTATCTATCATTGCTACAGATGTATCTAAAGACTTTCCAATTGATTTCTGTGTTGGCGGATTTTCTCTTGTTAACAGGGATTTCACTTTAGAAACATTTGAAACAGTACGTACTTACTTTCTCGGATATTCGTTTGGAGTCTTCTTTCCATGTAGAAATATTGATTGACGGTTTTACCTGTCCAATTAATAACATTGCTTATATTGCACTTAGAAATTTTAATATCATGCATTTCACAGCGTTTTTGAATCCTGGAATAAGAATATTTCTCTTCGGAAAGCGCAAAAACATATCCTTCAATCCACAGTTTGTTTACATGCGACATTTTGAAAGAAGAATTAATTTAAAAGTAGCAGACGATATTTCTCATTTCAAATAAGCTGTTGAAAAACATTTTTGTTCTAAAACATTTACTTTTTTGAAATTCTTAATCAAAATTGTTTTTAAAATGTGTTAATAACATATATATATATATATATATATATATATATATATATATATATATATATATATATATATATATATATATATATATATATATATATTGTATGGGAAGGAAGAAAAAGAGGAAACTAGAAAAACTCTATGGACAAATACTTATATTCAGACACAGTGATACTGACTGCTCTTTTATCAGTACTTGGATATAAGCATCAGTATATTACTTTACAGAATTACACAAACATGTTATATAAGAAAATTGCAAATTTAGTACCACTTATTCCTGAAGAAATTCATTAATCTGGACAACTTTAAGTAATAATAAAATTTGTAATATATGAATAGTAACCCCTTTATTTCCAATAATAACCTCTTATAATGGATAATAACTCCTTATATTTTTCGCAGATAATTGACGAATAATTTATAAATATCAAAACGGTACCAAACAACTTTTTAAACTGATTGCAAGTTGTTGTTGCAGCTCCAGCATGCTTCCCTGTACCTAGACCTGAGTTGGGCTCTACTAGTTAGATCGAAGCAGTCGGATGGAGTCTTTATGGTTAATATTTGTCATAGCAATATATTCATGGCAGATACTTTGAAGATTAATATATTTGCTAAGAATTTACTAATTCCCCGATACACAAATAAGTTCAGAAACACTTGATGGTATGCTTCAAATGAAACTGTCAGTGATTAGTTTAACCCATACATCCGTAACGGTGCATCAATAAATGGAATAGATCAGTTGTAAATGAATTCTTATCTATACCAAAAGTACCAAATTCGTTGGAGTGCATTCAAAACTTGACTAAATTGCTTGTATCAAAAACACGCTCTGTAATTCTCAACTCTCGTTACTCCGCCACTCTTTAAATAGACTGGTATATAAATTAGCTGATGATAACGTGCATTTTTATCTTGTAAAATAAACTTTTATTCGTGTTGTGCAGCAAGTGGTAATAAAGTTGACTGTAAAAAATATTTTATCGCCATTCTTCAGGACAAATTGTGTGCTATTGTAAGTATACCCTATAACACATTGAAATCCCTGTCAAATCTAAACATGTTCTATAGACTAATGCTGGTTTGTTATTCCGCTGGTATCTCCTAATTCTCTCCAGAAATTCTGTAATAAATATTAAACTAGAAGCATTAATGACATTCGTTTTGAGTAACACACACACTTGCTTTTATTCTACTATAATCTCTATGGGACTTTCCATGTCATGATGCATGAAAATAAAAACTTAAAGAAGTTATATCATAAATGTTGAACATACATTTTAATTTTATTATTATTTTTGTTTATTATTGTGTTTCAAATACAATGCTTTCAGTATAAATCCCAAGAGCATTTATTGGTTTTGTAAAATTCCCTTATTGTTTGGTGACACACAAGTCGTAAAAGCGATTGACAGCAAATTTTTCCACACGTTTAGATTGAAATCTATAGGACACAAGACTATATATTTACTGATAATATATCTACAAACTCCAGACAATTGAAGATATTTTAAAAACTCGTTTGATTATTTCAGGAACATTCAAATCCTTTTAAAGTGACGAAACAATTTCATAAGTATATTGATGCATAAATTTATCAAAGTGCATGTTAATTTTTGCGTATTTTCTATAGTGATACTCGACACAATAATAAGTTCCAGAAACTTTTCATAAGCCAGAAATTATTTTCAAAATTGACTTCCTTTTATCAAAATTTAAATTCCCTTAAAATCCGAAGATTTTTTATCAAAGAGTCAATAAGAAGAACGATCAGGATAATTTTTATCAGTACTTCAGTCTACTTAAAATCTGTTGTCTATGGATTGCTTCTGTTTAATCTCTGATTTTTAAATTTTATGTTTTAAGCTTTCTCACACAATGTAATTCGAGAGTTTCCTATGCATTAACATTCAGTTTTAGAAGAATATACGTTATAATATTAATAATTTGACATCATCAGTGATGAGCATAATTCTGCTGTCAGGAATATAATTAAAAAGATTTTTTGGTACATATTTTAAGACTATGTATATATATATTAATAGCATGTGTGTCAATTAAACTGTTTTAGGTGAAATTATGTATCTATTTGAAGAATACTGACTTTTTGACCTTAATAATTGTCAAAATATAAAAGTTAGATCTCACATGTTTCGTATTTAAAGTTTAAAAGTTATATATTTATAATAAATACTAAAATTTAGTATTTCATAATGAGAGAAATTTATAAAAATTTTGTTGTTTTACTTAATTGATTAAGAGAAAGTTCTGCCATTTACATTTATCAAAACGATTCTACTTTTTAACGCACAGAATTTTAATTTTGTAGATATATATTTGGCATCTGAGCAAGATGCTTACAATTTTTTTCTAAGATGTATATTTCTTTTCCTATTTTATGTATGATTTCTTTATAAAAATAAAGGCTATTTGACAATTTATTCTTTTACTATAGAGTGTTCCTTTGATATATACATGTATAGTCACTCAAATTAATGCAGAAAAAAGGTGATATGCTGATCCACAACAGGAAAAACATCCTGTAATATGTAAATCACTAGATTTCAATGTATACATGTAAAATAAGTGTCAGTAACGATAACTAAAATGGGATTAAAGGAAAAATTTGTGCAATAAATTCTTTTTCATTGGCTTCTCACTTCTTGTTCATCGTTGTTTATTGGCAAATTTTGTCTTACAATTATTCTTCTAAAAAGGAGAAAAACTTACCAGCATATTTCTGGCTTTGATAAAAGTTGAATTATAACCTTCTGGGATTATAGTATCACAATATTGCTACTCGCATTAGATGGGATTCTATAGTGATGAACTATAATTGCGTGCAGAATATGGAATCGATGTGTTCATGTCAGTCATAGAAAGCACTGTGCTGGATTTCATTGGCCTGCTCTCACTAACAAGAGTAAAGACAAGCATGCTGTCTATATGCGTTTAATGGATTTTACAGTCACATCCTGAGTCAAATAATATAGGGCCCTTTGTGGGACAACAAGAATCTACGTAAACAGTTTCACAATGATTTTAGCAGCATATGGCATTATTTAATTATCATGACTTCGTCAATTTTTGAAGTCACACCACAAACAGGGGTGCCTTCAATGTTAAGATAAATGAAAAACATGGATCCTACTACTTTATCAGAAGAATTCCAGTTCTGTGTACACCAGCACATTTATGTTTGGTGGCATCAGGGTGAACTCACATACAAGTATGAATTCAACATTGTGATTGTAGTTCATCACCTGGTGGCCGAGACATAAATGCAATGCAGTGCAATTGCATGTATGTCTCGGCCAGCTTTTGAAGACATTGATGGTTGTTTGAATAGTGGCCGCTACACTTCTATTGTGCTATGACCTATGGCTCACTCCCTTTTAAGCATAGAGGAAAGCTACGCTTTATTAGGATAAATGAATACCACATACTACTAGTATAGTAGGGTTTTTTCTTGTCACAGATATTTTTCAGATGTTATCCTGGTCAGGACTGTTTTCAGATCTCTCATTAACGTTAATTGTTTATTTATGTTAACGTAAAATTTTTAATAACGTTAATATTAATGCCAGAAATATTTTCTATTTTATAACTCAATTTAGTTAAAAAGTTCTAATACACATAAATTTTAGGTTAGTAATCTGAATAAAATCAATATATTGCTTATAAATTTAATTTTTTATACAATTTTCAAACTAGCATTTACCGAAATGTTTATCATAAGAAACGCTTTTACTTTGTATGATTAGGATAGTTTAGCTGGAGATTCCTTATGCATGTAAACCTAAAATAAGAAATATGAACAAAAGTATATATTGGCTTTTTTCTGAATGAAGCATCTAAACATAGCTAACAATATTTAAATAATTCAAATAAAAACAAATGCTATATCAATGTTATAAATAAAATGGTTAAAAAATATGACATTTTGTATTTTAAGTATTTCACGTTTCTCACACTTATCTAGAATTTTTTTAATATTGTTTATTCATCAAGATTATGAATCGAATCGAATATATTACTTTCATCAATCGAACATGTGTAAGACAATATACTCTTCACCAGAATCAGGTATTCGATAGTGTAATAGATCTACGGCAAACACTTGATGTATATCTGAGAATTAACATTTCTTTATTGATATATTATCATATTTTAGTTTCAAAGGCTTTTGCCTATATATTTAATTTATAAATATTCAACACCTATTTATAATACACCAAATATCTATAACATTGCAGAATATAAGCAGTTCATGTCTGCATCATAACAAAAAAAAGTTGTAAAGATTCATTTTATTTTGCTTAGACAATTTTAGCTGTTATGATTTTTTCTGTCTTTTTCGGTCAAAATATGGAAAAAAACATGCATTTTTGTTTTTCAAACTCTATAAATATTTTTTGTTCATTATAAGTGTCAAATCTATTTTAGAATCAGCAAAATATAAAGTACACTTAAACAGAACTTTTGGATGTTCATTTTCACAAAAAGTAAAAGAAAAATTATGCTCAGTTAGACATACAGCTTAATATATACTATTTTCCCAATAGCATTTATTTAAATTCAAATACATATACACACTATTTTTTATTACTTTTTGGAAAGGTATGGGGAGCATTTTACATTCTGAATTTCGTTTCTCCATTTCCTCAAACTTTTCATGAATAATAAACAAGTTTGCCACACAACACATCGGTGGAGCCTGGATTGTAGACTGTTATCGAAAATTCCTCTCTTTGAAAAATAGGGGAACAGAAAAAGAAGAAATATTGCTTATTTTTTCAAGTTTTACACTGAGAGCGATCGATGTCAGTAACCGAGATTTTCAGGAAACGCACGTTTTGTATTTCTTCTGGATATATTTCCATCCACTTGTTCCGTCATGATAGGAAAATAATTTGTGTACCATATTTCATGCCAGAAAGAAAGGCCATTTTAAGGGAGCGTCTATATTTACCTTTTTTTTTATTCTTCAGCAAAATGCACATACTTCTATTTGTTATTCCACAATGTAAATAGACTTCATGTTTTTACAGGTAATGCACATGAAATATTTTTGGTGAAACACTTCTAGACACGATATTTCCTTGGTATATAAAAATGAGCATTTACATGATATGCAGAAAATAACATACTGTAAAGAAGAGTAAGGGTATTTTAAGTGATATTTGAAAATGTTGAACTTTAGAAAGATAGGAGTGTTATATTTTAAGATTTTTAAATGCAAACCATATTATCAAAATGTATGTAAATTAATATAAATGGCTTATGATAAATAATTTTAACAATTTTTTTAAATGTTTAATTATTATACATTACTGAGTCTAGGATTTTGTGCGATGTTTTAAATAATGGCTTACGCTATTTTTAAGAAACATTTTAGAAAAAAATAATATGTAAAGTGAATTTCTTGTTTTAAATATTCATAAAATTTAATTCATTCGAATTTAATTTATCAACTGTAATAAGCATTATGCACTCATTTATTCAAATTTATTTTTGTATTATATTTATATTCACATAAAACTAAGGAAATGAATTAAACAATATGTTTCTTAGTTACACAGATAGATGGAGGCTTTCTTATAAGCCACAAGCCACTTTTGCACACCCTAACATATATATATATATATATATATATATATATATATATATATATATATATTATACTTTTCTCAATTTATTTTTAGAATACAATCAAGAAAGTTTGCCAAAGCGTTTGAATTAAAAAAGTTAAATATAAATAATTGTTGGTGGATATTTTATTTATTCATTTATTTAACTATGAATATATATATCAAATTTTCATCTGATTAAAAAAGCTATATTTTAAATTAAAATGCTTTTCATCCTTATTAACTTTAATGAACCATTTACCTAATTATCGTTAATAAATTATTTCATCTTTTCGATTTTCAAATGTAAATTATTGTAACTTTATTAATTGATTCTAATAATTAACGGCATAAAATTTTAATATTTTGAAAAGGATGTATCTTAATAGCCAAGCATTATTTTTCACTCAATTGTTGTTTCGATGGGTAGTATTTTTATCTTTTTCAGCACATGAACTTTAATGAATGTCAAGGGAAAGAATACATTCGAAAGATGGCTGAAATATAGTATTTCATTTCTGAGAAATTCTATAAATACTTTGCAATCCCAATTATCTTTTGTTCTCAATATACATCCGAAAACATGGTTGGTAAATAAAAGGAGATTTTTGTAATAAATTTCATTTTGCTTATTTTCTTATAACAAGACTTCTTTAAGGAATACGAGTTTCAGCATATATTTTTCCCTGTTATAAATTAAGCACATTTTTAAAATATAAAGTGAAATTTGGAAAAATATTAAATATGATAAGTCCTGGTGTGTATGTATAATATAGATGAAGGAAATATAGTATTTCATTTCCGTAAAATTCTATGAATTCATTGCAGTTCCAATTATTTGTGTTTCTTCAGAATCATTCGCGCGAAAACCTGGTTGGTAAATAAAAGGATATTTTTATTTCTTGATCAATAAATTTTCATTTCGCTTATTTTCTTATAATAAGCCTTTTTTAAGAAATACCTGTTTAAGCATATATTTCTCCCTATTATTAATTAAGCACATTTTTAAAATTTAAAGTGAAATTTGAGAAAAAAAAAACATTAAAGATGATTAATTGGGATGTATAAATATGTCATTATTTTAAGTCTTTATGTTGATCTGTAGTCAATTTCATATTAATTTTTACTTACACGAGAGTCATTATTTATATATATCACCTAATAAAGAAATAAAAATCACTTATGATTGAAAATTGTTTCATTTCCCAAATATTTCTGTTGAAGTTTTATACACTTTTTCATGCCTTTGAACTAGTTTTCTAAGCAGGTTTCCCATTCAAATTAAGGTACTTTCACAAAGCATTTGTTTCTAATTAATCAACTGTTTCTTCGGGTGTCATAAATCATTGATCACTCAATGTATTTTTCATGTGATGGAATGAAAATGTCCTTGGTTGCCAATCAAAATTGTACCTTGAATATTCCCTTAATTATATGTTTTGGCCCTGTCTAAAGTTCCTATTTTTCCCGATATGTGGGGGCTCTAATGCCATAATAAAGAATGATTCACCACTGTTCTACTTTTTTTGCATATTCATGCTAAAATGGAAAAAAAAGTTGTAAGAAATTATGATTAAAATATTAATTGATACTTTGAAATTATCCGCAGTGTGTCACATGCTAATATTTATCGTTGCCAAGTAATACAATTGCTCAATATTTTTAAAATAATATAAGTTTTAACCTTCATTTTACAAAATACATTTCAATATTAATAAAATCATCCAAAGCACTTAGTTTTCCAGATTTATAAAACAACAATTTACTATCAAAAGGAGATAGTGTTTGGTGCTGCTTGGCATGAATAAAGAAAAATGATGTAGGAATGAAACCATCACATACTCACATGAATATCTCGTTTCAAACAAGTTTTAAGTCAGGGATGCTATGCATTATAATAGAAAATTAGGATTTAACACTATTCATTGTTTTTCTAGAAAATAGGATTTTGAATTGAAAATTTATAAAATAATATATAATTTCTTTTCCACTTCACATTCAAAATTGTGATCCATTTTAATTCGATTAAATTTATATAACTAATCTGTGGATTAGATATCTTACTAGATAAAGAATACCAGAATTAAGTATGTTTAATTTTTAAAAGTGCAAGTAGAATGCACCTTGTGACTCAGGAAACCCATTGTCAGCAGAATTTTAATTTCATCTTTTAAATGCATCTACTTGTTATGCAAATGTCCCTTTTTTCTCAACGTCAGTATGCAGTGTGCCTATAAAGTTTTGAATACATAAGATAAAGAGATAAGATGTTCAAGAATTCATAAGATAAAGAGTACTAATCACCTTTGTACATAGAATAACTCTTATATTTTCATTTGTAGTGAAAATTGCCTGAGAAAATTTCATTTTTCCATTTAAAAATCACTTTTATAAGTATCTTCGGGTCTTATTATTAATTTTATGTTCTTCTCATTTCTTTCATTAATATAGCTTACTCACGATATTATTTAGATATTTTTTTACTTTTATGGTAAAGTTTAGAATGCAACATCTTGTTTAATTCGTCTTCTTTCGATATTTCATTTTTTAATATTTTATCCAATTAGAAGTTGAGGAAAATGATAACATTACGATAAAAAGCCTAGATGTTATGGTAGTTCATTGAATCGAAATAAATAATATAAGCAAAAGAAATAACAGAAGAGTGTGGAAAAAAGATCTTCAATCGAGAAAGAATGTCTCGTTATGAAAAAAAAATAGCAGCCTTTTAAATATGATGAATCCTGAAGAATAGGTGTTTGAAATGACTACTATAAAGTATATTGTACTGTGAACAATATGATCTTTAAGTAGCATTTTGCGAAAATTCATTTTTTTTAAAATTGTGTTTTAAGTCATACTCTTTACATTAATTCCTAATATGTTGTATTATTTTAGTTTCTTTAAATTTTAAGTAATATAGAACTTTTATCTTCAAAATGAAGTCACATTCTAAGTAAATGTATCTAATGCTTAACGAATTATCTCTGTTTATTTTATTTTAGAAATCTTAATAAAAGTTGTTTTTCTATAGTGATTTATTGATTTTAATTACATAATGAATTTTTCTATCACTGAGATAATTTATGTTATTTAATCTCAAGTAATTCATGTTATTTAATCTCAGAGGTATATAAAAAAATCCACCAAGGAGACTCTTTAATTTGATTTATGATGTGACAGTAAAATATACTAAAGTCTTGAAAATTTCTTAAAAATAATGTATTTAATATTATGCATTTTATAATGCATACAAGTATTATATTGTAAACAATAATATATATATATATATATATATATATATATATATATATATATATATATATATATATATATATATATATATATATATATATATATATATATATATATATATATATATATATATATATATATATATATATATATATATATATATATATATATATATATATATATATATATATATATATATATATATATAATTTACTAATTAGAATATTAATACAGAAATATAATTTAATATTTTCTCAGAAGCGAAATTTAAAATCATTTATATATAATCACATATTTATTCAGTTGTATTGTATTATATTTGATTGCTCTGAAATTCTGTGGTGCAGGAAAACCAACGTCTTAATATAACACATGCATAAGAAATGTTTATTGATATATTAATCTTCCTTATACATTTTAGTAAAATTTAATATTAATGTGGAACTATACGTACTAATTTAGGTGATTTTGTACAGTGATGTCGAAAGGAAACAAAACAAAGCAAGTTTGAAATAAATGAAATACACCAAGAAAGACACCCATTCCTAGTAGAAAGGCAATTCTCCTTTTATAATATAGTTGCAGTAGTTAAAATCGGCATAAAAAATGAATGTGCATATGTCTGATTATTTTGTTTGACTAATTTTCAAGGGCATGCTTCGAACACATTCAGAAATATTGTTGTAGAGCCCTAATTTATTAATAGAGAATATCATTGATTATATTATAGTCATTGAACTCTCTAGAGATGATAAAATTTTGATATTCTTTACACGTGATATTCTTTACACATGGCTTCTTGAAATCTTTCATCAAACCTGCTTTGAAGAACTTGTACTAAGAATATATGAACATAAAATGAAATTTACATTAACTTCATAACTGTTTTCCTTTCTTTCTTAGAAAATGTTTTTCACAAATTTCGAAAAACACATTTTTTGGCTGCAGCAACTTTTATAAATGAAGATTAGGCGTTTATGTCACGTTTATTCTATATGACATTTATTAGACGTTTATGTCACGTTTATTAGATAAGACGTTTATTAGACATTTATGTCACACTTATTAAGTATGACGTTTGTTAGACTTTTGATGTCACGTTTATTAGATATCACATTTATTAGACGTTTATGATATGATATATTTATGTTTAAATATTTGTTGAAGACGAAACTTCAAATGACATTCTTGGGAACAAAACCAAACATCTCTCTATAAAGCCTTATAAGGAAATTAATAAAAAAATTAATTATTATCTCTTCCCAGCTAAGCGAATCTCAACAATGTGGTCTGAAAAAATATTCCTGGAAGTCAACAAGACATGGGGCAGTCAGCTGCAACTGGCTGAGTCATTACTTGAAATGCGGTATGTATTAAATACTAAGCCCCAGTTTTTAATGATCTTCAATGATAAAAACTGAAAGCAAAGTAGCCGAGTCACATACATTTTGAAATTCATTTCTTCACATCTTAATGAGAAATAACTTCATTTATAAGAAATTTGAGCCTTTATATAACTTCCTAATAAAAACATTTAGAAAATGTAGCCTTCCACTTACGTATAGAATAATTTAAAAATGACCTGAAGAATACTGTTAATTCATAATGAAGCACAAAAAATGAGATGCTGTATCTTCAAGAATCAAGAATAACATATTAACTGTTATGAAAAAATAAATTTGAAATGGATAATTTAAAACTAAAAAATTTTTATAAACATGTTAACAATATTTAAATACATTCATCATGCAATAAATTGTTTTCAAATTCATTAAAAATTTACCTTTGTATTTTCACAATTCTATATATTCATAAGAACTATACAAATTAACTACATTTATTATAATGTATACAGTTTTATTTGAATAAAAATTTATTTACGTCTGAAAATTAATCCTTCTTTAGCATTTGATCCCTTCTTTAGCAATTCCTTCAGCACTTCATCTATCAATAAATCATTAAATATCTTACATGAAATATAATTAATTAGAATAAAGATAAAATTATTTCTTGTTTCAAATTATATAAAATATGATCAATAAACTTATATCGATAAATATTTTTCATTATAATATACATTTATGATCAATAATATAGCTAATTCATTTAATGGACAAAAAAATTAATTTTATATTATCTACAGTACTTAAAATTTTACATGACACGCCGATACTGCTTTAAAAACATTCACGTAATAATCAATATTTCCTTATAAAATAATAATGTTTACCAAATATTTATAGGAAATAATTGAAGGTGTAAATTTCAGTTTTCAATAACTGAGAACTTCTTAATTTTTTTTCCAACGGCGGGCACTTGGGTGACGAGCCTTATGCCACAACAAGGCCAGAAACTTCTACTCATTTGTCGTTACCCAGCAGGTCACAGTCTTACAAAAAATAAAATTGTTTATTTATTTCGATCATTAGATTTGGCACGAACAAGTACTTACAAATATTTTCTGAAACTTATGGCTTAAAAGTCGTATAAAACATATAAAAATATTTCTAAGGCATAGAAAATAAGATCATGAAATAAAAATATGACGAAATATTTATTGTAGAACTTACTGTAACTGGAATATTCACTCACTAAAAATCTATATTTTAAAAATAGCAAACATGTTTCTACAAATCGTGTGTATTTATTTTTAATTTTATGGAATAATAGTTAAGAATAACTAGAAATATAAAATATACGAGGTTTTCTTTAATAAACGTATTAATGTTTATATATATATATATATATATATATATATATATATATATATATATATATATATATATATATATACACTATAAAATCAGAATTTATTTTTAACCAAGTTAAATTCTGATTACGTTGAATATTTTCTAATCATTTATAATCATACTTGAAGCATTGCAGTTTTAGAGTACGTTAGTTTTACTAAGATATGATGTCGTTATACAATTATCATTATATAATCCAGATATATTAATATAGTTTTACACAATAATTGTGCATATTAAATATAATAACATATAATTGTGCACATAAAAAAACATTTTGTTTTGATAAATTGATTCTGTTTATAAATTTCTTCGCTTAATTAAATAAAAATTTTATTTCTTTAAATGTAAAGCAGTATAAGGTATTGAATTTGAAATAATGAAAAAATAATCCTTAATATTTTAAGCATACGTAAACATATAGTAATATAAAATATTAAACTAAAAATAGAAAAAAAATCATGTTTTAACCAAACTTTAATAGTATACTACTGAGTTTTATTGTGAGATATAAATGCCACTATTTCCATACATTAAATTTTGCTAAAATTGTTTTTAACTTAAATTTAATTAAATAAAAATATATTGTAATTTATATCAGTACATTGGCTCTGTAAGGAAGACAATATTTTCTACTATATATGTATGTGTGCGTGTGCATTTAATAATATAAATATTTTCCTCGACAAAACGTACGATATTTATATGGAAATAGATGCTGAAATAAGCATTTTTCTCTAAATGGTGATGAAAAGATCAAGCACATGCATCAATAACTCTTTCGCTTAATACAATCTAATTATATATATTACCTATATATCTAATATTTATATATATATATATATATATATATATATATATATATATATATATATATATATATATATATATATATATATATATATATATATATATATATATATATATATATATATATATATATATATATATATATATATATATATATATATATATATATATATATGTATGCATATCCAGATAAGCAAATAACACATTTACCATGTTTCTATTTTAGGAAATCATCTAAAAATAAATTGTTAAATGTAGACGTAACGCTTTATTTTGCACTTTGGCAAGGATTTTAATATTATTTAAATAGTAAGTTAATTAAATTTTATTGCTTTAATATGATTTTTTCAATTTAAATTTTATGGACTTATAGAAAGGATTTTATAAAAATTTTGATATAAGTATAATGTCTAAAAAATTTATTTATTTATTCTACATAATTAAATTTTTTATTTAAAAATGTAATTGCATCAATATCAAATGATAAATGTTTCAAAATTAATCTTTTAAAGTTTAAGGAAAGCATTTTGTGTGTTGAATATATTTATGAATCTCTCTTTTATATTTATAATACGTACATTTCAAAATTAATTAAGATTGCTGAAAAATCTTATTTATGCAAACTGGTTAAAATATATTGAAGGTATGTTTTTTGTTAAACTATAAAGAACAACCCATTTATTTAATTTGTATATTTTTCGAAATAATTGATTAAAATTTTAAGGAAATATTTCAAGAAACATTAAATTAATTTTAATTTTGGAAAACAAAATTTTATTTGTATCATCAAAATTCATGTGTTTTGAAACTTATTTGAGTTACTTTAAAGAATATATTTAAAAGTCATACTTATCTTTAGAAAATATTTTACTTATATTTCTTAAAGTAATGTAATCACTATTCTCAGGCTCTCTATTTCTATTATAAAAAGATTACATTTTGAAGTAATGAGAACAAAATATGAAAATTAAGCCACCAATCTAATTAATGGAATGTATTTTTTTGAATTAAGAATCAAATTGTATAACCTGCAACCAGGGAAATTTATGATTTTATTAACGTTATAATGACATAGCTTGCAAATATATATTATTAATTTATAAATATATAATATACAGTGACTGTAAAAAGTATTCGTACAGTACGACAATTGATTTAAAAGAGATCCGTTCATAAAAATTATAAACATAAATTCCATTTTAATTAACTATAAATAAATATTAGAACATATTTTCACTAGTTTCATGTGAAATTTACACAAAAATAATTTTTTACATCAATAAATATTTACAAAACTGTAACAATCCAACATCTTTTGGTGCAAAAAGCATTCGTACACTAAAAGTAATGCAAATTGTTTTAAGTTATATTTTGTTATTGTTTTAGCCATTAATATGTAGTTAATTGACGTCATTTTGTAAGTTACTTAAAAGTTTCTTTAGTTGAAATTTTAATGTAGCGAGAAACTAGAAATTCTGTAATGGGTCGTAAAAGTAGAGGGACAAGTGTTTCCAAAAGAAAACTGATTTTAAGCTCCGTAAAAATGGTAAATCGTAAAAGATTTCTGATCTGGTTGGTAGACCTCGTTCAACTGTGCAGTCAATCATAAAAAAAGTTTGCTGCCTCTGAAACGGTGCCAAACAGTTCTCGTACCGAGTGACCATGTCTATTAACATCATTTGACAAATGGTTTCTGGTACGTTCATTAAGGAAGGATCCCAAAATAAGTGCTCCTACATTAACATCAGAACTGAAGAACATGGGAACAGCAGTCTCCGTACGTACTGTTCGATATGCATGCAGAAATGAAGGTTTAAATGGCCGTGTTGGGAGACGAAAATTCTTTGTTTGTGAGAAGAATCGGAAGCTGCGATTGTTTTTCGCCAAGCAATACGTTAATAAAAGTCCAGATTTCTGGAAAAAGATAATCTTTACAGACGAAAGTAAATATAACATATTTGGATCGGTCGGGAGACGAATGGTATGGAGAAAGCGCAATAGAGAAATGCATCCTATGAATTTAGTGTCAACAGTCACCGTATACCTTCGGGTGGGACGGTGCTCTTTGGTAATGTTATTACCAAAGTTATTATTAGTGTCAACAGTGAAACATGAGGGTGGAAGTCTGCTTGTTTGGGGGTGTATGAGTGCTTTTGGGGTGGGCAAATTAGTCTTTATTAAAGGCAATATAAATCATTAACTTTACATTGACATTTTAAGCAATAATTTAGCACCTAGTGCAACAAAAATGATCTTGAATGGTGATTACGTTTTCATGCATGATAACGACCCCAAGCACACAGCCCTAAACACAAGGTTCTGGATACTATATAATACCCCAAAGTTCATGAAATTTCCTCCTCAATCCCGGGACCTCAACCCTATCTAGAATTTATGGGACGTTCTTGATAAAAAATATCAGATCCAGACTATGATTTGAGATATATTTCTAATAAAAATGATTTGGAATCAGCTCTTAGTCAAGAATGGGACGCCATATCTAGCTCAATAGCAGCAAAATTGGTGGAATCGATGGCAAAGAGGCTCAAGGCAGCTATTGGAGCTAAAGTATATCCTACAAGGTATTAGCTGAAATATTACGATTGTATTGGCCAAAATATGCCTGATGTACGTATACTTTTTACACCACAAGATGTTGGATTGTCTTAGTTTTGTAAATATTTATTCATATATAAAATTATTTTTGTGTAAATTTCACATGAAACTAGCAAAAATATGTTCCCTTATATATTTATAATTAATTATAATGGAATTTATGTTTATAATTTTTATGAACGGATAGCTTTTAAATCAACTGTCGTACTGTACGAATACTTTTTACACTCACTGTATATAATTTTAGGGGGTATACTGCAGTTTTGACTTGTTTGACTTGATTCAAAGTGAATTTGATTGCTTTGTTAAATGAAGTTGTGTTTGGTTCATACGACCATATTTATTGAGAGGACCCAGTTCTGCAATGTGTTGAAGTAAATCCTTTTTCATGATTGGTTTTATGGTAGTTATTCTTGTGTCCTTAAGAACATCATACACCAAATATAACGACACATTTCGGCAACTTTGAAGAACTATCAGTGCGTGTAGTTTTTGTCCCAATATTCTTATTCTTCTACATTTTAATGAGAACAACAATAAATTAATTGTGGCAACTCTTGCGAAATTGCTCAGATATATCGGCTAATGTGATATTGTTATACAATTTCTTTCTAAGTTTCTATTCCTATCTATAAACAGTCACATTTTTCTTGAAAAATATGCATATTTACACATCTTACATAGTATTTAACTTTTTCAAGTCTTGTGCCAGCACTGGATTTACGAAAATACACAACATGAAGTAGGGTTAAACAAAAATTTGTTGGTGTCCCGTTCATTATTTGCGGCAGTGTATGTTACATGAGTTTCCTACAAAAATATGAATGTATTGATACTGCCTGAATGTGAAATTGCAATATTTGCAAACATACTAATGTATTTAACTGTAAAAGTATCTGGAAAAATTATTAACAGGCTGACATAATAAAATTTAAGAAAGTTATTATGTCAGTCTGTTAAAAGTGAAAAGGACTTTGTTGCGTATCAGACCATTAATTTTCATTTTATTTACGTCACACCTTTCTTGTGGATGGGATCCCAGCCTGGTTAGTCCTCACCAAATGAGAAGAAAAAAACAAGAAACGCAAATTTCTAGTTCTACGTTACACACAGTCATGACTAACGTTATCACGCTAAGTGAAAGAAAAGACACTGTGAAATACGAGCCACGTATGTTGCTTTTTGCTTGCCATTCTGAGCAAAGTGACTCTTTAATGGAAAGAACGTTTGGAAATCATAAAGATTTATTACTTGAATGGGCAAAATGTCACGGAGACATTGCATGTTTAACGCAGAAGCTATGGATTACGGCGAGGCCCCTGCCCTGTCAAAACTGTACGAGACTTGATTCATAACTTTGAAGAAACTGGTTGCACATGCGATCAACCTTGGTTTGAACGACCTTCCATTCCTGTGGAAGCTGCTTCAAAGGTTCATCACATGATAAGCACAGGTTGTCCAGCAAGTGCACATGGTGTTTCATGTTCTAAATCTGCCAAATTCAACTATCGGTAAGATTCTGCGCTCTGTTCTGAACATGTTTTTATATCGACTTCAGCGTGTCCAGATGTTAGAAGTGGGAGACTATCAATTACGGCTGGATTTTGCGAATCAATTCCTTATCTGGTATGATGAAAATAGCATCTGATCTTTACGGATTCATTAGAAATATGAGGATGTTTCTCGCTAACTTGTAATGTGTATTCGAGAAATTGTGTGCATTGAGTTGATACTAATCTATATTGCAAGAAGAAAAAGGTACTGTGTGGTGTGGTATAATGAGTACGTTCATCCTCAGTCCTTACTTTTTTGAAGAGGCTATTGCCGATGATCTGCCAACGGGTACATTAACGAGTGCTCACTATCTGTACATGTTAACTTATGCGATTCCCACATTGCAATGGCAAAATGCTCTATCAGAAGTTGTATGGATGCAAGATTGCTCACCTCCACATTTAGGATCTTCGATCAAACGAGTCTTACGTCAATAGTTGGGTAACAGAATTATATCCCGTCATTTCTCGTTTCCATTGCCACCAACATCTCCTGATCTGACACCAATGTATTTCCGGCAGTATGAATATCTAAAATACATAATGTATCTGTTTCGCCTTTAAAATGCTTCTGAATTGAAAGATGTCATCTGAACTGCAAGATATTCCTGTTGTCATAGTACCTGCTGCATTGCTATCCACCATCTGCCGCATGCAAAGCCTCATGGTGTGGAAAGGAAGTCATGTGGAGAATTTATGAAAATCTTTTATTTTATGCTGCTTCTCTGCCCTTACTGGTTGTCCCCACTTTTAGCCTATCTAACACCGGTGATTTTCATGCTACAGTTGCCGTTGGGACGCTATTTAAAGTTTTTCACAATTGAGATCACATTCCATTACAAAAACTTGGAATTACTATTTGAAATTTTCGGAATTTTCTCACTGTATTCGTAACTGTTGGAGAGACAATGTTGTTTTTCATATCAGTCTTAAGCGCATACCTCAAAATACCTTATTCGTTTTTATGAAACTTTCATTCACTTTTTATGAATGGTATGATAGTTTGGGCCTCATATGTCTCGATTTAATTTATTTTATAATCACACTGTATGATTTGAATAATGTGAAATAATTTATTTCCATTCTAGTTAAAAATATTAAAACTTCTAGTTTTATTTCAATTTGTGTGGTAAACTTTATTACAATTTCAAAAGTTTATTATTTTTTTTGATTAGCTTCAGGAATAAAAATATATTTCAATAAAATAAGATCTAAAATACAACTTATTAGAAATTTTTTATTCGTGATTTCATGTAAAAAAATGATTAGAAAAATAGAATCCTTATTTTAATCATCAATTTATAAAATTTACTACATTCTAACAAAAATGAAATATGAATAGAAATTAAAATGCAATGGTATTATCATTTACAGTAGTTTCTGAAAATGTTTAAAATAAATAATTGTACAGTACATGTCAACTTTTAATCTCCTAATATTATTTAGTTGTGGATCAAAAAATTTTAAGATATATAATTTCTGTAATATACATTTATAGCACGAACAAAATATTATGCAGCTGACATTTTTGTTCATATCATATTATTTTTTAACAATTCATCGATACAATGCAACGCAAATAAGAGCATTTAACCTATTTTCTGTATTTAGCAATGGAAGATTATAATCGAAACCCAAATTGTGTTCGTAGTAATTATCAAAAATATACATAGGAAATACTGTGAACCTAATGCACAATTTCACCTTATTTAGCATGTCAATTAATTTTCTTGAATCATCTAGTCAAATTAATTTTTTTCGTTGGTAGTCTAAAAGAATAGTGCTGTTAAAAATATTATATGGAAAATTGTTCATATGAGAAAACTTTCATAGCTGCTGAAATTAAATTAAAAGTATCATATAAAATATTATTAAGTATTTTCAAACAAGTAATATAAAATATAAAAGAAATGAACGGAAAAGACATCAATAAAAATTGAATAAGAGCATCATATAAACTCAATTTCTTTATTTTTCAATTAAGAAATTGAATTTATATGATGCTTTTATATGATATTTTCTTTATTGAAAAATAAAGAAAATTTTTCTTTATTTTTCAAGGTAAATAAGGAAAGTTGCTTCGCAATAAAAATAATAGAATTTTTTTTTAATTTTGTTCATGTTGTGATATAATTATCCATATGTGAAGCACACTTAATATTGGATTTGAATAGTTTATTCAAAAATAATCTAGGATTTTGTAAAGATTTATATGGAAGCCCAAGAAACTACATTTATTAATTCTTGCTTTTAAAGTTGAAGTTACATGAATTCATCAACATCAGAAAACAAAAATGGTTTAACGAACCATAGAATGTTTTGAGGTAATCGATTACATTTCTAGGTAGAAAAACCAGAACAAATGATTGCCGCAAGTTTTAATTTAAATTTAAACAGAAAGCAGTGGAAGATTACAAGTTATTAAAAAAGCTATTGCTAATTATAGAAGAGTATTCCTACTAAACTGAATGACAAAAATTTAATTAATGATTGAAAAAAAGAAACCACACGCACTGATCAACGGGAGCACCTGAATCCGTTCCATCCCATTAAGGACTTCAAAACAATTGATTTAAATTTGCTGCACTAAATAAGCAATTCACCATACCCCCAAACATATCGTAACAAATGCAGTCTACTGCACAGAAAAGATCTTCAGATTGCACATCACATGATTTAACCTGGAATGTAGAACAGGGAACCAATTTATGCCATTCGTTACTGCAATCAGATGTGATTCAAAACCCCGAATATTTTAGCTTGAATAATTGCACAGTAGAAATATATATCTGAATATCATAAAATTACCTTTTCGGGTAAATTCTGATTTTATCTGCAATATATGATCCAAATCAACAATTTGGAAACACTTTGAAGAAAAATTGTAGAGAAATTTTCATTAGCTACCCATCTTGTAAATGGTATAATAATTTGCAAGTATTGGATATGTGTCATTTTAAAATTTATAAAACTAAATTTTAGATATATAGAAATAAATACCTTATTGTAGGTATTTCTTTGTTGTAGTTCAAAAATGTTGTGTTTTCTTTAAGGTTTATCAAATGGTTGTATTTCAATACTAAAACATTAAGCAACCATCAAAGCTCAAGCAGCTATCTTAGCATATCCAAATTCCATTGTTCCACTGATCAGTTTATTCTCTAGATTTATCTAGACTTTTTTGAACACTTCTGTTCACTGACAGAAAAAGGCTAACTTAGAATAAAACCTTCTTTTATGCATTACAGCAATTTTTTTTCTACGAAAACTTTTATTTTAATATAAAAGGATAATTTTACTGAAATAAAAAAATAGCATATGGATAACCTACACATGAAGGAAAGTCTTTGAAATTTAAACTATTAATTTTTGAATTAAAATTTATCTTAACAATATACTAAATATTATATTCAGAAAATTCTTTTCGTTAATTGATTTGATATTATTTGGAAAGAGATGAAATTTATTTTGAGAAAAATGGTGAATTAAAATTTTTCAGTTTTAAACATAAAATAGCAATTCTCTAGTTTCAGAGTAATTTTAAGTTAATAAATGTGACACAGCCAGTTAAAATTTGAAAAGATAATTTATATTTCTTTGTTAGACCTGTAATTTAAATGGATCTCAAATTTAATGGAATTTTTGTTTTAAATTATAACTGAATAACATATTTACTTTAAAGAAGAACAAAATTATTTTATTTTAAGCTAAAACTTAAAATAAATATGAATACTTAGACAAGAAAATGCTTATAAAACTGAGATATATTTAAACTCTAATAGATTTCTTTCTGAGTTTTATAACATGATGATTAACTAAAATCAAGGAATTTGAATTGATAGAAATATCTTCTGAAGGTGTTTCATAGCTGAAGATAAGCGGATATTTTCTTCTTGACTATGTACATAGAAAGAGATGTTGAGTTTTAAGGACAGTGAAATTTTTTAAAGTTATTCTCTATTTAAAATTACACTTTTCACTAAGTGGTTCTTGTCCTAAAGGAAACGATGTAAGTAATTATTTATTTTTTTTTATTAAAAATATAAAGTAATTCCATATAATGACTTGAAACAAAGTTTTTAAATAAAGACTATATTACTTCTAAAGTCTATATATTAAATGATTTATTATTCTAGAAAATTTTTTGCGTTGTTTTCGAATATCACTTACTTCTTTTGAAAATATAATTGTTTTTATCATTATACACTATGACTTAAAATTTTATTATAATAATATATATTTTATTACATACTAATAAAAACATAACAATTAAAATTATTTAAATGTATAAATATTTTGTTATGTTAGTAAAATAGTTTTAAATTTTAGTTATTTGGTAGAAATTTCTTTGCTAACATTAAATCAAAATTTAATGCAATAATTCTTTGTTATTTGTTACAATTTGTGGAATATTTTATTCTTATTACTTAAAGATCTATTCTTGTTAAGTGCTATTTTTGTAATTTAAACATAAAAAGTACTTTCTAGAGTATTTTCAAAGAATGTTAAAATTGCGCAGTTTTTTGTCTTCTTATATATTAATTTAGTTTTAAAATTGATAACTTCATAGAAATCCCTGCAAAATTAATTTAAAAACATTAAATATTGAGATAAATTATTACAATTTTAATTCATATTTTCCAATTAATATATCACTTAATTCTAAAAGTTCATACACAATTAACACTGCAAAACATAATACGTCAAGATAAAAGATTTAAGCGATTATATATATCTGTTTTAAGAATTTAATTTTTACCCAAAAAGTTCTTAAAAATGGCATTTATTTAAAAGTAATCCTAATATTTATATTTTCACCATACTGATTGCATTTAGTTTTTAAAGTTTAATGCATACTGGCTTCTTTCTTTTAATAATATTATAGAGTTTTATATCAAAATGAACAACTCCATTTTTAAATTATATTAACGTGTGTTAATTGTATAGATAATTGAATAATTAGAAATAAACATACCGACTAATACGTAAAATTAACAAAATTTTAATGTAAATGGGAAAAAAATTTTTTTTAATTTATAATTAAGTAATTTTTTGTAAAATGTTTTTAAAACTATATTCCCTGAGTTTAGATACAATTAGAAATTTTAAATGAACATTGAAAGAATAAAATTAAATTATGTTAAAATATTACATTTAAAGTACTATATAAATATTCTTATAAATAATCATTTTCTAAAAGGTTAAATATGAAAATGTAGGAATTGTGTCCCTCAAAAAGTGACTGAATATAAATTCTCGAGTAATTTTTTTAGTTGACATATTTTCGATTGCAGCTCATTATGCAAACATGGTACTTATAAATCACAAAGTAAAAAGAATTGATTTTAACAAAGATATAAAATAATGTCATAATATAAGTGTAATCAGTAAAGCAATGAACTAAATTACTATTTACTTAGGAGCATTTTTGGTATTCTCACAATTGCATTAAAAATGAATTACAATATTTTAAACTGAAAGGCTTAAAACGAAAGAAAAAAAACTCCTTATATTTAAAAAATCAGAAAGATAGCTATAAAGTGGAAAAATAATACTTGTCTAACAATTGATTTTGAGATTTCTAATGTTTTTACACTTTATTAATCAGCAATACCATTGTGTTCTTCCTTTGTAGCCACATTTTGAATATACAGAATATACTCTCAGATTAAAACAATCTAACAAGTAAATGTTATCATAAGCAGTACTTTGTGAGTTAAAATATTTGTTAAGTTATAATATCTTTATTTTTAAAGGTTTAAATTTAGTCCTTACACCTAATTATTTATATAAAATAAAAAATCAAGACATTTATGTTCCAAATAATATATAGTAGTTTCATTCATAGAAATTCTGATCTTTCCATTCGAATGGTTAGATTTTAAAAATTTTAACATTTTATAATTATATTTGTTTATTTTGGCTAATATGTGAGAAATATGCTTATCATATTTTTTAGTACATATTGGCAAATCATTTTTCAGTTGTTTCCCTTTTCTCTTAAAGGAAATATTCTTTGGAATTCAACAATTTAATTATTCACTGAACTACTAATAATAGTAGCTGTATATGTGCCAACTACAGGTCTTTATTATTCAGGTTTAAAAAATAAAGTATGAATTAATGATTATATGTAAGCACATGTTTAATATATAATGTACTGTTGAGATGATGAACATCAAACATTGTATGAAATAAAGTTTAGCAAATTATTATTTAACTGTTTAAAATTTTACACACATAATAATTTATTTTATATTAAATCGTAAACAATGTCCTTAAAAATAAATGCAAATTGATCATAGCTAAAGGTTACATGCAAATTCTAATGGAATCACAAAATGTCATCCACAAAAGAATTAGAATAAAATACAATTTTGGGAATTACTATAAATAGATGTATGAATTAAGTAAGCACAAAATAAAAGCACATTTCCTCAGAAAATTTAAAAGAACTAAAAATTCTAATTTTCGTACCGTGTCCAGTTTCATGAATCGTATCTATCTTTCATTATATCATTCAATAAAATAAGATGTTGGTAGGTATATAGGTTCTGTCTCATTACTTTAGGACTGCTTTACAAGGAAAATTAAATATTTTTTCTTTTCCGCCATGCATTAACTATCCATCTCATTTTTACACAATTATTTTATATTCCCTGAATAATTTTATGGTATTAAAAGCATTTTTAGAAGTATTGTGAGAGAAATTCTAAAAATCATGTTATATTAATAAAGTTTCAACATCTATAGAAATTAAATCAATATTATCATCCTAAAGTATAGAAACAAGTCACAGCCATAATCCTCTCCATGGTTTCATTTGATTTAATCACTATTTTTTTTTAAATTACTCAGATGACCAAAGCCTAGTTTTATTTTTGCAACTAGTATCTATTTTTATTGCTTTTAAAATTATTGTATTCTAAACAAAAGCACATGTTAATTATTTTTGCTTATTAAACATACGTACATAGTATGAGTATAAATTTTCTACTGTATCTCCTTCATACAAATGAGAACGATGTTTTTAAATATTCTTAAACCTGTGGTATCTCTTGTTTCCTGGGTGTAATTTGTGATTTGTTTGTATATAAGTTCATCATACTACAGGACATTTTGTTTGTTTATTAACCAACCAAGTTATGTATTTTAAATGCTACTTTGTGCAGTTAAATTTCCAAGATACTATATTAAATAGTTTATAATGGTGTAAGTTATGGTTTAGTATTCGCACACATTACACTAACATTTCAATTCATTTAGGAAATAGAAACTTCTTGATGAGAATATTTCTATGGTAAATAAAAAATATATTGTAAGATTTAAGGTAAAACTAAGAAGTAGTGATTAAAAGAGAGCTTTAAAGGAAGAGATATTTAACTATAGGTTTACTTAGAGGAATCATTGTAAATAACATTACGAAAACTCTTTTGAGTTTATTTTATGTGAATCTCAATAAATGTAATTGGTAATGGATCATATTTATTGCTTTGACCTTGTGAATAGTAAGTATTTCAACTGATTTTGTATTCATAGTACCATCATCCTGTTGATATGTTTCATTTGCATTTTATTTCCCTTATATTAGAAAGATAAACTGGAGCAAATATCAGACCAATAACTTTAACATTTTTTTAAATGAAAGAAAATCTTTTTATCATAAAATATGATACGAAACGAAATTTACATACAGCGTAAATACATCACTAAAATGAAATAATTTTATGTTCTTAAATAAAGCGATTTCTATATGATTTCATTTTTTTAAAACTAATAAAGATCAATTAAAATTTTTACAATAAAAAACTTTATCGTAAACGAAAGTTCTTAGATAAATGACAGAATTTCTATTATTGGGAATAAGTGTAACACAACTCTAATTTTTCCAGTTTTCTATTTTCTTCACTTTGAGCGTCTTGCTAAATCCTATTTTCTTATATTAACAGATTGAATTTCCTTTTCGTTGAATAAATTATTTTTTCAATACACTTAAATATATTTCTAATTATTAATAAACTGTAAGCTGATTCATGCAACAAAGCTAATTAATTCAATTTTACTCTGATTCTGTTTTAATTTTCATTGACTGGATTAAAATAAAGTCATAGTTAGAAAGATTTGTCTTTTTAATCAGAGCTGCCAGCTAAAATTTTCTTAATAAATATTTAGTCTTTAAAATGAAATGTCATGTTTCTCATTCACTTTCCTCTCCTTTAAAACATTTATTTTTATATGGAGAAAATTCTTGCTCAAATAAGTTAATAATAAACTCAGTATTTCTTATTGGAAGAGAGAAGGAGTGATCTCTATGTTTCATGAGGTATACATTATTAATTCCTCTGAAATGGATAAAATGTAAATAGATATTCAAGAAGAATATAAATAAATAATTAAAGAAAAAATGAAATTTAAGTGTCTCTTATGTATCTAAAATCATTTTCTTAGCTAGCAAAAATTATTTTCTAAATAAACAGGACTTGTGCAAAATGGATTGAATGCAGAAGCAAGCAATGACTTAGAAAGAAAATGTGAAAATAATTTGATGATAGCATAATATTTTATTTCCTAAGCAATCATATTAAGGAAATTAATAAATTAAATAAATTTTAATACACTTTAAGAGAAGGATTCATTATTTCCTCCATTGCAGTGAAATAAAACTTTTGTATACATTTTAAGGAATGAAATATACAAAATATTCCTCTAAAATTTATCCACATCACTTTGTTTTGCTGTAAAATATATAACATGTACAAAATTTGAATTTATTATTTAACGCAATTAAATATCATTTGTAAAAATTTTTTGTACATTTACATAAAATTTTTATCCAAATTTCAAGTATTCCTTAATGGAATTCTCCCCCCCCCCATTTCTTTAATAATTTAATTTTATTAATTTATTATAACAAAGTAATTAGCTGTTTTCCTTAGATCAAATTTCAAAATATGTGACAATTTAAAAGCAATTAATTAGTGTGCATCTACAAATTCAATTTTATATTTCAACTATTCACATACACATTACTATTTACTAAATACTATTTAAAAAAAACAGAAAAATAATCAAATCATATTGTATAATTGCATGGCATTATGCTGAAAACAATAATTTTTTTTCTCAATTTTGTTACTTATTATTTACTTATTAAATTTAAAACTGTCTGCCAGTAATGAACTAGGAAAAATTTCTTCTATTCCCTGTGATATTATTCTTGTAATAATGAAGAGGCCTGCAGGCTTGAACCTACATCCTAATTATTAAAATTAAATTATCAAAGTATATTTCAGCATTTGTTTTTAAAATTTTTATTACATTAATTACAGAAATTATTGAATTTATCAGATTATATCTGAAAATATTAAGTTTTTATTGAATTTGTATGTTGCAGTAAAGTGCTTGAGAAAATATATTGATTAATAGTCATAAAAATAATTAGAGCTTTTAAATTAATTGTAAGTAATAGAAATTTCTCTTTATGTAAAAGTGTGCTACTATGGGTATGTAAAACTCCCTTGAATATGCAAGCTCAAATATATTATTTAGATAAATGTACGTGGTGTAAATTCTACTTGTTATTCATTAATATTCAGCTTATATTCATAATTAATATTTGAAACTTTTAATATTTAAAAAAGCTAGATTGAGGGCGAATTGTATAGAGCCAACCGACTGGTATTCCACATTTACTTTAAAAGTTAACTTTAGTAAAGACACCCATTCTTGTCCATCCATTTCCAGGGTAATATTTCAGTTTAAAAATACTGCGGTCAATTTTATGGACCCCAGCTACCATTAGTAAAGACATTAGACTTAGGATTACCCAGCTTTCAAGCCCGAAACCTTTTATCCTTGAACATAACACTTTAGCTCATCTCTCTTAGGCTAACATAACCTCCATATACCATCTAAGCTAAAATTGCAATAACATTACATAAATTTCAGAGAAAGATAAAATTTTTTACTATAAAATATTAATATGCACAGAAAATTTAAAATCTGGCTAAAATAGTATCAAAGTATTTGATATTAATACATAATATCATGCATTTATTATTATTGGATATTCAGTATAATTTTCTACTATCGTGTTTGATTTATTAAAATTGCTGAAACTAATTAAAACAAATACAAGAAACGCAAAATAATGAAAATTATATGAAAAATTACAGAATTTTATAAAAAACTATGGATCAACAACTTAACGAAATTATTTTGTGTTTGAGAAGAAATAGATTTGTCAACGCCATTCTTTTCCGTTTCGTATTTAACATGTATACATAATTACTTATTTTTGGTCTATAAATATTTTAAAAAATTGCTTAGCTATGGAAAATTCAAAAATGTGCATAAAATTCACAATATCAACGAATAGAAAGTAAGCCTTAAAACCAGTATTTTTTAAAAATCAATTTGAGAAAAGGTCTGTGTAAACGCAGTGTCAAGAGTGGTGTTGAGTTAAATAAATTTAATCTTTGAATTGGTCTAAAATTGCAGCATGAACGAGGTATAATTATTCAAATTACTAGGTTTACTCATAGCTTACTTAGTAAAAAACCGAATTGTTTTTAAAGTGACTATTAGTTATTGTCACTGAATATGAAATTGTAGTCAATAAGAAATATGAATTTGAAGAGTTGAATAATATATATATATGTAAATCTTTGTAGAGAGATTTCAATATGAGATAAAGCTGCAAAAATTTACATTAATGTTAATTACTTTAATTTAAAGAATTTCCCATTTTGCCAAACTAATTTCTTTTATTCCATCAAGATTGCTTATACAGCTTAGTTGCCAACAATTCCAGTATAAATTTGATTTTTGGTTGGGTTTAATGAAGGGAAGTCATTAGTTTGCTGTAAGTAAAAGTTTAACACAAGATTGATGTATTCAAAATTTTTTCCTACCACGTTGTTTGCAAGATATTTTGTGTTCTGAGATTCTATTTAACAATTAATTTATTTGAATTCTATTTCAGGAGTGGTTGTCAGTAATAATTCAGAACCCTACTTTAACCTGTAAGCTCTCGTTGAATTAGTCTTCCAGTGCAAAAAATGATTGAAGATAAACAAATAAACGAAACCTGGAGTTTTTCTGTATTTTTTGACTTACATTCTTAAATATGAAGTTAGGAGCACTCCTATGTATTAATTATTAAATAGAAAGAGTTTTGAATTATTCTTTATATTATTTAAGAGAAAAGTTCTTTTTAAGACTAGTTTTGCCAGTTGCTTACTGCGTAAAATATTTAAAATCCTTTTGAAATTCTTGTATTTTGAATTATATAACAAAGAAAGTGCTGTAAAAATCAAGGTATTTCTCATACGCAACACAACAGGAAATCAAACGTAGAAACACAAAATACGTTGAGTAACAACTGATTGTAACAAATACAGTAGAAATCCAACTAGCCGAATCACTTTCAGAATTAAAAAAAAAAAATTAATTAGACTGAAGAAGGGAATGAAAAATAGAAAAAGGGAAAAGCTCAAGAAAATGATAGAAAAGAAAATGGAGAAGAAGAGAATGGCACGTCACCTGAGGAATTCAAAAACTTTCTTTTTAAAATTACTGGATGTTCTAATGTTAGTGCTGGAAATATAGGAGAATAGATTATGAGCGAGACCATAGATTTCAAATTATAAATGATGGCAATGCGGTGGCCATGCCATACACCACCGCAATTCCCGACCTGGCGTGCGTTCCTGGCAGCACGGAAAAACTAACTTTATGCACTTATGTAAATTACTCAATCTAGCTTTGAAACTGTAACTGTATTGTAACTAACTGATTATATAATCTTGTAACGTGTACATGCGTTCCTGTAGCGCGCACTTCACTTCCTAATGCTTCAGTAATCTTATACAAAGTGTTGATAATGAAGATGTATTTTATGTTCAGATGCAGCAAACACAAGACAATCAGCTAGTGAAGTATTTCGAGGCTTCAAGACTGCTTTGAAGTGGCATCATAGCATTATAAAAATGGAGGATCAGCCCGATTGTGATCGTATGGTAACTCTCACTTTCAAGCAGCGAGTGCTTGAAAATGGATGAAGGCAGTAAAACAGCTTAATCTGACTAACATATTTGGCAAGCAATGACTTTCATTTACAGCGCTGTATATACATACAGTATGAATGTACAGCACTTGTAAGTATCTTGAAACATGTAAAAGTAATGCATTTTCATTTAACTGATTAGAAGTTTTTTTTTTTTTTTTTTAAAAAATATGTTTTTTTCTCCAATATCCAACAATCGATAATTAGTTTAAGTGAACCCAATTTTCTGATTGATTGACCCAATTGATACAGTTAATTCGAGTTTCGCTGTAATGAAAATTCAGTTTAGAAATATATTCGATATATATCTCAAAATTTTGAAATGAAAATATACATCGGAAATGAAAAACGTACAAAATTCTTACCTTTACTTGAAAGTTTTTAACTGGAATATATAATTTAAACGCACATACAATAAGTTTTTGAAAATGTGTATTTAAATAATAATAATACATTAAACTACTGAATACACTAAATTATATAAAGTACAACAAAACCCCTGTAGCATACGTTTTAAATTTAGTGTTAAAGAATGATAAATTTAAAAAAAAATAACAAGGATCTGAATCAAAAGTCTCTATGACGTCTAAAAGAAAAAATAGGGGTGGATAAGTAAATTTAGATTAAATCAATTTCTTAAATTTCAACATTCATTAAATATGTTCATTCTATCAATGCAAACTTTAAGGCAAATTAACTTCATTTGTTTGTGCTCGCTTGAAAAAGATCAAGAACTAAAGTTTAAAATTTTGCTGACGATGTCTTGGTGACTTTCAGTATTTAGCAACTATTAATCTAATTGAGGATAACAAATTAATTAAAATTTTGAGTAATATCTATAAAATTAAAATTTATGTTGCCTTATAATGCATAATTATTATTTTTTGATTAGAAAAACATTTCACGCAATTCAAAATTCTCATTAAAATACCGCTAGGCACGAGGTTCTATTTAAAAATTTTCATTAATTTCTTGTGAAAAATCTTTCATAATTCAAAAAAGCAAAATTACTCATTAGGAATATTCTCAATTCTACAAGTTTCACACTATAAGCTATTATTTGCCTGAAATATTATAAATTAGTTAAAGCAGACGTCCCAAAGGTTTATGTAAATACCCCTAATTGCAGTCATATACCGTATTTTTTTTACTTTTTCATAGCAATGCATAGAGCATTTACAAAAATTTCTTGTTTATATATATCCACACACACACATATATTCTCTGTTCAACAAATTCAAAATTTAACATAAAAATGCATAAACTAAATTTGTTAATTAAATTTATTTAGCTTGTGATTGTGTTCTTATAACTTAGGTTAATAACATTTCCTGCATTGAAATTAAGTATGTGTATGCAAAAATATAAACTAACATATTGATTACCAATTTAAAACATTCCTTGAGTTTGATGACACCCATTTTTGGAAATAGTTGCATATTCTTGTTGCACATTTATTTCATATAAGTAACAGAATAATAATTTTAATTTTATTTCATGAATTTTAAACACAACACAATGATAAACTTTATCCAAATAGAGTCACAGCAGAAGTTTAATTTAGCTGCATTAAATAAATGTCATTAAACTTCCCTTTTCAGTTAGTTTGCTGGCTGAATTATGAAGGTTTCGCATCATAATTGAACGATTTTATTCTGCAAATAGTATTTATTTCTGAATAATTCTTTGTTCCCTGTCATCGAAGTCTTGGGAAATTTGACATTGTGAGAAAATATTTCTATCGAATAACTAGTATAATTCAGATTAGACTCTTACATTAAATATTGGATTTTCAAATTTCAATTATTGGATAAATTATTTTCTATAACTATTGGATTTATATATATATTTGTGTCCCAAAAATGACCGTATAAACTTTGCATAGCTAGATTCCTCTTTGGTAGTACATAAAAACTGCCCAAAGAAGCGTTCTTGGACGATCCATAGTTTACGAGAAAAATACGAAAAACAAAGTATGACGTCACTGCCGGGATGGAAGAAAAAAACACTTTATTGGACATATCAAAAACTTTATTTGCATATTTTTTCAGACGATAATGTTTAAACCGTTCACACCGCGCATATCGCGTCATTAATGCGCGCGCCATGGAATGAAGTTAAGCCGCCGGTGAACTGGTATTTAGAAGGTTGCATCTTGCAGCTACCGGTAGTCTTCGTATGATGGCCATGTGCTTCGTTCGTGACTACTGCGGCATGTACTTGATGTACGGCCGATGTAATGAAAATGCCTTACAAACTGCTAGGGAGTCTGCCTGTCGATATCCGCTGCGTATACTGCTGTTGATATGTTTAATAAAGTGTTTTTTCTTGCACCGACAAAGACGTCATACATTGTTTCTCGCATTTTTCTCGTAAGCTACGGATCGTACAGGAAAGCTTCTTGGGGCAGTTTTTATGAACTCCCAACGAAGAATCTAGCTATGCAGAGTTTATGCGGTCGTTTTGGGACACCTTGTATACACACACACACACACACACACACACACACACACATATATATATATATATATATATATATATATATATATATATATATATATATATATATATATATATATATATATATATATATATATATATATATATATATACATACTATATATATATATATATATATATATATATATATATATATATATATATATATATATATATATATATATATATATATATATATATATATATATATATAATATGGTCATTATTAAAAATAAAATATCTTATAATATATATGTTATTGCAAATAAAAAAATTTCCAACAACAATTTATCAAGAAGACAAAGATGAGCTAATTTTTACAATATGTTATTCTCTAATGAATTATTAATTCTAAATAAAAAGATCACCTTTTTAAATTTATTGATTTTAATTAAATCCTTACCACACATGCAGTGGAAGTAACAGTTATTTTTGATTTAGAAAATAAACGCATGTAAATTAATATTTTTAACGAAATAGTTGTTAAGCACGCCCAATAGATGTAAAATTAATGAACCAATGACTAGAAATAAATTGATATCAATTAAATAAATTTACAATAAAAATGCAAGTTAAAATAAATTGTAGATTTTGCTTTTAAAACAAAAAGATGCTCATAAATGCATATACCCAGAAAGAGGTTTACTAGAAGGAATTAACAATACTTGAATAAATATTTTGGCTTTTGCTTCTGCGAATAGTTATTAAAGTTTTTTTCTTAATTATTAATGCAAAAACATGTTTAGCATCAGTAGAATTAGTATTTTTATTAAAGAAAGCTTAATATATTAAAGACATTTTGTGATATACTTTGTTCTTATTAATTAAAAACTTTCCTTGAACATTTTGTTAATTTATTATGAAACATAAATATATATATATATATGTTGGATTTTTCTGGAAAATTATATACATCTATATTTCTTTCGAAATCCGTGTTTCCATGTTATTGACTAAAATAGACATACTTCATTGCCATAATATTTTTTCCAGTGCTCTACTAAATATATTGTAGAAAATATCTGAATTTAAGAGCAATAACGAAATATTGTCTTGATCCTTTTTCACGTGTACTTTCCTTATTTCTATTTAATATTAAAGGAGCGTGTATTTAAAACAAGCTACATGTTTGAGTGTAAAGCAAGTTACAAGGGGAAATATTAAACCATGTACTTGAAAGGTAAATGATTTTAACATATTTTAACTCAAATCAGTTCTTTAGATTCTTATTGATATGTTGAAAAATATTCTTTTTATAAAAACTAAATGATATTTTTGAAAATTAATACATTTTTAACAGTTGTGTATCAAATAAAACTAACACTTTTCTCAATAAGTCTAAGGTCTACCAAATAAAAAACCACTTTATTCATCAACATACTCCCTTTCAAGAGTGATAGAATCATTACAATGCTCTTTTAAATTTTCGATGTCCTTTATGTGAAACGATTTGTCTTAGCTCTCAAAATAAACATTAGTAGTTTCGTCAATCACTTTCTTTGAGCCAACCTTCTTCACCTGGAACACTTTTTTCATGCCTGCAGAAACTCCGTGTTTTACTGGGATCTAAATCTGGAGAGAATAGTGGCTGGAGAAGGAATTCAAAGTGTAATTCTCCGATTTTAACTAAAGTTTTAATTGACTTGTGATATGAGGCATTATCTTAGTGAAATGGGACTTCTTTTTATTTTCCATGTGGGTCTATTTCATGCAACTTCATTTTACGGTCTTTTAAAATTTTCCGGAACAAGTGCTAATTTTGGGGTACCAGAGCATGGAACATCAGTGGCAAGTATCTATAGGAATCGTATATTATTTTTTTATTAAATAAATGATTATATTTTCAAAAAATAATGCTTGATATAAATAATGAATGATAATATGTGAAAGATTTCACTATAAATAAATTGAAAGTTTATGCGGGTAATAACTAATCAGTTGCGCTTATTTTTTAAGCAAAAGAATATCTGATTAATATTTTAAATCAATACATAAAAGATAAAAATATACAAAATGAATTCTTATAGAATAATTTTTATGACATACATGTATTTATTATTTAACTCAATTAAATTGTGAGAAAAATTTAACTGTATGTTTTGAGGTATTGTGAAAGCATTTTATGAGTTTACTCTTAGATACAGCCTCCCAAATTAAAGGAAATTTAACTATAAATCGTAATAAAAATGCATAAAACTCACATTTTATTTTATTTCTGCGAATTTTAAAAATTATTTATGTCTTCCTCTATATTCTAACTTTATGTAATTTGCATATTTACTTACTCTTTTAATTGAAGAATGCATAATGAAATTATAAGAAAAAAGTGCTGAAGTGAAATTTTGTACAATTTGAGGTTCTTTACGGATTTCCATATTTAGAATAATGAGTATTTTTTACTTGTTTCATTATGTTGCCTGACAATGTTTATTCATTGTCATTTGATCTGACTTAAATTTTTCTAAACTAAAGAATTAAAAAACTAATGACTCAAACAATAGTTCTAATATATTATATAAAAAGAATTTTTAGGAATATAAAAGGAATAAAAAGATATTTTACTCAATTTCGAAAGTAAATTGTTCTGAAGTGTATTTTGGTAGAAATTTGTGGTAATATTTCATTTTGCAGCAGAATATTTCAAATTCAAAATAAAATACTAGTAAATTACAACTTAAAATATAGTAATAACCTAGTATTATCAAAAAATATACTTGTAATCATAACAAAAGTTACTTAGACTAATTAACAAATTATGAATTGCAATACAATCGTGCAAAACAATTTTAAGCTATAAATATTAAGGACTTGAACTTATTTAATTGAATTAGTTTTTCAGAATTCTAATTGTATAAATTGTGTAAGAAATACAAAAAATCTTTTAATTGTGATTTAATAATAATCTTATGTGAATAATTTATATGGTATTACTCTGACAAATCATTTTTATTTACCCATCCCTTATATAGGGTTTTCATTTCATTAGAATAAACTTTTAAATATTATAATCGACATCAGATGTTTTGATAAAATACTACAATGCATAAATATTTCCCTAATTAAAAGTGATTTCCAAATTTCAATACAAGTCTGTAAAAGATGAAGAAATTATGATTGTTGACATTAAATGATAAGCTTTTCGTGCAACACCTAAATGTTGAGGTTAATAATAATATACAGCGTCATAAATTAAATAATACCATGGTAAAGTGAATTTTCAGGAAATGTTGAAATTGTAAATTGTTAGGAAACATTTTAATGTATGTGTGTGCATTACTTTAATATAAAGATTTAATAAATGTATTCTGGGATAAGTTTTAAAATTGGAAATATATAAATATTTTGAAAAAGTATTCACGAAAGTGTTCTCACTAAAAAATGAAAAAACTGTCATATCAAAGAATAACAATTCTCTATATAATATTTCTGAGTTATAAATTACAATATTTTATTATTTAAAGAAGGAGTCATAAGAAAAAAATCAGGGAAGTCCCCCTTTCCATATTTTTATAATTTAAGACACATCTCGTTTTAATTCATGGATGACTATATTGTATAAATATATCTCATGAATATAGATTATCAGTGAATTATGAATCTCTTCTACATTTTTATATGGTAGTTTGCTAAACTTTCTTATCTCATTTTAAAAGAGTTTTATAAAATTTATTTAATCTTATTGTATCAAAGTAAGAAGTTTTTTTATTTCTCAAAAATGTATAAAATTAAAATAATGTAGACAACAATACCAAGTATCATGAATTTATCAAAGCTTAATTTTTAAAGGAAATATATATATTTTAATGGCCAGAGAGTCTAAAATTAAGTAGAGATGTTTAAGTGTTATTTATCTGATTTTTAATAACTGAAAAGTGAAATGAATTCTTTTTTTGAAATTCACATGCTAAAATATATTTGCCGTATATAGTTTAAGAAATAAGTGAAAATTAGTGTAATAGCAATTTTAATGACTTCGTGGAATTTAGGAAATGCATTTATTTATTTAAGCAAAATGTAATTCATGTTTTGCTGAGTAAAATTTTGAGCATTAATTCATTATATATTTTAAGAAAATGATGATTTATTTCCAAAAATAAAGCAACATATTAAGCACTAATTTCAAAATAATCATTAATTTCTAAATATCTCTTACAAAACTGACTCATAAGTCTAAGCAGTTATAAATCCAATAGCACCTTTTTAGAATACTTGTAATTTGTAAAAATTAAAAAAAAATTCACATATTTTAGTACAAAACATTAAAAATATTTATGTCAAAATAACGTTAAATTTAAGATTATTCACACTTTCCAATTCTTGGGGAAAACTGATCAAAGTATTATTCTTGAAAATGTGATTTCAAAGTATAAAGTACTATAAGGGATCTTTTGTTGAAATTTTGTTGTAAATCTCAAAATTTTGATTTTTTTCTCATTATATTTTAAAGCTAGTATGAAAATAATTGTTGAAATATAAAATTGATAATCATTGATATTGAAATCCCAAGTAAATTAATATTGTTACAGCATAATATACACATAAAATTTTAGAGTTGAAATATTTTGTTTAAGTAGTTTTTATAACCACATATTTTTTCTTATATTATTTTTGGAATTTCTTTCATTATTCACTTTTACACATCACTATTATTTTATATTTTCTAACCTTTTAAAAATCTTAAGTATATTTAAAAAAATAATGTTTAAAGTAAGAGTTTTCTTGATTTGTGAAATAATGTAACTATATTGGGAACATATGATTTAAAAACAAAATTTTTCAATTATACTTGTTAAAAGATAATTATACTTGTTTCAATTGAATTTTTTAAGATATACTGAATACTGATATACTGAAGACATTAAAAAAAAACTTATGATAAAATTTTTTTGAAAAATACAAGATTTGCTGTGAAGAAATAGAATTTTATTATGACCACTCACAAGTAGTCATTAAAGATGGATATCTTGCTGTTTTTATCTTTATTTTTTTATGTTTGTGTGTTATATGGAACGCGTGCGAGCTACAGTTCTAAAATTAAAATAAGAACAAACATACTTGTCTTTCAACTAAAATGAGAATCATTGAATTAATATTTAATTTTATTCAAATAATAATAAGCATCAGTTTTTAATCATTTTATTACGTCTATTTTTACTTAAAGCGTTTTGTATAAATATGCATTATGTACTTAACTTTTTGAAAAGACTATTATCATTTGCCTTGAGGAAAAATTATTTTTCAATTAATTTAATTGAAAAATATGAAAGCTATTATTATTCATTTGGCTATTGATTACCATAAAAAAACTTTCAGCGCAATAAAACCAATATCATTTTAAAAAACATATTATTTGCATTTATCATACAAGCTTAACTCTTCAAAATACAGTCCCCAGGCTTAAAATATTTAAATTATGTAATGTTCTCTACTCTTTGTTATTCTGATTATTATTATATTTCCAGTAATCTTATTGATATCTCCTATTTTTTGTCAAGCTACTTTTTTTTCGCTTGGATATTCTCTTGGTGCCAATAATTTGTTCTTTGCATTTAAAATAATTAGAATAAAATTAATTTAAAATAATCTTTTAAATTAAAAATTGTTTTTTTCTTTTCAAAAAACTGTTAAAAGTAAAAAAATTCTTATCTTCTATGTAGGTAAAGTTTATAAGATCAAAAGCAAAATAAAATTTCTATAATCTTTAGTTTTGACAGAAGATATTCTTTAAAATTATTATGTGTGATATAATTTACAGTTGTTTTATATTTATCAGCAAAATAATAAATTTCTGCTTTTATTGAATGGTTTCTAATTTTTATTTTAATTAATTAAAACACAAAACATTAAACTACTATTTAAAATATACAATATGGAAACAAAGCTTACAATCCCAGAATGACATAAAAATTTATATATTGTAAAAACACAGTAAAATCTAATTATAATTAATATTAACTAAAAATATTAGAACATACAACGTAAATCTGTTCTTCTTCTAACTTAATATATATTATTTAAATTCTTTATTCCATCAATTAGAAAATTATTATTATTGTTTTCACATCACGAGGTGTTTAAATAAACTTCGTTGACTCTCAATTTCAAAAATCATGCTCAAAATATTGCATTAAATTATTTGTTTGGAATATAATTTTATAAACATATCAATATGAAAATATATTGTAACTATTAAATTGAAGTTAGTTGAAATGTAAGCAAAATATATTTAGTTTATTTAAATACAATTTGCATAAATGCTTTTCAAAAAATGGGCAGACAAGATTAATTACAAATTTATGCACATATTGCTTAAATGTTTTTAGGAAACATTTATTATATAGAAAATCTTTATTTATGTATTTATATTAATAGAATCATTTTTATTGTTGGAAAAATAATTTATTACATTGAAATATTAAGTGTAGAAAAGTATTTGTTAAGATTTATAAGCATATAAGAGTAATGAGCATTAATATGAATATTTATTTCATAAACAGAGATTTTCTTGGAAATATATAATGACAAAATACATATTACTTCTTGTTACAGAAGTTTTAGACAAACGTACTAATAATTTCTATGTACAGAATCATATTTTATGCTTTTGTACAGAACTACTCCTAGCAATACATCTAAGATATCATTGGTTAAATAAACCATTTGGTAGATCTGGATGGACAGATAGGAAGTAATTCGAATAGGTATGCGACGAACTCGAATATATACTATTGATAATACCATTACACCTATCTAATATATCTCCACCCCATATATACAACTTGTGAGAACTCGTACTATTTCTCAGAACTATAGAAAACAGTAGTCATAGTGATGTTTAAGATACCTATTTGTGAGTTCATAACATCAGATGTATTATCATATGCATTCTCTATAACAGTTATAAAAATCCTTTCAAACATTACACGGACATTACTTTAGAATAAGCGCTGAAAATAATTCCTATTTTATAATGAAAATAAGTCTCTGCTTGCTTAAGTCGTTGAGCCGAAATAATTCTAATAGTTTTCTGTTTTGATAAACTAAGATATTAGATTGTTTTAGATGTTCTTAAGTTTTTTCTAAAATCTAAATTACATTTAGTTATTTAAAGCGGAAGTATATGTTTCTCACAAAGTATTGAGGACATTTTTATATCATTTGAATATACCTTTTCTGGGCATGTTTGTGATACTAATTGGAATAATGAAATTTTAAATCTTCGAAAATTATATTAGATATTTTGCTAACTTTGAAATTAACAAAGAAAATCTCTAAATGTTATATTTGTTATTGTTGAGGTAGTATATTATTAATTATCGTTGAAATTAATAGCATTAAAAATGAATCCTGATATTCATACCTGTGTAATGAAGTGAATTCATACACGTAAAATATATGTTAATTTTTTCCGCATTTAGCTGCAAAAAAATGAGGCAAAATTTTGTAAAATAAAAAAAAATTGTTTATTCATTTGTTATTTTTGAGCTAAAAAATTCTTGTTTACCTACTTTGTAATCAACTCTATCATTTAATCTTCTACAAACTATTATGAGAATTTCTAATACAGTTAGGTCTTATAAGAAAATTAGACATAATCTATGTAAAATTGGTTAAATTTATGAAATAATTTTCCTTATTAATGCTATTTCAGATAAGAAACTTTTACAGAAATTTAATAAGCTAGCATTTCCCAGAAAGAAGAAACTATTTTTACTAAAAATCAACATTATTTTAATGTAAGCAGTAACTTTTTCTTATGTAAAACAAATACTATATTTTTAACAAGTATTCTTAAATAACAGAATATTATCATCACAGTGATATAAACTCTAACAAGTAAATAATAACTTAAATCACGCTATTTTTAATAACAAAGAACCAATATTTGGGAGTCAATGTTTGTCTCATTTGGTTAGTTTATGTATATTTTACTTAATAATGTTTTCTCTATTTTTAAATGGATAATTTTCAGAATTCTTGTAAAATTTTACAAATAATTTACATCATAAAATATTTTAAATCATTTATAAATTTAAAATATTTCTATTTAATAATGTAACTATTTGAAAAATGTTTAGTTTTAAGACAGTTGCAGGCTATTTGAATTTCTATGAAATATATAACTAATTTAGAATTATAAAAACTTGTGTAACGTTAGGAAAAATTTGCTTATTTCACTGAATCAATATTCAGTTATTTAGTTTTTAATAACGTTTATCCCCTTGAAACAAACTTAAAAGGCAAATACAAGAATATTTCGCCATACAAAAGTTCAAACGTACGATTTGTTGCATTGTTCATTTTGCAATCATTTAAAATGTTTTACTATGTTATATCTTCAATAACGAAAATTTTATTCAATAAACTCATGTTCTCCGTTATTGAAATACTTGTGTTATCTTTAAAAATCTTGTTTTTGTAAACACATAATTTCTGTGAGTTGCATTGCTAATTTTGTATGTACATTTGTCAGAGCCTGAGCTTCTGTGTTTTTTCTACAAGCGGATATAGCCCGCTGCCTAGACAGTCTTTCTTTTACAATATAAAGAATTTAAAAAACATAAGAATCCTATCAATTTATGTATATGTATTATAATATTGACTTCAATATATGGTGCGGAATTTTACCTGAGCATTTCCTGCTTTTTGACTCATTTTTAGTACTAACAATTTACAATTTGGATTATGATAGGGACTCCCAAAGTGTGTATCAAGGATGCCAAGAAGCGACTTCCAAACTAAGCAAGGGAAATATTTATCAAAGTCAATAAAAATCAGTTTACTTCACTTCGGTCAGGGGGACCTGTTAAAAGAATTTTCACTTACCCTCTCAGCTACGGATGTTTCATAAAGCGACTAAACAATAACACACAAGGACGAGTGGGATGACATACCTTCCCGCCATTACTCCGATTGCTCATATTGTCTGAGTCAGTTATCACGCCAGTGGTCTTACGCAGTTCGTGTTATGGAAATCTGAAAATTTTCTAAGAATTGACAGATTTTTGATGATAATGGAAGTGCTAATAAAGAGTATCCATTAGAGTATGAAGAGAAGGAAATGAAAGGAGAGGATGAAAAGAAAGAAGAGGAAATGTCACAAATAAGAAGACAGTTACTAGGATTTTGTCTTTACTTCAATAGAAGTCAGTAATGAAGAGAGACAACAGTGTGCGAACTGTTCTAAAGTTTTGTCATCCAGGAAAATGTATCCTAGTAAGTTGAGGAGGCACTTTCAAACAATGCATCTGAATATGGTCGACAAACCACGGAAATATTTTAGCAGAAAAAGGACAAATTTGCACCATCAAAAGAATATTTTCACTAAACAAGTGTCAACGCCAAAAAATGCTTTGTTGGTGTAAATTAAAGTGGTACACAGAGTAGAGAAGTTAAAAAAGCCCACACTATTGCTGGGGAATTAATTTTACTGACTACTCTGGACATGGCTAATATAATGTTAGAAGAATATGCAGGGAAACTTCTAGCGAATATCCTTTTGTCACACAAAGGATCACCATCAGTCAAAGAATAAAGGATATGGCTTAAGATCTCAATGATCAATTGATTAAAAAAATGAAAGGAAATGAATTTGAACTGCAAGTGGATGAGGGCACAGACAGTAATACCGATGCACATCTCTTAAGCTATGTACGTTTCATAGTCAATTGTACTGTCGTTGAAGACATTCCGTTTTGTAGAAGCTTTACTAGATGCGCAACGGCTGAGAAGATATGTTCCATATCCTTGACACATTTATGACAGAAAATTATTTGGATTGGATAAAGTGCATTGGTGTGTGCATGGATGGTGCTCGATAAAAGCCTGATCAATACGGATGCCTAAATGCGCTGATTCGTCTTAAGGACCTGGATTATTTTGGGGCTCATCGCATCATTCATCGATAAGTACTGCCATCGAAATATTTGAGTCTTCCACTGAATCTCGTCTTAGAATGCGTAAGTAACTCGATAAACTACATGAAAACTATGCCAATTAAAGGCAGATTTTTCGAAAACCTGTGTGAAGATTTGGAGGCCAAGAACGTGTTACTTATATACTACTGCAACTCATGTTGGCTTTCACATGACAATCTACTATTTGGAGCTTTTGAGCTTCTACAAGACATTTACAATTTTTTGAAGGAAAATTATCATGTGAATGCCAAAAATTTCACGGGTCCTTACTTTCTGATTCTCACTGAGATATCTGTGTGATATATTTTAAAAACTAAATGCATTGAATGATTTCTTCAGGGCTGTAACATTCATGTATTGAAGCTTGGAGTGTGGATTTCTTTGTTTAAAAAAACCCACAAATGTTGAAAAGAAAAATGAAAACGAATCGTGTTTCCTTGTGTTGCAGCAGCACATCTTTCACATGGTACGCTGACACTTTTCATGGAGCCTTTATCACAATTAGCTACCTGGTTCTCAAAGTACTTCCCAAAAGACCAAAATGAGAAGTTTGAGTGGATCCAAGATCCATTCCATGTTAAAGCTCCAAAAGAATTCACTTCAGAAGAAGAAGAAAAAGTAGAAGAATTAGTTATCAAGTGACAAAAACCTAAAAGATAAATTCGCTTGTTTGGAGTTGGGAGAGTTTTGGATATTTATTTAAAACAAATAACCTATTCTAAGAGAAAAATCAATGAGGGTTCTCATTACATTTGCTATTTGATATCTTTGTGAATCTGGATTCTCAACAATACCTGTTATAAAGAACAAATGATAGAATATTAATGTTGAAAGGAAAATGACAGTAGTTGTGTGAAATTTTATTCCGCGATTTGAACAACTGTGCAGTAAACAGCAGGCTTACCCGTTAGACTAAAACAAAATACACAAGTAATAAGAGCATTTGTAAATTAATTTTAGTATTAAATAAAGTTTAATATTTTACAATTAATTATAATTAAAGTGTTTGCATGATTTTTAGATGTGATTTGTATTAATTATGCTTATGTCCTTACCATTCCTCTAATTTTTTCTTCACAATTGTACAAATATAAAATATATATAATGCATGTAATATATATTACATTATAAATATATGAAGAGGGTGCCATGTGAAAATGTTGATTCTATTAAGGATGCTAGGACTTGAATACGTTTAGGAACCCCTGGATTGTGACTTAACGAGCTCATATGAATAACTATTTTCCATAAAAATATATCTATCACATCTTGCATTGACGATGAGTAACATTAATTTTTAGATAACAAAAGCTATTTGGAAGAACATATTCTTAAACTTGTTGAAACGCATCGTTTTAATTTTCTCTTCAAATAAGTTTATCTTGATATTTACATTAATAAAAGAAAGATCTTAATCTTAAAATATGAGTATCTGTATTTTATTAATTATCAGATGTCATATTTGAGTGAATGTTAAGACGTAAATTAACTTTCAACAACACTATATATTTTCTAATTATTGCTTCAGAATAGAACATGTCTGATGTGGATGATAAACATATATGTACTTTTTAAATGTTATCGAAAGACGTGGTAGCTTGGTTGATTAGGGAGTTGTTCTCATTATTCAAATGTAGTGAGTTCGAATACTGACTTAATCGAAGGTCCGTCGTGTTAGCTTAAGGCAATTAGGACATGTTCAGTATGCAGTAGTTGCTATGATCTCCAAGTGAAATGATGTCTCAGAAGTGGTAGGAAAAGTAATGAAGATATTCTACTTGATCCTTGCCTCAAACTCAAGACGACCCCACTCGAATGCTTCTATTTAACTGGTAGATCCCACCTTAGGTCTAGGTACAGGGAAGCATACCGATGCAAAAACAATAGAAAAGTATCGTTCAACAACCCATGATAGTAAAATAATTGAGAACTACCAAATAATTAATTGCAAGACTATTAATAACTTACTTCCCTCCAATCACTTAACCCTGATGAAATCTTCCTGATTTTAACTTTTTAAGGAGATTTTAAAACTGTTAACTATACTGGTTTTAAAAATATATACAGCTAGCAAAATTTGATGATAACTCAAATCGTATGAAAGAAATTTGGATTTAACTTACTGTATTTTGGGTAGCTCAGTTTGTGAAATGTTTATTATATTACTTGTAACTTAAAGACACAAGAAAAAAATGTCCACTCAGTATTTATAACTTTTGTGATTTTTTCAAGAAATAACTTCAAGATTTTAAAGTATATGAAAATACAACGGTCAACAGTGTTATTTGAATATCCCCAAACGATAATAGACTTCACAGCGATGCCTCTGGCTCTTTATATTGTTTTCAATGTTTGCAAGGATATCAATCTCCATTCATCAAGTTAGGCAGCTCTAATCCAATTAAAGATATGAGATAAAAGTTTAATGCTCATCACATAGATGTTCTGTGTGACTAATGTTGTGATATGTTGCTTATTATAATGAAGGGGATATAATTTCTTTATTTAGACATTTAGATCTCTATGAATATATATATATATATACATACATATATATATAATGTATATATATGTATATATATACATATATGTATGTATATATATATATATATATATATATATATATATATATATATATATATATATATATATATATATATATATATATATATATATATATATATATATATATATATATATATGATGTTTAGTAGTAATTAGATATAAAAGTATACTTCCTTTAATATAATTTAATGGAAATATTAGAGAAACCATTATAAATTAAAGAAAATTAGTTTTTTATAAAATCAATGAGAACACAATAATGTTGAAGTAATTTATTATGGTTTTATAGATAGTGTAATGTTTTGCGATTTACTTAATATAGTGTACTTAATATATTATTTAATATAGATTTATGTATAACCAAAATCAAGTATGCACACAAATTTTTCTTTACACAAATCAAATAAAACATGTAATATTTTCTATATTCAAATAACTTTCAGTTATTAATAATTGTCTTTAAGAATATAAATGTATTTATATAATAATTTATGGTCTTTTTTACGATATAAATATTAATAGCTGCTACTATATGCACATCAATAATTGTATCACTAAGAAAGGTATTTCACAATTTTTCTATAATTTCTCACTTACTCAAGACATTTTTGAATTTATTAGAATAATGTGTTCTCCTTAATTTACGCGAAGTAATAAATCATTTATACTAATAATAATAAAATGTGCCCATATACAGTAACTAATTAAGAGAAATTCCTTTGGATATAAATAATGTGATTTAACAGTTTATTTCAGGAAACTATTGGAGGATAGAAAGAATAAATAATGCCTGAATGTATACCAAAATCTCTGGATATTTTATTGCCCTATTAAAATTGCCGTCATAAAATTTGGTTGCTACCAATATTTCATTGCTTCAAATGTACTTTTGAAGTATATTTATTCAGAAGGTTTCTAAGATTTTCTGTTTAAATCTTTGTATAAAATGTCTAAAACTGAATTAAAGTAACATTATTTTACACAAATATACTTTGAGAAAATGTAAGAAACTCTGTAATGTTTGAAATATGCCACCTTATAAATCACAGCATGTTTAATTGAAGAATATATATTAAAGCAAAATATTTCATTCAGAGTTAATTACTCTGTATCAGCTTTAATATTATATTTTATTTAAAATTGTAAGATTAATTGTTTTTCTATTTGGGCAGCTGTCGTTTTATATAATTATCTGATCTTTCACTTCTAATTTCATTGTGCTTGTTTTAATCTATAGTATAAAATTAAAGTAAAATTTGATAATTTTTTTTATAAATTTTAGTTGACATTCATTTAAAGTAAGGAATGTACTCTCATGTTACTAAAATAATAGATTTATCGACAGAAACGTAACAAAAATCTCTTCATATTTAAATAAACATATAAAATTATAAAATCAAACTTAGAGCTCACTAGGTAAAACAATGGAATAAAATACAGAATTTTTAAAATTATTTAAAAATTCTATAGATGTGTATGAAATAATGCTCTAAGATTACTAGGTAATTTTAAACAGTATGCTGTGTTAACATCTGGTTATAGAAATACTGTATTTGGCATGTTTTTTTAATAGTTACTCTGGCGTATGACTAAATTAGAAGAAATCTCAGTCGTTTTTACACTTATGAAAAGCATGTTTAAAACTAGAGGTTGGTAATCCTTATTGAGGAATAAAACGCACTTGTAAAAATTAATATAAGTTTTTTAGACAAACGGAATTAACTATGCTTTATATACCCCTAATCAGCGATTTATTTTGTAATAATAATTGTTTTCTTTCCTCAGATATATTTTGCATTATTTTTCATAGCTCTTGGAGACATGAATTTAATTGGCTGTAATTAGTGTGTTAAAAATTGTTACAATATTGTTTTGATCTTTTAGAATCTGATTTTATTGATGGAAAATCTTATTCTTTATTTTTGAAGTATATTTTACATGTATAAAAATAAATCTAATAAAGCTAAACACAAAAATTACAAATATCAGTAAAAATGTATGGTTTTGCATTAAGAAATCATATATATCTAAGATATATCAGTTAAGTAATATGAATACAATGAAGCATTTAAATTCTGGTTTTAAAATTAATGATCATATTAACAAATGAACATATAATATTATGGAATAATACCAAGCAAAATATATTTGTGATTCCAAACACTGCCAAATATCTAATTACAATAATAATGACAGATAATAGCTTGAAATATTTTACTATTTTATGAAATAACTTTCTTTTATTTCAGACCATAAACTTACACTACAGATCTTGCACTAAACTTACATTTATTTATTGTGCTTTATGATAATCGTCCTTGTGGTTTTCTTATTGAGAAAATTCTAAGGAATATTGCTTAAAAATAATCGAACAGATAATCTAATACTGATGATGGAAACAAAACAAAATATAAAATTTAATAAGTTTTCAATTTTTCAATTACTTATTCCATTTTAATTATTACCTAAAACTGTTAATTTTAATAAATAAATATTAACTCAAAAATATGCTAATAAAAATCTAAAATATATTTTCTACAGCACGTTTTTGATAAAAAAAATGTAATCAACAAGCGAATTAGTAAAATAATATTAAGAAATATTTAAGAGAAAGAAAACAAAGACATTTTTGCAAAAATAATAGAATTAATTTCTGAGAAAAGCAAGTTGAGTCTTGATTGTAGGTTAAATTGTTTCTTTCTTTCTTCTATTTTCACTTTATAATTTATGCTACTTTATATTTTTCTTTAATTATTTTAAACACACTTTTAAACATCAGTTATTTTCAAAAATAAGTAATACATCTTAAATTAAAGAGATTTAACCAACAAAGAAACATGTAAATGAATAAAAAACATTGATCAAGAAATTTCCAAGAAAAAGAGAAATTAATATTTTTTCGATTTTCTCCAAGCAGATTAATACAGGAACATTCCTCTTCTGTTAAAAATTAAAAGATTATTTATGGTGAAATATTGAAATATATTTAATATTTCCAAAATATTTACAGTTAATTATCTTACTTGAATCATAAAAAAAAATTCCCTATAGCTTAGTTTGTAATGATTTCAAGAAATTACTACAGATTTGGGCAATAATTTAAACATAAACATAGACTTATATTAAATAGACAACATTGGAAGGAATATTAAATTATTGTGTTCAAATCGATCATAATGTTGCTAAATATTAACTTATTTACACTGCCCGACATTGAAAATGTAACACAAAGAAGGAGTTGCCAGAAAGTGACGAAACTCGGCAAACATATAGAAACAGAAAAAAAACTATAAGTGTTCTGTATTTCAAAATAATATGCATAATATAGAATGAGAACAGGGTTTGGTCAATAGGTTGTAGGACAACCATTGACATGAAGCAAGATGTCTGGGCACAGAGTCAATGAGAGTACTGATGGAGTCCTGAGAAATGGTTCTCCATTCCTTATGAACCATTTGCTAAAGTGTGGCTTCTGAAGGACACAGTGGCAGGGTCTGCAAATGGCATTCAATCATATCCCAAATGAGTTCGAATGGTGAGAGATCTTGTGAGCACCGTGGACAGGGAAGCAGCTTTGCTTCTTTTAGGGCATGCTGCCTGATGGGAGCAATGTGTGGTCAGGCATTATTCAGCTGATAAAGGACACCCTCTGAAGGTACGGGGGTGTCACTGGCCACAGCACATCATCCATGGAACGTTCGGCTTTCATAGTGCCATGAATACGAACTAGAAATGACCTGAAATTCGATGCAATGGAGCGTAGGATTATAAAGCTGGGTGGTCTTGCTGTGGATTGTTCCACAATTGCTGTAGGATTGGACCTGTCTCCACATCGACACCACATTCATATGCTACGACTATCACTGAAGAAACAGAAGCGTGACTCATCAGAGAAGACAATCCTGTGTCAACTAGTTGTCCACAGTGCTCTAATCCGGCACCATTCTAGACATTAGCATCTATGCTGTGGATTTATTGGCAGCCATTTTAATTGCCTCCATGAGAGCATGTCGCTAGCAATCAATCGACGGCAAATTGTTTTGCTGGATATAGGAGCATCAAGGGTGCCTTACATATAGTGCAGAATTTCGGGAAACGCGCTTCGAGGGTTCACCACCGCCTCCCATCGTCAATCCCCTCGTGCTGATGTCAATAATAGGGTGTCTCACCGGAACCCCACAAACGCTCCATAGTTCCTTATTCCAAACATTTTCGCCACAACCGGGTCATATGGAATCATCCAGGTGTCTGTTAGGTGCGATTTGCAGTAAGGATCAACTTGCCGATCCATGACCCTCGTAAACTCGTCTGTCTATTGGAACTGGTTTCATCAACAATTGCCTGGAATGTTTTGCAATTACAGGTGTTTTTTTAGATAAGAACAAACTTTTAACGAGAATTTTAAAAGCAGCAATAACGGTGAGAATATTGGCCATTCTGCAGGTTCCTCGACTTATATCTTACCCTATGAGAGCTAGAGAGCTACACATTTCACATCAGTTGTATAACTCGGTAAAGTGCGTCTACCCAGAAATTAGCATAATTTTCTGGCCGCTCTTTCTTGGTGTCGTATTTTCAGTACTGGGCAGTGTACAATGTTTTCCATTAAAATGGAGCTAAATTGAATTCCCTTAATATAAACAGAAATTACATGTTATGAAAGAGATAATATAAGACTTGCAAAAGTTCGCATTAATCAATTCTATCAGGTAGCTGCAAATGTAAGGCGAGTTCTTTTATCTAAATTAATAACTATTTGATCTACATTAAATATTAAAATTGATAAGTCTTGGGTTTTTCAAGTAAGAAAGCAATACCTATAATTTAATTAAATGCGTGGAATTCTGGATTACTGTTCTTAAAATTTTATTCTGGCATATCTCTGAAAAAATAAAAAGTACATGAAAGGAATTTTATACTTTTAAAATATATGAAATTTGCAAGCAGAAAATCTATCACTCATAATTTAAGATTATTTTCTATTCCTTGTGATTTGTCATTTCAAATGACAAATAAATGGAAGAAATCTTTAGTTGGAAGAATGGAATATATAACTTTCTCCTGCTATATAAGAAGTTTAAAAAATGTGATATTCTTCGATAAACTTTTCAAGATGTTCTTACAATAGTTTCACTGAACATTTGGTTGAAATTCATTAATTTTAAAAGCAATAACGCAACAATTTCCTATATATATATATATACACCCACAGATTCTTATATCATTTTTGCTTCTAACTTATATGAAACTATATCTATCTAAGTTCATTTAAACAGAATATTATTAAATCATGAGTTTGAAATAAAACTGATATTTTGACATGCACTTGTATAATTCTTTCAGTTTGAAGTTATCTATAGTGACAAGTGGACGGTTGACAAATATGTATGACTAAAAGAGAACCAACATTTTATATATATAAAAGAACTTTGAAATTCAGCTTAATATTTCATAGAATTTCTAGATTTGAAAAATATAACTTTCTGTTGCTAAAAGGAAAATAAAAATGTATGCATACCAATAATGTGTTTCTATGGTAACCAAATATGAATATAGTCTTTTATTTATTTTTTATGAGAAAGACTTATACATTTTAACTTAAACATTCGAATATATTTTAGTATTTACGAAATAGAAAATTTATGTTTCTATCTCTTATGTAATCACTCTTTAAAAAGTTTCAATAAAAAGTAAATTCCTTAGAAAGTTATATATTTAAATTTCGTATTTACTATTGCCTTGATTATGTCATTAGCACTATTAAAAGTCATGCAAATATGCTTTTTATCAATAATACTATGCTTAGATTTCTTATTTTCTATAGATGTTATGAAAACAATGCTCTCTATATATTTTTCCTTTATTTTCTTAAGCAAATTATCATGTGTACAACATTCTTTAAAATGAAAAATTATACATAGAAATAAAAAATACATAGTATAAATTTAACATTGTACTTTTGTCTTAATGGTGAATTTAAATGCTGACATCAATATTAATTGAATCATAGAAAAATATTTCATTGCAAATATGTATAAATATGAATTAATGATATTTATATTAAGTAAAACCTTATTTTTAATCCTTTAAAAAGCATCTGGAGGAAACTTTACATGACAATTATGGTCATTCTTTATATATTTTTATGACAATTATGCTCATACCTTAAAAAGTGTGTTTTACTGAAAAACCAAAACAACAGTAAAATTTTTATTGTTATGTTGCATTAATTTGAATTTTTTTTTACAAAATTATTTTAACTGTACTTATTATATGTTTATAAATAATAGACAATTTTCCATAGTTTAAAGATATGACATTTGAGAAATAATTTCAACATGATTGAAAAATTTTGCCCCAAATTTAGGATGTAAAGAAATCAAATGCACTGAAAATGAAAGGAAATAATAGGAAAGATTTTTAATGGAATTAGTATTATCCATTTTCATACAAAAATTGCCTAATATATTTAATATTATAAAATAAAAAAGAAAAAATCTGTTATAAATTGAAGCAATACTTTAAAAAAACTTAAAGTACAACTCCAAATTTCAAGAAACCATGCATAGAATCTATGAACACAGAAACTCCATAAAATACCTGAATTAGAAAAAAATTAGTTATTTTCAGACAACTCATTAGATTAAGCTGCAAACAATTTACTATTATTGCATTAATTGACTTGAAAAGAATTCAGAAATAAAATTAAATATTCCAACCCAATTAAAATTTTGAAATATTTTCTTTTGTTAATTATATATTTTTAACTGTTAAATTTTATTTGAGGCAATTTTAATACACCGTGAAGTGAGATACTTACCAATAACTGAGGTAAATCAGACATTAAACTTAAATAATGACGTTAATTAAAAAATACCTCTAAAGTGATTTTTATTTTTTTAAGAAACTCATGTTAGTTGATTGTTTTACATAATCAGAAAATTTAGCCATTTGATAATTTTTTCCAAGGATTTTTCTAAACAGCATATTCAAAATTACTAAAGTTTAAAAACAAATAAAAACTTAGCTTGAATCGATAAAATGTTCATTAGAAAATATTTAATTTCATCAATATTAATCTGTGGAAAATAACTCATATACAAAATAAATAACTAATTCTTACAATGTTTCTCATGATTTTAAATTACTTTTACAATGGTTAATAATGTCCAAAATGTATACTATACGCAAAAGTGTAAAATTTTTTTTAAAAATAATGTTAAAGATTTAAGTATTAATGATTATTAGGCCGATACTTTTTCAAATTTAAATTGAAAGTTTTACTTGAAATAATTGAAAATTTGAGTTCCAATCCTTAAAGATTTTAAAAATTAAATACTTTTTTCTAAAGTTACATATGATTTACTATAATTCTAATAATTTTCATTTACTATGCTGTGATTGGAATTTGTTCTTTTCAGAATTCTTTCATTTTCATATTTTATAATGGTTTGTGTTTTGATTTAATTTAAATTTCAAAATATATAAAATAACACATATTTATTAAATTTTCAGGAAAACTAGGATAAGGCATGATGCGTGAAAACAATTTCATTACTTACATAGTTGATGCATTAATTGAGCACCAAACATGAAAAAATAAATAAAATTGATAGTATTCTTAATCTTATCAAATGAGTATTTTACTAACTTTATGCTTATTAAACCTCAACTTTTGTTTGTTAAGGTATGAATATAATAATATGAATTTTTCCCATGTAAATTTAAATTAAATTTTAAGATTATTTCGTTAGATTTACATAGGGTACTAAAATCATTAAAGAAACTAAAAAAGTCTAAAAACTATAAATATTTGTTTTACATAATATTACACATTTCAATCAAAAATTATTTGTACATGCTGTTGCATATTTTTTATTATTTTAAAAATAAAATCCTTTTAACTATTTGAAGAATTTCATACATAGGACTTACGGAAAATTCTAAAAATATATCCAGAAATACACTTCATAATTTTGAAAATAGTTAGGTAACAATCTCATGTGTACTTGAGTAGGACAATTTGCGCTAATCGCTTAAACATTTATCCCTAGATGTTGTTTATTTAGATTTTAAGAACCATTTTAAGTTATTGCATTATGGTTAAGTACACGTCAATAATGCAACCCATCATCTATATACTACCAACAATAGGCAGTTAAGACATATGGATTAATTTAAAAAAAAGATGATATGCAGTTCGTTTATTTTATGATACCAAAATCGTACATTTATGAAGCTTTTCTGTTTTTGGAGAGCCTTGTTTTAAAAATAAAAAATTGGGAATAAAAGAAATGGAATTTACTCTATATAGCTAGATCTCTTACTTTAATTGAAAAAGCAAAAAAGTACTTTACAACTCAGTTTAAGAAAAAGCCGAATTACTTTAACCATAAAATAACTCATGTTTTGTATAAGTTCAAGTTTAAGAAATTTGTAAATAATTCAACATAATTGTCATAAAAATAATTTTTCTTTTACTAAACGTTTCCTTTTTAGTAAGAATACTAGTATATAAAAAGAAGTATGTGAGTAATGCAAGATTATAAAACTTTATGAGATAGTTTCAAAGCAATTGAAAACTTTACAATGATAAGTAAAAATATTTTGTTTTATACTCTTTTCTAATAATAATTACAACAATATTTATTCCTATAAATAACATTGAAAATTATATTACAATTATATAATATAACTATAAATTACATTAAAAAGTAATCCATTGGTTTATCGACGCAACGGATAATAAAGTGACAGCTAAAAAATAGGTACATATATTAAAAATTTTAAGGTATGGAAGGGAAAAATTATAAACAGAAAAGTTAAAATATACCAATAAAGCTTAGATTTATCTAAGCTTAAATTTATTTAGGATTTTTCTTGCTTCTAAAATATCAGCATTTCTATTTGAGGTTTGCAAATTAAAGAAAAAAAGTTCTTGCAAATTTAAAAAAATCATGTAATTCACTTTTAAATATTTCCTTCTGTTTATTCAAATGACAAGCAAATGTGCTGCTTGCAAACAGCTGGTGACATAGGAGTAGCAACTCATTTGAATATTAACAATATTATTATATTTTAAGGATATATATATATATATATATATATATATATATATATATATATATATATATATATATATATATATATATATATATATATGTCAGGTTGATGAACATGTTTGGCTGTCTGTGTTTGGAGCTGTGACAACAAATTCTGTCCTAAATGAGAGAGAATTGATTATTCTACTTTCTACCAAACAGTTGAGAGTGAAAAATGTTTCCTCATTTAATACCAGTAATAATAAATGAAGTTGTTTTCGATACAAATAAAAAGTGATTATTTTCTCTCAAGTTTTATATTTTGCATTTTTTATGATATTTTGTTGATAAATGACATCTATATGACTAAAAAAGTAAGACATTAGAAAATAAAATTCACTGGTTAGAGATTTTGAGGAGTTAAATCTAATATTTTCAGAATTAGAAAAAATATATAATTATTGCAGCTAAAGTATTAACAAAAACATAATTTTGACTAAGTTTTCAGAAGACTTATGAAATATCTACCTGCGCGAGAGAGGCAAAAATGATTTTCAATCAGAATATTTAATAAAGAATTAGTCTTTTGATACTGATTCATGTTACAACTAATAATTATATTTGGTATTTATTTACGGGAGTAAAATATTAAACATCTTCAAACATTGATCTTCTTAAAAATGATAAAAGAGTATTTTGTCTTCTAAATCATATTTAATTACTTAGTACATTTGTAAATGAATTACATATTTTACCATATTCATTAGAAACATCATTTGTATCCTTATAAATGTGACACCTGTGTCTGTTACATAATTTACTTTCCTTACTCTCATGTTATGCTTATGTTAATCTCTATTTTTTTTAAAGAAAACAAACATGATCTACTGTTTTCTCCTTATGTCATCTAAAATATAAACTAAATTAGGTATAACGGAAATTTTTCTGTCCATTTTTGGAATAAAAAAATACAAATATTTTGTAATGTAAGCAAACTTTATTAAATAATATGAGATATTATTTTTAATGGTTTTTCTTGCCAGCGTGAGGGCAATTTCTATATCCCATTATTGAAAAAGGTTTCATTTCCTCATGCCAAAAATGGAAACAATGCTTAAGCGATATTCTCATCATTTTTTTTTAATTTTTCACCCTTCAAAATTTCTATAAGGACAAAAACAAATTATAGTTGGAGGGTGGTAAATTTGGAAAATATTGTGTATGTGACAGAATTTCTCACCCTAATTTTTCAATTTTTTGACAAAATGTTTTCTTGCCGTCTTTCTTGAAACATTGCCGACCTCTCTTTTCCTGGACTGATCCCTTTACACTATCCAGTTGCTGATAATACTTTTCCGAATTGAGCTTTTTGTTCAATTTTTAATGCGCGTAATGTATTGATCCTCAAATATCCAACCATATAAACAGCATTCTCTTATTCAGAATCAAATTTGATTAGTGTTCGAAGGACTAGATTTTCCGCACAATATACCGTTTTCCTTTCGATGCTCTATTTTGTTCAGAACAAAGAGTTATAGGCATGTGATGACTCAATCATCAAAATTTTGCAGACTTAATTCATGTGGCACCCATTTTAAATATTTCCATTCCAATTCTATCTTCCAAATATGGTTCTAAATAGTTTGTGTGTGTGCTGAAATGTATTATTAAGTTTTCAGCGATTTCCGGTGTTTTCAGAAAAAAATATCTTGTTCTAATGTGGTTTTAACAACAACGTCATCAAACAGCGTACAGAACTTTCCAGTAGCAAAATGCTATCAATATTTTGAGTACAAATTACGTAAGTAACTATTGTTCATTTATTCTTAGCCCATAATAGCTTAACGATTGAAATTATTCAAGTGTAAAATAAATTAGTGAGAAATAAATACTTAGGTATATACTTTAAAGAATTATATAATGTTATTTTTAAAAAAAATTAAAATAAAACTCTTGTACAAAGCTTTTTTCCTTTCAATTTGTAGATATTTCAAAGTAATTCAACTTTTCGATTATTTTTCTATACTTCACTCCAATATCTAATAGTTATCTTTTAATAAATTGAGAATCAGGAGTTTTTAAAGCAAAATTGAAAGTTGAAGGATATATATATATATATATATATATATATATATATATATATATATATATATATATATATATATATATATATATATATATATATATATATATATATATATATATATATATATATATATATATAGCTTGGTAAACGTATTTTTTACTTACATTTTTAGTTACTTAGAAAAGCTTAATGCATTAAAATTTGTGTGCGCATGTTTATTACATCATTAACTAAGAAAAGATGCGCAAAGCTGTGAATTTATTTTTCTGGGAAAAATAGGAAATTATCCCATAATCCTTTGCTTCTCCACTGGTAAAGGAAATCCATTAAGAAATGATAAGGTGGGGTGTGATCCTATTATAGAATACCATTAAACATCATGCCAAGGATGTCAAATCCTGAACAACTTCGTTGACATCATTTCAGAGAAAGTTAATCGATTAAAACGCATCAAATTTTTTGCAGCACTACGTGCGAATATTTTTTTTTCTTTTCCGCATTATGGGGCAGCTGTATTAAAATGAATAATTTAGCATAATTTTTAAATTTTTCATAAAAACATTTATATTTTGTTTTTAAAAACAAGATTGGGTTAAATGACAACAAATATTTAGCATATCGATATGATACTTTCACAAAATTTATTTACAGAATTTTATAATAGAGAAAGATATATTTAAAGAGGAAAATAGTCTATGATTTGATTTTGTATTTTATTACCATTAATATATCTACTACATTAAATATAGGCGACAAGTAGCAGTTTTAATTATAAATGCGTATTGCATTTGATGCAATATTTTGATTCATTTCTAATTATATTTCATTATTTTTAAGGTAAAGTGGAGATTTTAACATACATTAATAAATTAAATTTAAATTATTTAAAGTTTATTACAACTTAAATAATTCTGATGTATACATCTTTATTGTGAAAACGTATAAAATTGAAATAAGTTGAAGAATAAAAATTAAAGTACAGAATGAATTTAAAATTATAGATAAAATTTGAAAAGATTTCAACTTTCTGAATTTTATACACATTTTAACTCTTTGCTGAATTAAATTATAATGTTCAAAATAAGAAAATATATTAAAAAACTACTAAAATTTCCAAAGAATGTCAATTTTTAAAAGCGGAAAATGCCTTTAATGTGACTTTAATTTTCTTATCACCATAATGCTTTGCGTCATATATAAAATAATGAAGCTGGTGATCTATACCTTATCCTTATCGGGCTATTTGTTAAAATTTATACTTTATTCAGATGCATAATTACCCTGTATTCACTGCTATTAGCAAATTAAATTGATTTATTTTGAATAATACTAACTCAGTTTTTTGATATATTGAATTATTTTGACAGATTAAATTTTCATTTTAAATCATAGATTGTATATATTGTTCTTCTGTACTTGTTATTATAAATGGATACTATTATGCTCGATAAATAATTTGAATTGAATCAAAAGTAATTAGTTACATTTCGAATTTCACTGATCAAAATTAAGTAATTTTTGAAGCATTACTTACTTTACTTAAAATTAAGCATCATTCGAACTTATGATTCAATATCTTAAATTTTTTAACTATACTGTTAAGAGAAACACCTTAAAACGAATCTCAATTGCTCATCTTTTTTAAGGAAATATTTTTAAAAAATGTTGACAAGAAACGATGCACAGATAAATATATTTTTGATCAATTGTAATATATAATATTAGTTAAAAATATATATAGATATATATATATATATATATAGATATATATATATATATATATATATATATATATATATATATATATATATATATATATATATATATATATATATATATATATATATATATATATATCATATCATATCACTCTCAATATAACTGAATAAAATCCCGGGAAAAAAACCAAAACCATTTTTTTTAATTTACATTATATTGCAGTGTTAATCTTGATAAATTTTTGTGGTGAATGAAATTCATTTTTGGAATTTTATCAATAGTTTTATTAAACTATAATGTATGAAGCTCATGTAAAATTAAGAAGTATCGAATACTTAAATTTCTAATAATGTATAAAAATAAGCACTGAATACAAACAGTTTATTAATGCATATGCAATCATATTTATTTTATTCTACATTTAATATAATTTTGATCAATTTTTATATAAAATATGCTGACTTTAAATCATAATTTTTAAAAGTAGTATCTGTTTTTAACAATAGAAAACAATAAAGTAAGCATGTATTAAAAACGAATTTCTTTAGCTTATTCGGAGAATAACCTATATACAGATATTTTAATAATTAAGTATTTTCTCCATAGTAGAGTGCATTAGAATTCCAAGGAAATTTCACTTATTTTACAGCACATCTCAGAATGGAAGAGCTTGCCTTGAATGCAGCAACATAACAACTGTCTTTTCTGTTTTTCACGTGATTCTTTCATTATTTACAGTACACTTTGAGTGAAAGATATTAGGCATAAGCTTCCTTATGGAATAAAATCGAGAATATTGCCAGAGATACCAAAGAAAAAGACAATAGCTTTCCTCTTATCAAACGTAGTATATAGTGCATTTTTTTCATCTAGAACTGGGTAAGACAGCAACAGCTGTGTGTCTTTAATCAAAATCAGCCATATGACTTAGGCTAGCTAAAGTAAGATTACGTGACATTATTTAATAGCTATTTTTATTCCTTATCAGTGTTTTCATTCAGAAAATATATGGTCAGTTCAATAACAAAAGTGATATTTTTACTTGCAAGTATTTAATAAATTCAGCTAATTTTGTTAATAATCAAATAATGGTCTCTAAAGTTAATATAGTTATAAAATATTTAAATTATTTAATATTAAGTCTATAGGAAAGTTCTGTTCATTTTTGGAAAAAAAAACAAAATAAAAATTTTTTGTTATGGCAGTTAATTTTATTAAATAATATAATTGAAGTTATTATTATTACAGCGTGACGGCAATTTGTATAATCAATTTTTTGAAAAAAATGGTTAATCTTTTCATGCGAAAAATAGAAACACTTTATTGATATCTTCTTCATTTTTGAATTTTATACCCGTCAAAGAATTCAATAAAGACAAAAACAAGTGATAGTTGGAGGGGGATAAGTCGGGGGAATATTGTGTATGGGACAGAAATTCCCAGCCTTGTTCTGTAGTTTTTGATAATTTTTTTGCCAGCCTCTATTTTCTTGGACTGTTCCCTTTACATTATCCAGTTACTGACAATACTTTTCCGAATTGAGATTTTTGTTCAACTTTTAATGAACATAATGCATTCGTCTACAAATATCTCACCATATATACAGCATTCTTTAATTCAGAGTCAAATTTCTTTTAGAGTTTGAAGGGATAGATTTTCCGCAAAACATACCCTTTTCCTTAAGTTGTTTTCGTAGGTAATCCAGTTTTTATTACCAGTTATCATCCGGTTCAAGAATGGATATGTTTTGTTTAATAGCTATTTTAACAAGAGCAGAGATAGGCATGTGATGACTCTATCATCAAAATTCTTCTGACTTAATTCATATGGCACTCATTTTGAATAATTTCTCATCAATTCTATTTTCCGAATAGGGTTCGAAATATTTTTCTGAGCTGAATTACACTTTCTGTGATCTCCGATGTTGTAAGAAAATTTTTTCCTTAATTACGGTTTTAACAGCATTAAAATCGATCAACGGACAGAACTTTTTGATAAAATGTTTAACACTTTTACAATTAAATAATATTAAACAAAGCATTCTGAATACTTTCCTATTTAAGCACTTTACATGATAATTATATTTGATGTTAAATATTTAAGCTTGTAAAATATTGCGAATAAGATAAAAAAAAAAATTCTTTGTTATTTTTTCTATGCATTAAGTACACCGTTACGACAAAATATTGCTTTATTACTCAGTGATGTAAATGTTATGATGAAATAAATTTTTTTAAAAGTTCTCTACATGTTATAATTGATCAGTCATATGTAACAAATCCCTCACGTCATTTTTTATAGTCATCCACTTCGAAATTAATTTGCAAACAACATAATGTTAATTAAGAGGGTAAAAGTGCTTTGCAATGCATTACTTTTCACTATGTAAAACTTACTGCTCATTCGGGATATTCACAATGGCGAGCAAAGTTGTAAGCTGTCACGTTAACAAACATGCGCGCGAGTGACAGTTTAATCAATAATCCTCAGTTAATATCATTATAGGCAAATATTAATTTAGTCAAGCGAGAAAAAAATCACTTTTTAGGATAGATTGCGGCACAAATTTATTGCTGGTAGCTTTAAATTTAAAGGATTTGGTTACAATATCTCAGATCCAATTTAATAATAAAGGGATTTATATCAGAAGTATTAGACTATTATTTTAAAATATAAGCATATTAAAATATCAGAAACATAAAACTATTTGATGGCACAGTTTCGTAATATGAATATGAATGACAACCATTTCTATTAAGAGCTCCTAAGGTTCCTTATTTATTTAATTGGTACTAAGAAATATAATTGAAATAAATCATGTAAGCCTATATGATTAGTTTGAGATAAAGAAAATGCAGTAAGCACACATAGTTAAGAAATATACATAGTTAAGAAAACTGTTTTATTGTATTGGTATCATGAAGTTAAAATCAATTCTTGATTAGATTCAGTTTAAACTGTGAGCTTAATTTTTATTACAGCAAAATATACACTGTAGTAAGAAATAGCGCAATTTTCAGCTGCTTTGCTTTTAGTTATAAAGTGTTTGCTAGATAAATCCATTTGATTCCAAAATTTACATTCAGACTGCGCTTCCTGTTGAATAAGTTGAAGGTTTTCTTCGCTGGTCTTTCCTTTAAAATAAGAATCATTATTTATCAAACTCAAAAGTTTTCACAAGGGAAGAATATTCATTGAAACACAATGCCACAATTATGTAAATTTCTCTTCGCAATACAAAATCTGCACTCAAATCCCTTTGAATGTCATTTATTTGTGAAAACTTTCGCTTTTAGCATGATATTGAAAATACTGGATATTTGTTTCATTTTCAAATAACTTTATAGGAAAGTTATTTTGAATTTTTTTATAGTGATACTTGCCTTCATATGTTTAAATCTCTACTCGTTTTGTTCAGAAATTCCAGTATTTGCATCTCTCTGAATCAGTAAAAAGAAGGAGACTAAATGGATGAAAGTAAACTAGAAACGAATTGTTTTTAAGGGAATTTCTTTTGGAAGCATATATATTCCCTTAAATAAAAGATTTTAATTTAATATTTGGCTTTTAACGGATAAATTTACTATATTAGAAATCTCACAAAATGTCTTTATTATCTTGCTTATTTCTTTCACCAAGAAACAAAAAGTTTGAAAACATTATCAGCTATGTATAATTTAAATATTCTGTGAATCATATATAATTTTGAGAACATCGATTAAACACCATAGGATAACAGATTTATAAAAAGGACTTTAATTTTGTTGTTGTTATTGTTGTTGTTGCTTATCTCCAAGGGTCTGACAGAGTCAGACCAATTCTAGGAATCCGTTGACGGAGAGGAAATCGATGACATGGTGGGGAGAAGTGTAGAGCTTTAATTTTAATTTCGTATTATTATATAATATGATTGAATTACAAGTTACTAAATGAGAGGCCTCATTATATCTTGTGAATCATATCTTTTTTGTAACATAAGCTTGTGCACATTTTTTACTTCATTTTTTATAATATATTTCAAATGCTGATTCAATTTTTATGAGCAAAAGATTAATTTCATGCAGCGTAAATAATGATAAATTATATTTTCATGAATCAAAACCTAATTACTTTGTATTTAATATCAAAAAATTTGTGTTCATAGAATAGTTTTTTAAGACAATAATTTATTATAGAATAAAATGTTTCATTACTTATACTTTCATTTAATATAGTTTTTCTCAAAATTCTATTTTTTATCGTTTATCAGCATGCGATCCCAAATTTTCATTATACACTAAAAATAATATTTCACATATGTAGAATTAAATAAATGCTTTTCTCATAATGTATAACTCAAAATGTATAGCTCAAAATAATATATTTATTACAAAATTTAAAACATTTGTGGAATTAAAAAAAAACATTTATATTTATGCACTCTCTCTCTAATTAAAAAGGGAAAATATCATGAAAAATTAATTTTTATTTCATATAAAAATGTGAAATGTGTATAATATATATTTTTATAATGAAAGTATTACTGTGAATCAGTTTTAAATTATTATGAATCGTGAAAATATTCTGAGTTACACAATTTGTGCAATCTTTATTCATTAGAATTTTCGACATGCTGATGTATAATTCATTTACAAGGGTAAACTTTAATTATTGAATGCTTTGAGTAAAAATAAATATTAATATTTATAGAAAATATTTATTATAAAAAAGCATCGAAAATAATCTGTTACTTTCAAGATATTAATATTTTAATGAAATTTTAATTAACACAGTAATTGCAAACATTAATCGAGAAAAATAATTACACATCAACTCTGTGATAGCTTTACTGAAACATTCAGCAAAGTATGGTTAATTAGTAAATTGACATATTATTAGCATTCACCTCTTACCATAATTTAATATTATATTTGTATACGTATTTATACAAACATGATTTAAATTTTCATGAAACAGTTTGAAATATAAAATAAAATAAGGTATCCTCAAAATCACTTTGAGATCACCATTTTCATAAATTGATATCTTTTTCAAAAGCCTTTTCATTTTTCATAAAATTCTGATAATTGTAGTAAGCCAAAATTTCGTATATAAAATTATCTCTGAAATATTTAGTAATTTTTCCAGAAATAATAATGTGAAATTTATTAACAGATTATAGAAATTATAAATTATAATATATTATTAACTCATTCTCAAATTACTATAACATTTAAAAGTAACAAAAAATTTAGGAAAAACTTTACTAAAGCAAATATCAGTCAATAAAAATGATTTTTTTAAAATTTGTTTATTGTTTATTATAAATTGAATTTGGTCTGAAATTTTTTATTCCATTAACTTTTAATAAATATATACGAAAATTATTATATATTGTTGTTCCATATTAATATATACTTTTGATTTAATGAGTTTGAGTGGATTCCACATTTACAAGCCAGTGCATTATTTTGTCTGAGAATGTATTTAATTTTCTTTACATTATTTGTATTTACTTAAATCTTAAATTATTGTAATTTATGGTCACAAGATTTTTAATGTTACATTATTTGAAATTTTAATATTATTTCACAATAATAGAATGCTCCATTTTTTGCTCGAGAAAATTTCTGAAAAAGGGAAATTTTATTAAATTACTTTAAATTACTAAGCATCCTACAAAAAAATTTACATATCGTATTTATACCATTCTCACATGTATCAACCAATAAAAGATAAATAACTATAATGTGCACAAATCATTAGTTTTAAAAATTACCATGAAAAATACAAAAAAATTAAGGAGAATGTTAGGAATTGTTAGAAAGAGAGCTGTAAAGGCAGATTACTGAACTGATAAAGAATATGAATTTATATCCATACATAGATTCATTTCCGTGTCTTGTACTAACCGAAGTAAACTTCACTAAGAGTCTGGAGATTTATAAAAATACACTTATGTATCCAAGACGGATAATTATATCCAAATAGTTAATTTTAAAAGCATTGCATTAGTTATACAAATATCAAATTGGAAAATGTGCATTAGTTTATTATATGAACTTTCAAAACTTGAGAATATATATTCCTTTGTCTTGAATAGTTTATAAACTTCAAAAAATTTTGGTTACTTTATGAAAGTGCTTTTTATATGTCAATTTAAAGTAACATCTAAATGAATACTTCTGTATTTAATTAATATGCGCACATGCATGTACAAAGAGATGTGATTTTTATTTTTACTTTTTATTATGAATATTATGAAATACCTACAAAATGTGGCAATAAAGAAATAACCAAAAACAAATATTTTAATAAACAAGAAAAATAGTGTAGAAAAGTAAAGAAAAACATAAAAAAATGTTACATCCAGTATAGAGAAAAGGTTTCTTTTTGCCCCATCTGCAAGTTCCATCTAGTCATTAACCATAGAAACTGGTACATATTTTTAGATTTCCTCTGCTAAATTCTCCAGAGATCAGTCTAAACTAGAACATTTGCATCATTTGAAGTTGCTTTTAAATACTTTCGGGATTATTTCCTTAGAACTTTACAAAGAATTATGCAATTTTCTTTAAAAAATTAATATCCATCAATCAATATATTGATAGTGGTTGAAACGGTGTTAATAAAAATTTTTGTTTAAACTCAATGTGATGCATGAATATTGATTCTTTACTAAATAATCTAAAAATATATAAACACGAATAAATGTCAGGTTAATTTCTTTTTCTTAATTTAAATAAATTGCATGAAAAAATTATAGTTTTATATAAATAAAGCATAATTTAATATTTATTTTTAAAATTACAAGAAAAAAAGTAAGCATTTGATAATATAGTATAAGGATTGATATAGTATTTTATTTTCTACTGAGTTTGTTTAAAGTCACAGATTTAGCAGAATACAGAGAAAATCCATTGAGTCGCCCACGGCGCAGATGTCGCAACAAATAAATTCCAGAAAATGTTTGCAAACATTTAATTATGTAAAATGTTCTTTTTTATTTCAGACTGGAAAGAAAATTTGCTTGGAAGTAAATTCAGTCCGCTGATTTTCTTATTCATTCAGAGATTTATTCTGGCTATTTTGTTTTTATTCTTAATTTACATTTGTTTTGTAATTCACTTTTATTTGGCTTACCTCCATAATAAAACATTTTCCAAGAAAAATATATTAAAAATTACTTAATATTAAAGACATTGAAGTTTTTGAAAGCATCTAAGCTTTTTAAAGAAGAAAGAAGAAAAAAAAACTTATACTATGAAATTTATAATAGAAATTAAAATTCATTATAATTTGCCCAGTTGAAAACTTCTGTGTTATATTTTGAAATATTCCATGCATGTACAGTGATTTATTTCCATGTTCTTGTTTTAATCAGATAACAGAATTTAATTTGTTTTTACCAAAAATAAATTGTAAACTTACAAATATTATTTTATATTAATTTTCAAATGAGCATTTCAATATTTTCAAATATTATGTAAGATTAGAAATTTTCAAATATTATGTATGAAGTTTGACTTATCGAAAATTGTTTCTTTTGTAATAAAAGTCTTGTTCTTCAATTATCTTGAAGGGAAAAGTTTGTTAAATTTTAGTTTTCTTCAAAACAGACTTTCTTTGGAAAATAGAAATTTTATTTTCATTTTACATAAAATCAGGATATTAAACAATGGTTTGAAAAAATATAACTGTAGTTTAATAAAGCGTAAAAGTATAAAAGAAAATAAAAACACGAGTTACTTTTATAATTTTGATTCCTCTAAACTAAATAACTTTCATATAACTTTTCTTTGGAAATAATATATTTTTCATTTGAATTTTTATCAAAATATATATTTAAAATAAATTTCTTTCAAGATTCTATTTATTTTTTGTGATAAGTAAAAAAGTAACAAAATTATTGAATATCAAATTTATTTTAGAGGGTTAATGTTTCATTTGAAATTTTCATCATATATTTACAGTCACAGGTCTTATAAAAATTCAAATTCTTTTAGAATTGCGAGAATTAAATTAACTAAATAACAGTACATTTTATGAATCAAATCATCAAAGTAATATATTTATTACTTTGATGTAATATATTTATTTATTAAGTATATATAAATTTAATGAAAAGAATTTAATATTCTAACTAAAAGAGGAATATCCTAAACGTTATCTGATTACAATACAGTATGAAATTATTCTTGAAGTTATTTTTATGTTTATTACATAAAATAAAATGTGGCACTGTATGTCATTCTAAAGTGAATCTTGTATTTTCTAAAAATGTATTAGTTTGATTGAGTTAAAATAAAATTTCGTAATTTCTTTATATGTGCTGCATTGAGTGCATTGATTTCATATGTAAGAAATAGGCACACATAAAAACCTCTTATATTAAACTTTATAATTTGCAGATATATTTTCAATATAATATTCGATATTTTACCTTTTTTATGTCTGACTCATCGTTTTTATGAAAAACAGTGTGTTCTAAGTCTCTGAAAGAAACTTCAAATACTATTATGAATTTAACTAACAAAATATAATCATATGTAGACATTTTATTTTCTTAGATTAGTTTTCATATAATAACTATTCAAATTTAAGATTTTTTATTAAAATCAAATTTTAAAAATTAATTTTGAACAATTTTATAAATCTTAAATACAACAAAATAATTTTCCAATTATTATGTTTCTTTTCAGCTCATATTTTGAAGCACATTCATAGAGGAAAATTGATTTCTGTCAAGTAAACACTATTATAAGTAAAAATCAAACTATGTTGGGTATAAAATAATTCCTTAACTTCACAGAAGAAAATTAAATAATGTTTAACCATATACATAGTTTGTTGTAAAATGTTCATCTATTTCACTAATTGCCAATTAAAAAAAGTGTTACAAGTTTTATTATGAAATTGTTACTACAAATATTGATAATAAAAAAACTATCAAATTAATGCATAAAAGCATCAAAGTTTGTTATGTTATTAATGTGCAAACACATTGATGAAGATAATTTTTCAGTGGTCAGATGGTAAGTTTAACACTCAATGGTAATTTTTCCAGTGAAAACTAATTATATAGTACCTATATTTTAAAGTGAAATGCAAATCACTACAAAAATCCAAATAATGAATCAAAAATCAAAGTGTTAAACTTTCGAATATCAATTGGACATTGCAGTGGTTAGTAAGAGATTTTGTAGATTCATAATTCTTATAATTGAACATTTTTTACGACCCAAATATTATACATAGAAACTGAGATCAAACTAATGAAACATATTTCAATTTCCATGACATCACTTCAATTTAGAAACCACTTAAACAATTAAGTGAAGATATACTTTTACACTAATCAGCTTTTGCATTATAAGGGTTTCGCTATGAAATATTTGATATAAAGTAAGTTTTATATAGTTGTATTTAAAAAATTTTAAAAGCGCTCAAATTAAGATTTATCAGCAACTGTACACTTCGTTAGGTGACTTTTATAAAGATTAAATATTGTGGAATTTCAAACTATTTAATTTCTAAAAATATACATTTATAGTTTTATTAATCTCGAAAAGGAAATGATTTCTGAAATAAATTTTTATATAGGTCATTATTTGGATAAAATATTGGCAAAAATCCCAGACTTTCAGATTAGATAAATATAGTGAATATTTCATCTTTTCAATGTATTTTTGTCCATGAAACGCAACTGAAAAGTTTGTTGAAAAAGAAGATATATGTTCATGATGGATCATGAATGTTTTATCTAGCAGAATTTTTAAGAAATGTTTAGTATTGTACTGGTACAGTGTCACTGTCTTCTCAATTTGGTAGGTGTGGCCAATCTTAAACTTCTATATAAAATACCATATATTATTTTTTAATAATACGTTTTCTTTTTGTCATGAAGGTGGAATCATGTTGAAAAGGGCATACCTTCCTTTTCTGGCGTGTTCTCTAACATAATCCTATTCTATAACCTCAAAGTGCTGTGAGGGTATACGCAGGTTGCACAGGTGATGTACATCTGAAAACTTTACTTTTTTTTAGGTTTCTGGTAGGGTCACCTATAGAATGTGAAGGCTGTGTAGATATACCTGGCTAATACGGGAAGGTAACCCAATTCCAGGTGTTAGGCTCCGAGCTGATAGGTAAATGACACCAGGTTTATGGTTTCACTAACGGGCTTCTTGAGGATACATTACAAACCTCATTGCATGTTTGCTTTCCACCTATACAGTGAAGCTATGCAGGTGGCAACTGTAAAGTTCCTACCAGTTCCCAGGTCACTTTATGGATGATAAATACAAAAACATGTAAATAATAAAAAAGAATTGGCTACACTTTCTGGTGTTAACAAATCAGCCTGTTAAGCGGTTCCAAAGGAACCTAATCCCAGAAGAAAGGAGAGCACCATAAAATTTGCTGTTGCGGAATTGGTGTTGCCACTAGGGAGTACAGGATACCAGGGTTGGAGAACCGGGAGCTCTCACAAAACCGTATGGGCGAAATTTAAGGAGCAGGAAAATTTTAAACGAGTAGGTGGAAACTGCCCAGAAAGTGGGAGATTCCAAAAAGCTTATGTCTGAGATTTCAACTCCTTCTCCCAGTAACACTGTTAACAAGACGCGCAGGGAGGACAATCAACCGGGAACTTTTGCTTAGGCTGTTAAATGCTACAAAATGGCCATAGTGAAGGAGGGATATTCCCTCCATCAAACTTGATAAGGAGAATGTCAACATCATACAGATGGAGATTCTTACCAGAACAAATGAGGTTTCTATAGGAATCATCTTCGTAAGTTTCATGGCTTAAACTTGGTATCTGGAACACTGATCCTAGTTAGTGATGATCTTCAAACCATGGAATGGATCCAAAATATCTTCCATAGTAACAAGTATTTATCTAGGAATGAGAAATCTATAGTTCTGAATCCCAGTGAACTCCTTAAACCGGTGAAAGTGACCTTGAAGATGAAGGACACTCATAGCAAGAGCCCATTAATCTTTCTAAAACTGCTTCATAGGCTCAACCCTAAGTTGAAGTCATTAGAATGACTCGCTTTGCAGAAATATTTTGGGACACATTATGTTAGATGGATCTTCGTGATTGATATTGATGCCGCAGAAGCAATCATAAAGCCAAATTTGGTGTATATACTGGTCTGGACTTTTGAATTTTTAAAATTCTAGGAGACTCAAACATTAAGGAAGACAATACTGTTGAAGAGATGGAAGTAGTTCCATAAGATCAGAGAAATTCCTCTCAAGTAAGCAATTCCTCTTCTAATTCTAGTAAGGAAAATGAATCTCACAGCACTGAAGAACTGAATTTAGATAGTACTTCTGACGTAACACTGCAGCCTAGCTCTCCTTTATCTGAAACCGAGTTAAAAATACTTTGCAGAAAATTCAAGTAAGTGATTCCCTTATTGTGGTCAGACAAGGAGCAGCGATCCTTCTTCGCTTCTTTTTATGCCACAATGTTAAGCAAAATCAAAATAGCTTCATCATAGTTTATCAGCTTCAGCTATTCTTATCAAGAAGATGACTAGAGAGGAGGTTTCTATTGCATTAATTGAGGAGCCATGGATTCGTTATAGCTCTGTTTTGGGCCTACATGTTCAAGATTTTGACAAGTTTTATGATAAATGTTATTTGAGACTAAGCGCTTGTATTGCTGTTAGCAACAATCAAAAAATCCTTATTCTGGTTAATTACCTAGAATAACTTTGCCTTAAAAGTATCTTGTTTATTGCTAGAAATCAAAGATGAAATCACCTTTATGCTTTCATATCTTCTTTTTGAAGTTAAAGAAACATTCAATGTTCAAATTGTTAGTCTTTTATACCACAACAAATTGAGTAATAAGCTCATCATAGGATGTGATACAAATGCTCACCACACTATGTGGGGAAGTAATGATTGCAACAGGTGTGGTGAGGATCTTCTAGAATAATTTTTTATTATAATATATTTATCCTTAATATAGGTAAGGAACCTACTTTTATTATTATAAATAGAAGAGAAGACATTAATCTTATTCCATGTAACAGTAAGTGTGTTGATTTTATTAATAGCTGGGAAGTGACTTATGAAATAAGCTTATCCGACCACCAATACATTGGTTTTACTGTTTTAGGGACACATGGATGAGAGGTGTTAGATATTAACTTAAAAAATACCAGCTGAGGTTCCTACAAAAAAGATATGCAAGTCCAGATCAAAGAAGGTGACCTCGTTAAGTTAAATTCGGAACTAGATTTGGAATTGACCCTTTGATGAATTGTAATATGCCATTGTACAAGCTGTTATTGAAATCGCAGGTAAGTGATACTTGCTAGCCAATATTAGTTCCTATGTAGTCTAAAGAGCTAAACAAATTACGGAGATAATGCAGAAAGCTCTTTAATATAGTTAAGAAAAATGGTGAGCGGCAGAAATATAAACTAGCACTGACAATCTATAATAAAACTGTCATGAAGTCTAAAAAGAATTTGTGGCAAAATTACTGTACTGACATTAATACTGTGTCTGCTACTGGAAGACTAGTTAAAATAATGTCTCAAAACTGGAACTGCTGCCTGAACACCCTTAAAATGCCGAAGGGTAAGTTTTCTGAATTTTGGAGGGAGACTTTGGTTAAATTGTTCAGAGATTACCCGGCAAACACAAAGATGCCGGGCATCCATCGGGCCGCTGCTGTTAGCCGTCTCGGCCAGCAGCGGCCCGCCGCTATTTGGCCTCGTTTGCTCCGTCAATAAAGTGGTCGTCGTCATTGCTGCTGGGCCGGCAGTACGGTCCGCTGTTGGCACAACGCCGGGTGGCCATCAATGTCATATTGGCCGCATGTTGCCCAAGTAATTGCCAGTACCTGCCCATATACGGTTATCCATCGGCCTTTTGCCGTTTGGCCGACGATAGCCGCTTTCACCGACGTAGGGCTGGTTATGGTTATTTCCATAAATATTGAATTCATTTTTATGTTAATATTGTATACATTGTTAAAGTTAATATAAAATTATTGGAAATCCATCAAATTAATACTGAAAATATTTTTGTGATTCTAAAAGACCATTGTTATCCATGTAATATTGTCAAATATTATTAAGTGCATTTGTAGTTCTTAATTATATAAAGAATAAAAAAATATGAATTACTAACTCATATTTTAAATCATTTTTTGACAATGCTATCTAAATTTCATAGTTTTATTTTAATATTCTAAATTTTATTTAAATAACTTTTATATTCTGTATTTAAAATATTTTGTTATTACAGAATTTCATTATTTATAAATTTAAATAAAATTCTTGTGTAAGCAAGTGTCAATTTATTGCTAAAACTGAACTTGAAGGTATAAAAGTATTCCAGTTGTTTTATGATAATTTTATAGAATTATTTTAAAGCACACACATATATATATTTTATTTGTATATAAATTAATATTTCATTTTCCAAATCATTTAACTCCATGTAACAAGATGTTGAGAAAAATGATACAAAAGGATACAGATTACAATTTTTTATTACTTATGAAAATTAACACAACAAAAGCCATATATATAAGTGAAATGTCTAAATATTAATGGAATTAACATTTTTTGTTATGATAATACTGAAAATAAAAAAAAGTATTTATTATTTTTTACATTTGAAAAAAGTTTTTGCAAAATTTTTTTTAACATTTTTAATTTACAAGCTTTTTTCTTTTATTTTTGTGGTCCACCTTCCGAATTAGTACTCTGGAACAAATTTCTTCTTTTGTGAAGCTTTTCACTTTGTTGTAATAAAAAAATTCTCTAATAAAATAAAACTCTGAAAATAAAAAAATAGAATTGTTAAACTGTGTGTGTGTGATTCAATTTAATAACAAAAATAGAAACAGCAGGATGTTAATAACAGCCGAGGTAAAATCAGAAAAAATTGAGTTGGTATGTTTATATAAATCAGGTTAAACTTCATGCATAACACTTATTTTCACATATTTAGGTATCATTTCACAGTATTAATTATTTTAATAAGGAGAATCTGACATAACTATTTTTAAACTTACAATATTTTACAATTAAATTTACAATCAAAGCAAAACAAGCTAAGAACTTGAATATTGTGAATGCCTATAATAGTGTCAATTTTCATTCAGAATTAATAACTCATGAAAAAAGATTACTAATACAATTCTTTTATGATGGAATCTTTTACTTAATTTTAGTTTTATATCTTTAAAAAAGGGAGAATAGTTATTTGTAACATTATGTCCACAATGAGCATGCTTGGGAACTAAACACTGGGTGTTTTGCGTTATGCTGAGCACCTAATTGGGACATGTGCTTCGCAGCCTAGGGGCTCTCGTGCCAGAGTTTAGTTTTAGTTTATATTCATCTTGATATTTCAATGTATGTATATATATATATATATATATATACACATTATAATAAATAACACTAAGTAACAAATGAAAAATCAACATTCATCAATTCTGACAGTTCTTTGATTAAAAATAGAGACAAATAATTGGGTTAAATGAAAACAATTCCAGTTGAATGGCTTAATAGAAATTCTAAACATCTGATTTAAAAAATTCAATGTAATGTTTTAAACAGAATTTTACATTTTCAAGGTTAAAATAATAGAATGTAATTAATTTATAACATACACTTTGTATTTGATGCTTTTAAAAAATCATTTTGAACTAATAAAAAATGGTTAATAAAATATTCATCATTGATTATCAAATTATTTTTTACACATAACTACAATTACAGATAAGTAAAAGTTTATAAAATCATAGTAATTAAAATAAATATTGATGAATTTTTAAACATATTGTCAATCTCAAATTATTTATAGAATATTCTATGCAAAATCTTATTAACATGGAATTTTTTTAACACACCTGTGATTACAGATTAATGGAAAAAAATTATGTCAATTAATGCAAAAGATTTACAGATTTTGAATACATGCATTCTAGTTGTTGCCCAGTAAATTTACATCACAAGTAATTATCATAATCATGAATTATTTAGAAGTAAAAATCTCTAGAAGTAAAAAGATTATATCTTTGATGAGTATACAAAATTTAATTAACCACGAATCCTTATAAGACAAAATATTTTGGTCAGTAAAAAATGACTTAAAAATAATAGTAAATAAGAAAGCCTTTTAAAAATAAAATAATTAAAGTTTATATGGAATTCGCACTCAATTTTTTGATCATAAATAAAATGTAATAAATACGTTTAAGCCTTGTAGCAATCGAATTCGATTAAAAAAATTGAGCATTGAAAAATTTATTACACTAATTGATTAAATATAACTATCATATGGAATGAAAAAATGCTTCTGTGCATGATACATTTCTCTATTCCTCACACGGTAATGAAATTATTCTAAAGCATACAATGACAAACATTTTCCAATGTCTTTCTCTTGTTGTCATGTTATCAACAGTTTATGAAGTTTTCTTAACAAGTAATTAAATAATAATTCAACATAAAACAAGTATATTATTCTTGCATCTCATTCATAACAATTCTATCCTGATGAAAACAACAATAATAAATGCTTACTTACCTTATATTTATCTTAGCTCACAGACACAACATCGAATATTCCGCCATTTCACATTAATGGCTGACGCTGACACAAGCATTTCGCACTATCTGACGTTATACTGTCACGCGGTATACACAATAAATGTGAAAATTAGATTTCTTTCTGAAAAATTGTTTTTAAAAGGTTTAAAAAGTAAGAAGTTAAATGAAAATTAATTAACATCACAAAAAACCAGTTATTTGGAAAAAAATAGTCTTTGCCGATAAAATAAAAAAAAGCGCTACAACTAATTGTCTTAATTTTGCTGGCCAACAGCTTCAGGGCCAACAATGGCCAGAATCTGTTGGCCCACTACTTATCATCCAGCACCGGCCCAGTTTATTTTGGCTAGCACTCATTCGTGGCCGTAATGGCCGGAGCTGGGCCATCAAACAACCATGAGCGGCTTGCCGTGGCCAACAGAAAACCGGCTTGGCCAGCAGCGGCCCAGATTTTTGCCGGCAGTTTGTGTTTGCTGGGTACTTTCCAGGTTCTAACGAAATAATTGGAAATCTTACCTTTACATTCTCTTCTAACTTTATATTTTATTTACACTATGATCATTTGTCCTATCATTACTTATGGTTCAATGGTCTGGTGGTCTAGAATACAAAAATGAAGCTGCTAAGACATAAACAAAACTTTAAAGGTAGTTATTTGTAGTTCTCTCTGAGTGTATTAAAACAACTTCCACTTCCACTTGAACTGTTGTTTGGTATGCATTCACTTTACATGCTTAGTGACGCAGTAGCTATAATTTGCATGAAAGGACTTAACAATACAGTTCAGTGGAAGCATAACTCCAGATTTTTGTCTTGGGAAAACCTTATTGTTGACTTAATTAGTCATCAATTTTTAAGTATGCCTACTGACTTGATTACATGATTGTTAAATATGCTTTTGATAAGACTTATACACTTAAATTTCCCTTAAAAGAAGACAGAGATTATATTGTCATCAATGAAAACTGTGCTTACTAATACACTGATGGCTCTAAAATAAATTCCAATAGTAGAGCTGATATTTGCTGTGCAGCTGATGGTACAAAGTTCTCAATCCCTTTGGTAAAACGTACAGTTGTATTCCAAATAGAAGTCTTTGTCATCCTCATGTGCTGTAAAGTATTCTTGGATAAGAACCATTCTAGTAAAAGAATAATGATCTGTTCTGACAGCGAAGCTGCATTCCTGGTATACAGAAATAAATTTTAAATTCTGTTCTTGTCTGGGAATGCTATCTCACTCTGTACAGAGGGGCTAATAATAGCTCCATTACCTTAAAGTGGGTGACTAGGCACTCTGGTGTTCCTGGCAATGAGTTAGCTGATTAGTTGGCAAGGGCTGGACCAACAACCAATTTTTTGGTTCTGAACAAGTGCTAGGTATTCAAAAATAAATGATCAAAAACAGTTTTTGAACTAGTATAATGTCAGTGATCAAAGACAAGCAAGGCTATTAAATAGTACGCACACTAGTAAAAGGCAAAACGTATTATTGAAGCTCAATAGAAGCTGTTTAACGAGAGCAGTTGGACTTTACTGGACACTACCACCTTAAGAGATACCTCATCATAATGGGAGTATTCGATGGTCTTATTTGAAAAGGTTGTCAATACATAAATTAAATTTCATTACATATTATGTGAATGTGATACCTTTTCTGCACATAGATTTGAACACATGGGTCAGGATATAATTGAACTTTGGGTGCTGCAGGATATTCTTTTTAAATGTCTACTGAATTTTCTTCAGTATCTGGTCTCTTCAAGTAAGGACTTCTTCGGAATATACAAAATAATAGATCTATGGTTATAGAGCTAGGCTTCTTTGGAACCACACTACCCTAAATCTAAACCTTCTTGACGTGTAAGGTTGTCAAAATTAGTATGCACCTTTAATCAGTTACAATCTGAGAAATAATATATGCTGGTAATATTTTAGTAATTTAAGTGTTCCTTTACTGATTCCAATAATAACACTCGCCATTTTGAAGCTCATTTAAATTACGAAGACCGCAAAAGCAAAACGTTTTATTCAACATAAATAATTTTATGTATAGGTACAGATATAATTTTAAATTCATTCTGTATTGTTTGATATATACAGAGATCATGGTCACTTAAAACCTTGGCTATGGCAACAATATTATACCAGGTTATAACCGGCAACGTCACTTTTGCATGTTCGCCATCAGGAAAAGATTTTTATATGTATAAAATTTTGTAAGCCATATGGATATAGTAGCATGAAAGAAAAATTCTTTTTTAATGATAACAATAGATATTGAACGTATTCATCTCGATTAAATTACAATTTAAAATCATAACTGGATAACATCATTGCGCAAATTACATTATTAACTCCATCATAAATTTTTTATTTGTTAAACAACTTACATTTGGCCATTAAAAATTAAAAAGTTGAATAAAATTTTTACTACCGCGAAACTCTTAAGCCATTATTCTATACCACACTAACCATTAATTAATTCTTGATATTCTTTGTCTGCACGAATTAAAAAAATCTGAGGGCTCTCGTATCTAGAAATCATAATTTATCTTGAATAAAAGGATGCATGCTGGTATATTAATGAATTTAATTATAATGAACTAAATTATAGGAAAATGTTCATATCAAGGTATTAAATTTACATATAATAATTTCTTAATAAATTCAGAAATTTTATGAAAAAGTTGTACAGTAATCGACAATTTTATTCAAATTAGTTTAGTCAGCTTAAACTATTGAATGCTAGAAATTTATAACAGAAACTCTGAAAGTTCAACAATTTTAATCTAACTTCATGACAATTTCAAACTGCAAAAAGTTTTTACTATCAGTGATGGCAGAAATTGAATAATAATTGCAACTAGAAACAAAATAACAAATTTCATTTGTCGCATTTCACTTTATTCGAAGCAAACTAATTCTCTCTTTACAGAGAATTTTCTCGAGCCCAGTCAATCTTTCTATTGATCGAAAAAAGAAGAATTATTTTTTCTCCGGATCAAAGAGACTAAAAACATTTGATTCTAACCTGAGTGACGAAAAGCCTTGCCACTTCCTAGATTCACTTCTCTCCGATGATTCAATCTCTCACAGAATTGAAACAATTCTACTCAAAGGAGAAAAACAGTAGATAACATACTAGGTTCATAATTATTGATCCATGTCATTACCTATACTCACTAAGTTACATAAATGAGTTTCCATCAACAACAATCTCTAGAGAATAAATGTTTACTTAAGCGCGAACATTCCCTGCCTGCAACTTTTCATAGTTCTTACGACCCTAAAGTGTCCTTTATCTGCTTTATAAAATTACATTAAATGAATAAAGAATGCTAATTTGATTAAAAGTAACAATGCTTTTTAAATGTTTGGCATTAAAAATATTTGTAATTTAATTATTCCAATATTTTGTTATCTAGTTTAAAAATTTCCTAAAGTTTATCTTATTTTAGAAGTAATAAATAGTTTGCAAATTCTATCACAGGTATATTTACAAAATAAAAATAACGGTTTAATTTTCAAGTACAAAGTATTTTAACGCAGAAGACGATTTTTTACTGAGTTGCTACAACTTGTTTAACATGGAATAAATTTTAAACAGAAGAGAAAATGGAGTTGACGCGAGAACATTTTCGCGCTATGATTTTCTACGATTTCAAAGCAGGATTAAATCAAGAAGAATGCATTCAACGGTTGCAATTAGCATTTGGTGATGAACCTCCAGCTCGTGCTACTGAATTCAGATGGTTTAGAGAATTTAAAAGATGTCGCAATTTTCTTCAGGATGAAAAACACACAGGAAGGCCGCCGTCGGCAGTAATCCCGGATAATGTGTCTGCCATACGAAAAATGTTAATGGATGATAATCGCTTTACCTATCAAATGATACAGAAGGAACTTAACATTGGATCCGCAGCCATACACAAAATCATTCATGAAGAATTATATATGAAAAAAGCAGTTTGCCGTTGGGTTCCCAATAATCTAACTGAGCATCAAAAAGAGGAGCGTGTCAGAATCAGTAAAGAAACTCTTAATATGCTGAATGATGGTGGCCACCGCATCATTTCTAAAATTGTAATTGGTGATGAAACGTACATACCGTTTTTTGACGTTCCAACACGTCAAGAAAGCAAAGTATGGGTCTTTGAAGATGATCCCACGCCGACAATGGTGAAAAAACAACGCGCACTGAAAAAAGTGATGTATGCCGTTTTCTTCAGAAGTACGGGATTGCTCAAAGCCGTCAAGTTGGAAGGACAGAAGACAGTAACAGCAAATTGGTATACCACTAAATGTCTTCGTCTTCCAGAAATTATACAAGAACTGAATGTTAAAGGACTAATGCTTCACCATGACAATGCATATTCACATACAGCCGGATTAACAGTTGAGTTTCTTAAACAAAAACAAACTAAAGTGATCAAACATCCGCCGTATTCACCTGATCTAGCTATGTGCGACTTTTGGTTATTCTTTAATCTAAAAAAAACTTACGTGGACGTCGTTTTCATTCAGAAGAAGAGATTGATGTGGCTATAAATGCATTTTTTCATCTATTCGAAGAAATGAATGGCTTAAGGCATTTAATCTGCAGAAAATTCGTCTACAAGAGTGCATTGATGCTGGAGGACACTACTTTGAACACACCTAAAATTTTAAAAACCTAGTTGTATCTCAAATATTTCAGAGTGGCCCTCGTATATATATATATATATATATATATATATATATATATATATATATATATAATATATATATATTATATTTTATTAAATTATTCAATAAAAAATTAAGCACATTAAAAAAATAATGTCTGTTAAATACATATTTAAAACAATTAAAACCATTAAGAACGTATGTACAGTTTGAGAGATAATAAATTTAAATGTTGCATAAACATCAACTAATTTTGTCCTAGAGAAAGATAATAAAAAGTACTTTTAAAGAATATAAATTAGACATAGATAAATTATAAAAAAAAATAAAAGTTTCACATTCGCTAACAATTTTGAGCATATGTAAATAGTAAATAAACTTTACTATATATAATTAAATATAAATCTAACTTTCATTACTCAAGTATGTGAAACAATAGCTGTTTGGAAATCCATGCATATTTAATCCACATTTTAATCACAAATTTATATATAGTTTATAATTACGCCTTTTATTACATATTATAGAAATACCTTTTCATTTACATTTAGTAATTTTACTCTGTTTCTCAGATTTCTTGAAATAGTATGAATTTAGAAACATTTTTCCTTATAGAGAGAAGAGGGTTTTATATAATATTATATAAATATTCTATAAATTTAATATACGAGATGAAATCATCAAAAATGATATAATAAAAAGAAATTTCTTCTTCAGTATTGACAAGATGTGAAATAGTTATTCTTTTATACTATTGTAGGGTAAAAGTGTTGTTTCTGTATACTTGATAAACTAAATCCCTTCCAAATAGGCTTATTGGGAATAATATTTTAAAATACTAAATTTTCTAATGAATATAGTATAATTAAATTTTGCATATTAATTCCTATTTTATTCATTTTTTTTAAAAATGAGAATAGTGAGAGTTGGTTGTTTCATTATTTTAAATTTATTGAACTGCTCAAGAAGGTATTTTTATACATTTAAGTGAATGTGAGGAGCAAATCATTAAATTTATGTATCAGAATTTAGAACACTCTATAACTAGTAATTTATTCTGGTAAATTCAAATCCACAGATCTGAACAAATTTTGTAAACTCCGCATTTTAACAAAAAATATGTGATGCAAAATATTAGTGCCTGCCGAAAATTTGTTTGCATTAGTTTTTACAAAATTCCTGTACAATTTATTTTTGTTTTGTTCTTTAAATAAATTTACAGTTTCTTATTGCCATAAATAATGTCAAAAACTTAGACTTAATTTTTTGCATTAGAAATGCTATTTATAAAGGTATATAATTTATTTCAAGATATGCCTTTCACGAAGTGCGGAAATATCAAGACTAAAATATCTTTTATTTAATGGAAAATATTAATTCAAAATTTGAAGCAATGAATTAAAACTCACTTAGCGAATAAGAATATATGCTCCATGTATTTCTAAGTATTTTGCAATCAAAGAAAAGACCCATTAAAACGACTTGTAATATATATATATAAATATATATATATATATATATGTATGTATGCATATATATATATATATATATATATATATATATATATATATATATATATATATATATATATATATATGTATGTATGTATGCATATATATATATATATATATATATATATATATATATATATATATATATATATATATATATATATATATATATATATGTATATATATATATATATATATATATATATATATATATAGTATTTTCCCACTTTTAATGACTTTCACTAACTTTAACCGAGAAAAGGAAAAAGTATCTAAAGCTTCTTTAATCAGATCTGTAATTAAATGAGCGCATACAGCAGTAAGAACTTATTTTAATTAAAGAATTAAAAAAAGAAAAATATTATTTTGAAAACAATCATGTTCAGTTTACTGGCAAATAAAAGTGATTAAAAATAAACTTATAGAAATATTTTATATATATGTACTCATTATGATTTTGACCTACCTCATTATGTAAAAAAATTGCACGCAATGTTGATAATGTGTGTGTAACCCCCCCCCCAATAAGAAAATAAAACAAGTTTAAGAGCCTTATTCACTAACTCCAAAATGTCATATGTTCTACAAAATGCAAAAAAATGAAAACATTTGAAAAGTAAAAATGAAACATAAAATTGATGTTTACTGTAAAATCTTTATTTGAATAAATCAATAAGATTTTTTCAGTAACTGTTTTGACAACACCATATGACATTTTAGTGAAATTTAATTTTACATTCGACAGGAAATCTCTTACTACATATATAATAAATTGTGGTACGTTTCCTTTAAAAAAATTTGTAGGGTTATTTCGCCTTTTAACGCAGTCATTTTTAGCAATAAAAAAAGAATATTTTGTCATATGCAATTTTTACAGCTTTAGATATGCGAAATGAAATGAATGCACAATATTCTTTCTCATACAAAATCCACACATTGCTGTAGAAATTTATGTGCTTTTAATTTTGTTCCATACCGACTATGAGTAATTGAAACATATTTTTGAAAACATTGGATAATTGTTTGAGATAAGAATTTGCAGATATAAGGTACTATTTTTATAAATTTTGTGAGACTTTAAAGTATTATAACCATTTAATATTTCTGATATGAACATTAAAAGAGCGCTTAAGTAGAGAAGAAAAAATACATTAATAATAATTATGCTATATTCATTGCAGAGTATTGGAATGCTCACACAGGGGTTATCTTTTGAATATTTTTCATTTTCTTAATTTTTTAGATATATAACATTGACCTAAGATTAAATTTCCCAATATCCTAAGTCCTATACTCCAAAAATAGTGCCTTAAAACAATTAAGTCAATTTTTGTTCAAATAACAAAAGCTAAAATGTCACACCCATAAATGTTCAAAATTTTGTGAAATTTATAAAATTATATTAAATGGTTAATTGATATTTAGTCTATATATATGATTTCTGTCCTTATACATTTAAATCTTTTGTCTTTGAAATAGCTATTGTTTCAAAATTTTATTTTAAAACTTTATATAATTATTTATTTCTATATTCAATTTAAAATTGTACTTATATTTATATATGAACCCCTAAATATCTTGAAGATTATTATTAAATTTAAAATAATTTGTATTGATAAACTGTATATTTTTTATGATTGTTTTGTGTTTATTAATATTTTAGTAGAGCTCTATGAGAGATAAACGTTGCGATTATGTCATATATAAGTTGCTTAAAAATAACATGCTTAAAAGGAAACCTATTTGTTTAAAATTTATACTAAGTAGATAAGTAAACAAATGTATTATTTTTTATCATTTAAGTTAAATGATTCTTGATTATTAATACAATTAATAATTTATTTTTAATTCAACATGTCATGTATAAATTGTCTTGTGTTAGATTGATGAGTGTTAGATAACGATATATTTTACTACATTATATTACTGATATTGACATTTGAATTCTCACTCTAAAAATTTTGTATTAAAAATTAATGATTATTATTTCCGTAGGTAACCATAACTTTCGTAATCAGAAAAAAACATAATAATTAATAAATATGAAATTAAATAATGATAGCATGCTGCAATTTTGTATATAAAATGGCAGAAACTGACTTGCAAAACAAAATATAATATTGTTGTTTTATATTTTTATTCCTAGTTCTTTGTAATAATTTAACAAAAACATTATCTTTCATACCCATGTTATGAGTAACAAAAAAGAGCTTGTTATCAATGTTAAACAATTAATTAATACAATTTAATGTTACATGGAATACATACTACAATGAACAAATTATACATGACACAGTGTTTATTTCCTTAATCAAATACAAAATATTCAAATGGAAACTTCAGGAAAATATGGATAAAAAATAATTATTGAATTTTCTACTTACTTCATAAAACCTTCGAATTTGTTTATAAAGTTTATTGATTACCGTTTTCAGACACAATGGTGCACTCATATGGTAGTCCCCACAATTTTCATTATAAATACATAAAAACTATGGTAACAAATTTCTTCACCTGAAAGTTGAGATTGGCAACTGTGATTTGCCAATATTATTTTCATAGTTATTTTTTTCAATTCTTTGCTTACACTACTACAGATTTTTGTTTACATTGCAGTTAGCAATTACCTTTATTTTGGAGCAAAATTATTACATTTTATATTCAGTATGCCGAATTGAGTCTTTGCTTTTATTTAGTTTCTCAGATTTATTTTTTAATAAAAGATAAATTCAAATTTATAATATTAAATTAAAATAGGATTCCAGGCTTTTATTATTACTGAATTTTCTTATCATATGAAGTTACAATTTCAGAACATATGTATCCTTACCACAATGCCAAACTAAAAGAAAAGCAAGACTTGACACTTTGCTGAATTTTGTTGCACAGTGAACTTAATGTGATTTCACAAGAACTTAATATAATTAAGACAATAAAATATTTTATACTTATTTGGAATTGAATATATAGTTCAAAACAGAAATCAAAAAAGAAATTGGTATTTATTAAATAAATAATTTTTCTAGGTTATATTTTAGGTATATAAAGTTTAATATGTTTGGATTTAAATATTTGAATAAAAATGTTTTAACAAATATAAAAATTTTACATTTCTTAAATGTAAATAAAAAGTACACGTCAATACAATTTGTGGCTGAATTATAGGAAAATGAATACATTTGGATTATCATTTATTAACACAATTAGCTCAAATTAATCAAGTACATATAATTATATTTAAGTTATAAAATACTTTAATAGTGCTAATTAATAAATTTTTGCCGCAAGTGTGATGCTTCATATTCTGAAAAATATTTCTTAAATATTGGATAATGTTAATACATCTTAAATACCAGATAACAATTCCAACATCTCACTCGATTAAATAGCCTATTATGGTGAATATTTGAAAATAATTTCATTTTTCAATTATTTGTTTGGGGAAAAACATTAAAGAAACCATAATGTAATAGATTAATTTTATTAATATAAAAGTTAGGTATAATAATCCACTATAATAAAGCATAAAAATTAAATACGTCAAACACTAAAATAAAATAGATTATGAATCAGAAATAAAATGTACTCATTTTCCTTAAAAATTAAGACCAATTTTCTTTACCTTGTAAAAATATAACTAAAAAGATAATTTCAAGAATAAATAGTGTGATAAAATGAATCAACGATATTTTTATGTTAAATACTTCTTATTGATTAAGATCGCTAAAAAAGAATGTTCATAAAGTTTTTTAAAAGGCAATTAAATCTAATGAGCAAAAGTATTTCTAAACATATTTTTCTTCGCCATTAATATTCAGATGACATTTTGAAAGTAAAAAAAAAACTCTTCAAGAAAATTAATTCTGATTGGATGCGTCCTCATAAACATTTTAATATTTTTTCATAAATATAAGTTAGTAATTACGTAATCTACATATAAATGAGAATAAAGGTTCCTAAATATTAAAATACAAGAAAACTTTAATCAACATGCAGTATAAAATAAAAAAACACATATATGAATGATAATTTGTCTATTTGTTTCTATTTTAAGTTCAAATATATTTGAATATGTGATTTTAGGTTCATAAATAATAATGTTAAAATAATATTCTTTGTGTGTTATATAATGAAAATACAATGAAATAAAGTATTAAAGTTTCACTATCAATATAAACAAGTTATCGAACAAAATTATTTATGTAGTCATTTTATTTATATTGACATTTGTGCCTACTTTTATTACTCTTTCTAATGATATAAAAGAAAATTCAGCAAAATCTTACTGAAATGAAACACTTTTTATTCTCATATCTATTTGATATATATATATATATATATATATATATATATATATATATATATATATATATATATATATATATATATATATATATATATATATATATATATATATATATATATATATATATATATATATATATATATATATATATATATATATATATATATATATATACATAGATAGATAGATTGATAGATAGATAGATACATAGATAGCTATAGATATATATAAAGCAGTAACTACAGTTTAAAGCACAATAAATACAGTACATAAAATATAGCACATTAAATAAAAAAATACAATAATAAATAAAAATAATAATAAATGTATATTACAGGCAATCTAACCACTAACCAGGTATAAAACACCTAAAGAGAGATAGACTAGTATAAATAAGATATTATAACCAATATAAATTCAAATTTATTTTTTAAGAGAAATGAAACTAGTACGACAAAATTGTAAAATCAATTACAAGAACAAAACAATCTACATTAAAACCAATCAACTTAATTTTAAAGTTAACAAATTAATACAGTGGAATTCCAATATTTCTTTATATATTTATAGGAATATTTTATTTAATGAATTAAATCGCATTTACAGTATTTGCAATAATTATAAATTCGCTGAAAATCAAATAAAACGTTTAATCATCTTAAAAACATTGCTATGCCAGTCAATTTTATTTTAAAATATTTATGAATTAGGGACACGCTTGTAATATCAAAGTAATTCCTAGTTTTTACAAATACAAGAGGCCTTCCCCAAAATTGAAGCGATTGCAAGAATCCCAAAAACATCTTCTTTAACTTTAATTCTCTTTAAGCATATGTTAACTCCCAATTTACTGCATAGTTTGTTAAAATCTTTTATTTTTTAAATTTAATTCGTAATTTTTTTATACTACTTTTAGAAACTATGTTTTTATCCCAAATTTTAAAAAAGATTTTGATTTGCTGGTAGTGGTCTTTTCTTATTTAAGTTTATCTTTAGTTCCTTCTATTGTGGGTTTGTTTACTTTGTTATAATATACATTGTTATTTTAGTATTTGAAATAATTATATTTATAATTCTTTTGTTTAATACAAGCACTCTTGGGGGATTGGTGACCAACTCTCTCCTCTGCTTAAGACGTGGTCTCTATGCTTTCTTCCTATTCTTTGTATTGTATATTATTTTATTCTTGTTAGTGATTTTCAAAGTTTTTCATTCAAGTTTTACTGTTCTTCAGAATATATATATATATATATATATATATATATATATATATATATATATATATATATATATATATATATATATGCACTCATGTCCATAAATTAAGGATACTGCAATTTCAGGCAAAAAAGTGACAGAAGGAAAGCAAATAGCAAATGTGACTCATTTGTAGTCTATTTATTAAACAAAATTTTAAGAGCAAAAAAGATGCTACATGCTTGATATCATTGATAAAAAATGTGAGTTTTACTCCCTGGAACAAATCATAATAAATAACCTATTTGCAAAAACCAGTATAACGTGGTTGGTATGATGTTTAGTGCATACAATGCACCCCAGACGATACAATACAGGCAACAGCCCAGGCATGTTGAGTATCAAATTATCGATCTGATCTAGGGAAATATCACACCACTCATCAAGCAATGCACTCCGAAGTTCCAGTTGATATGTGAGAGGTTTGATGGGCTGCAGTTCGTTGGCCAAGTATGCTCCACACATGCTCTATTGGATAAAAGTTCGGTGAGTATGCTGGCCAGTCCATGCGGGTGATATCCACCTATTGAAGAGATTCGTCTACAATGTTAGCACGGTGATGATGGGCATTGTCATCCATAAACAGGAATTCTGCACCCATGGGGCCCCGAAACAAACGTACATGTTGTTCCAAAATGAGAACTCGATATATGTGGCCTCTCATGGTTACATTCTAAACATGCAGGTTATTTCTGAAACCCAGAATGATTCCGCCCCAAACGATCAATCCTGCTCCACTGTAATGGTGTTCTCTTGGAGGTAACGGGTACCTAGCCCTCTCCATATGAAAGTCCAGCGAGAATCAGGCTGAAAGATAAACCTGGACTCCTTGGAAAACATCACAAAATACCACTGTTGCGGTGTCCACAATGCATGCTCTCTACTCCAGGCTAACCGCAAGTGACAGTGAGTTGCGGTAAGTGAAACACATCTGACAGGCCTACGAGCATATAGACCAATGTGTCCTAAGCGTCTGTAACAGGCTTGCCTTGAAACTGTCGTATCGGTAGCTTAAGAGAGCTGACGAGACAGGTCTGATGTTGTGATCCGTCTGTTTCTTTTGGCAGTAACTGCCAATAACCGATCCTCATTCAGCGTTGTAAATCAGGGGCGACCTGTGCTTTAACGTCTACTCACATTACTCCATCTTGGAAACGTTTCCCAAGCCTGGAGATGACACTGCATGATTTCAAGTTCCTCGGATACTTCCAGCTGGGTACGTGCACATTCTAGACTGCCGATAATTCTATCACTTAAAACATCATTCAATTGATTCCTTAATGCCATAACTTTCCGGTTATAGCTCTGAAAAGCTTTTAAAGCGCTTGTGAACAATTTTATTTCTTTGCAACCATTCCTTTTATACCACTTTCTTACACTCTCTTCATTGTGACGTACCATCTGCACCATCAGGTGGTTTCTTGTAATTTGCATATTACTCTTTAAAATGTGTGAAATAATTCTACATGTGAAATTTTTATTATAGAGTTCAATTTCTGTGTGATTCTGTAATATCCTTAATTTATGGACATAATTGTGTGTGTGTATATATATATATATATATATATATATATATATATATATATATATATATATATATATATATATATATATATATATATATATATATATATATATATATATATATATATATATATATATATATATATATATATATATATGTAAGTATGCATTGGAAAGCTCGAGGATTCAAAATTTTTATTTCTTTATCGAGCTAAATATGAGTCTTAAAGATATATGTAGAAAAATAAACCAAGTTTCAACTAGAAAATTTTGCTCTTAAAAATCTTAAATATTAGAAGTAAGAAATTAATTATTATTAAAAGTGATATATTAAAATTTGTCTTAAAATAAATAAATCATAACAAAATATTGATTTTGTATTTCATTTTCTTTGTTAATAACTATTTTTTATCAATCACATAGTGTAATCCTAAATTCATTATTTTGATTTTAAGCAATTTTGAATTATATTACCATTTTAAAATATATACTTTATATATTTATATGAAAAACTTTCGATTAACTTATTTCTTATTTGAATTTTAAAAAATTAAATTTTCCTTTGGAATAATAGCTTAAATATCTTACATTTTTTTTAATTTAAAATATATCATTGACACATCATTCAGATTTCAATAATTACTTAATTTACTATATCATTCTATCTACGAAAATTAGAATTATACCATTTTATTAATCGAAACTTATGAAATGTATCCAAAATGTGTACTATAAATAATCTAAAATCTTAAATCTAATATTAATATTATAAAATCTTAACTACATCAACATTACAGAATAATTGTTGTTTTAGAAAATATCTGTCTCAAGTTTGGTTTTTGACAACATTTTATTCATTTAAAACAGCTTCTAACAAATGATTAAGTCATAAATATTTATGTTGAATTATTTTACAGTATTATGAAAGACTGATAAAAGTGCATATATTAAAGAGTATGAGAATTAATGTGTATATAAAATAAGTAGCTAATAATAATTTCAGAATGTTTCTATGGAAATAATGCCACACATTAAGCGGAATTCTGGTAGTCCTGATGGTTATTCTAGTTAATAAGAAATACACACTACTTACATGTTGATCATTTGTTTCCAACGCTTCTGGGACATAAACTCACTGAAAACAGGTGAATATACACAATGTTTTCTTTTATAAACAAATAAATCTCACTTTAGCTCTTTATTACCTCTGCATTTATTTCTGACTTCACATTTACATTCCTTTTCTCCTTAAAATAAAAATGCTAACAATAGTATGAATTTTTTAAATGAAGTGATAGTAAATGCATTTTAAGGAAGGATACGAAAAATTAAAACTTGCAATTCTTACATACTTCATCTTTAATTATTTGACTTGAATTAAAAAAAACCTGTTAAAAGAATTTAAATTGTCAACTTAGAAACAAAAATTAAATTTCATTATTGAACATCAAAAATTTTTTTAATTTAAATTTTTATTTTGAGTTATTACATTACAATTTACCCCTTATGTATAGAAAAAGTGTTTTTACTTATTTTTATAAGCAGGTTATTTTAAATAATGGAGAATATAATGTATATAATACATGTTGTTGTTGTTGCATGCCCCCAAAGGCCAGCAGCGCTAGACCAGATCCATGACGTTGTACACTCTACAATAATCCAAACCCAGAAGAGGGTCGTCAACCAAGTCCTGCCTGGAGAGCCCTAGGCACTCAAGGATATGTTCAGGCGAAACTTGGTCGGTAGAGCAATTAGTACAGGTTTCAGAGGTTCGGGAACCTCCAGAAATTTTTAGGGTCTTAAGATGTCCACTTCGAAATCAGGCGAGAACAGTCTGTTCCTGACGACTTAAGTCGTTGGACAGGGAGCCTCCGGTACGGGAACTTTGGTACCAGTAATGTACCGGAGGGACAATCCAAGTCATCTTGTTCTTAATTTTTTCTCTGGAGTGAAGCTCCGTGAAAGTGAGAGGATCTAAATTAACGGAGTCCTCGCCAGCACCAGCTTTCGCCAGAGCATCCGCAATTTCATTTCCCTCAATATCGACGTAGGAAGGAATCCACTGCAGATGAATCTGATGAGATATGGAAAGCCGTTTTAACTTGTTAACTATTGTCACTCCAACATTGTCTCTAACACTTTGTCAATTGCATAGGTGCTGAATTGCACTTCTGCTGTCAGACAGAATCCAAACCTCCTTTACATTGTTGCAATTAACGTTTTCTATAAAAACAACTTGATTACTTCATTATGAATATAGAAGTAATTTATGCAAAATCTTTACCTCTCATCAACATCTTTTACCTTTTTCAATTACTATTTTAATTTTCATTTTGATTTTTTAACTAGAATCAATTTAAATGATTTTTTTTTCTTTTTTTTAAAGTGAGATAAATTTGAAATTATTTACATTTAGATGTACATCCAACACACAATAATTATTAGTTTGACCCTTTTCATTATATATATATATATATATATATATATATATATATATATATATATATATATATATATATATATATATATATATATATATATATATATATATATATATATATATATATATATTTAAAAATAATTTTAAATCATACATTAACTCGAAGAGTGAATAATGAATTCATGTATGAATTAAATTAAATCATTATTTAATGTAGGTAAAATGATTTAATGTAGGTAAATTATTTTTTGCAATAACGTCGAAAACGTTTCCTCTTAATATTCCCTCGCTTCATTTTATCATCTGTAGAAACAACTTTACCTTTCCTAAGTCAGAGATATATTGAATTGAATCAGTTAACTCTAACCCCATAACATAATTAGTATTTCTATGTTGTTATTAATGAGAAAAAAATTGTATGGCAAATAATTAAGATAATGCGATTTTCATCTATAAATTCCACTTTTCCTTAAAAAGATAGTGCATAAGTATACAAGTGTGGAAGTGCAAAATTAGGCAGTCAAACACCATATTTATTGAAATGTATACTGTTACCTTACTTAGAGATGCAATCTGAGAAGCAAGCTTCCAAGACATGTAGGGTATTCATTCGCTTTGCAAGGTTCGTAATGATGTCCACTCATTATGACTATATTCTGCAGTCCATGATACCTCCTATTACATCAACAATCCTAATCTTTTCAAACTATCGAGGGGAATTTTAATCAAATGGATAGAATTTCCATTCTTGTAGAGCCTAAACTTATCAATTCTTAAAAGATTAAAACCAACACTAAAAATATTGCAGTAAATCAAATCTAATCAAAATCAAATATTATGTGCTCTCAATTAAATATCAAAAAACTATTTAAAATTGTAAATAATTTAGAAGAATCTGACACTCATAGAGTATTGAATTTCATTCGATTTTTTAAGAGGGTACGCGCCATTTAATACCAAGATAATAATTGGTTTCAAACATTTCGATTATCCCAAAAACATTCGTAAAAATAATAAATAATGTCCTTCGATGACCTAACAGTTCAATATTTCATGTCTTAATGTAATTTTGGCCAAGCTTTCAGTAGGATTGTTCTAGTTTTATAGCTGGAAATTTTGCCTAGGTATCCAGGAGAGGTGTCCAGTTGCCCAGGCATAGTAGAGGTTGCCTAGATATCTATAATGAATAGGATGGTTCCAGCTTTATAGCTGGAAATTTTGCCAAGGTATCCGGGAAGTTTAAGGGACTCCATAGCTCATTCAGTATTAGTTTGTAAATCTTTCACTGATAAATTTACTTCTCAATAAGTTTTGCCTAATTTTTTTACTAAAATTTGTGAATAAGTGTCTATTTATTTTGAATTTCTGATTGTTTGTACAACTTTTCTATTCCTACACATAAGAAAATTTAATAATCTGATTTATGTTTTCGTACTTCATATATTTAAACTTAGAATAACAAATTCAAAGCTTCTTTAACAATTACTTTGAGCATAAAATAAAATTCCTTACTGTAGCTATGTCTAGATTGATAAAAATGTTTACCCTAGGAAAACAAAAATAAAATTCGGTTATCAGGTATCTTAAACATTTTTGCTGTATGTATAAAAAAGTATATTAATAAATAAGGGATATAATTTCATTAATAAAGTCTAAAAGATTATTAAAATTCATAATATTTAGCCCATTTCCGTGGTTTCTCGTATGCTTTATTTTTTATTTAATTGAACTGTCCCTTTACCGTAGATACGAAGAAAAGTTTGGGAGCTGCAGGCAAATTTTGATGTTGTAAAATTGGATTATTTATCAGATTTCCGACAGCTATTTTCTTTAAAGCTAAGAAATGACGAAACATATATATTTTTCCGCAAGACAGATTTTATTGGATGAATAGGAAACCTTATATTTCCATTATTCCTTATTAAATATTATAATACATAAATTTAAGGAATTGCATAGCAATTTTTTTCTGTCAGATCCCTTCAGAGCTTAAAGTATTTCAAATATTCTTTCATATTGTAAGCTTCATGTGATGTTTCACTTTTATATTATTTAATCTGTCATGTATAATTCATAAAAAATTAACAAGTTGCACCATTTATTTTTAAATTCTGTTATCAAAATGTTTCTTTTTTAAAAAGAAAATGTAAATCAAAATTTATAAACTTAATTTGTCCTATGTTGCCTCATCCTTTAGTTGTTAAACTAGATGTTAGACAGAACTGAATAAATTATATTAAGTAAATTGGAATGTAATAGTTTATCTGAAAAATGATTATAATAATATTCAAATTTCTTAACAAATAACAGTATTTTTAAAATAATGGAATGCGTTTAATTTTGTATTCTTTAATTATTTTTAATTTTGTAATGGTACATGTTTTATTATTTTATATGCTATTATTAAACAAAGATTTATTAATATGATATAAGTCTAATGAGTTTTATAAAATCATTAGAATTATATCATATTAATAAATAATTTTATAAATTTATTTATTTACATATTAAATATTTTGTAAATATAATGTTAAATAATGCTTTTTAAAAACTTTTGTTTGTCCATCTTTTTTGAATTATATTAACATATGGGGAACGTTAATTGTTTCAGCTTGTTCATTTTCAGAGTAAATTTTATAGGTTTCGACTATTTCATTCGTTTGTTCTACCAAGGGAAATGATTAATACATTGGAAATAATAAAACCTAAAATATTTATTTGGAAAACTGAATTTAGAAGAATAAATATATACTAATAATAATGTATAAATAAGAGGATAAATTAAAAATCATTGAATTATTTACTCTTATGACATCTCCTTTAAGGTGATTTATATGTTTAATTGCAAAATTAAGCTTATTTAACATATATATTTAAAAATTAAATGAAATCTTACAATATTATTAACGAACTTCTAATTTAACTATAGTTTTATTAAACCAGATTTTAGAAGAAAAAATCCTATTTTTTCTACATTTCTCATAATAGCTTTATTTTAAGCATTAAATATGAAAAGTTTACTCATAATTAATAAATAAATAAATGCATAACTCATCTTGGAAAAATACGTATATTTTGACAAGTTTTTGAACAACATCATATAGTAGGATTTAAATGGTCATTAATCATTTGATATCCTTTTACCTGTTTCGAACCAAATAATATCCTTAAAATCATTTACTGGAAGTGATTCAATATCAATACAAAAATGTTCGGACATATATATCTACTTTTTGCAATTACTTGGAACTGAAAACATACTCTAATGGTCCTTTCCGACAATTTTATTTCAAAGCAAAAATAAAAGTGTAGTAAACATGGATTTTCTCGAAATATCATAAAGGACATTAAAAGATTTATTTCCAAATGCTATGGTATATGTTTTGTATTTGATGTACAATGTTGTGCACCTCACCAAGCCAATATGCTGCATTATTCCAAAGACTCAAATGAAATTTAACACAATTAGTGAGAGAGGAAAGCAAAATGGATGATCTTTTTATAGGGAACAAAATATGACTGAAATTTAAGTTTTTCGAAAGGAAAGTAAATAAATTATTTAAGAGTTATATTCTTATATATTTTTTAAAGATATATACTAAAATTGCTTGGGAAATAATAATATATTTCTAATGATTTATGTGCTTAGAATATCCATAGCTATTCTAGATAATATTGATAAGGAATGAACGTGGTTACATTTGTGATGTGAACTAAAACAAAAAAGTTTTATCATACAATAAGCAGAAAAACACAGCAAAATTCATAAGAAAATAACACGATTAAAATATTTATCTGTAAAATTGCGAATCACATAGAAAAACAAAATTTGTGCAGAATTGTGATTGGAATAAACTTTTCATTTATTAATTATTATTCGTTATGTATTTAAAAATATGTGCTTATGTTTAACTCTGTTCACAAGTGCTTATTTTACCTGTTGAATTGAAATATTGCAAAAATATTTTTATCTTTTATTGTTCTGTGTGTCCTGTATTTTGTTTCAAAATTAGTCTCGATCAAGATCTTTCAGTCAAAATATTAAATATTTATGAAAAAAAAACATAAGCTTATAATGTGTATCTTTGTAAATGTATTTATTTTATTTCATCCTAAAATAAAACAATATGTTTCAAATCAATAAGGAAAGAATTCCACAGAAATTAACTTCTAATTTTACAAAACAAATTGTAAATAAATATTGAAACGGATTTTTTTTGTTTTCATAATATAATATATAATAATAGTTTCTTAATAACTTTACAAAATGCTATAATCTGCTTAACTGCAATGGATATTATTCTACGAAATGCGATACGTCTTTATAAATACATTTCATCATGCATGAAATTAATTCAAGCTTTTTTTTAAATATTGTGATCTACTGTAGAATGATTTATTTAAAAAGCATATAATGCATAAATTAGTTTAACAAATAATTAAAATGATTTGAATAAAAGCAAATATTCTAAATTAAACTGTGTGTTTCAGTTAAGTAAGTATATAAATCAATACTCGAAAATTCTATAAAATTATCTAGTGGTTTCTGTAATAAAAAAAATTAATATCGTTTTTAAATGGTAAAATTTGTATGTCTAATTTTCATATAATAAAACAATTACTATGCTTTAATTTTTTCTTAATTTATGATAGTTTCTTGGAATTTTTATATTTTGAGACATCTAAATGAAAAAGTTTTCATTTATTTTAGTTGATAGTCATTAGAGAATGATGATATCATAAAAAATTTTCAATTTTAGAAAGTATTTTTTTAATTTTTGAATCTTTGTAGTTGTTATTTTAAAAATATTTATATTAGAAAACTTTGATAAGCTTTTTTTATCCAATCTAGTGAGGATTGCAGCTGATAAAGAGCCTTTAAATAATTGTGATTTAACAAATCATTTTATCTATATACCATACAATAATTTTCTTTAACTTCACTACTGCACACTTTTAACGTGTAATCCAATAGTGTCCTGCTAAATCTTATTAAAACGTTCCCAGTTTATTCTGAAGAAACTATTTCAATTCTTGTTTCAAAATAAATTTATATAAAAAAATCCTTATTGTGATGCCCCCATTTTTTAATTGAGAATGTTTACACGGAATGAAATTAAACTTATGCCTAGACTGTGGTCTCTGGTAAGCTTACAATACATATTTTAATGTATAGGGACCATTTTCTTCTAGAGCATTTAGAATACATTTGTATCATTACTATTGCTGACTTGAACTCAGTGAAAATTTACTTTATGACACGATGGTCACAACTTCGTAATTCTGCTTTCTTCAAGAATGGAAGTTGTGGTGATTTCTATCATTTTAAAATTGCTATCTCATGATAAGAACTGTTTACGTAGCAGATAAATAATTGCAGCACCAGATTCTCTTCGCTTTTTATATTTTCTCGGTTTAAACATTATAAAATAATCATATTTAAAACTAATTTCAATTTCTGAAAAAAGTAGTTCTATTCCACTGCAGTTGAAAGGGGAATTAGTTCTTCTGTAGCACTATCGAATGGAAATGCAGTCGAGTGTGAAAGAATGGAATTTTGATTTCAATATTTAATAATATTTATTGATTTCCAATATACAGTAATAGAAACTAAAAATAAAATTTAGGTATTCCACACATAATTTAATTTTGTTTTAGTGTATTTGTGCGTAAAATTTATTCCCTGAGCCAAAATGAAGTTTTGAAGCAAAATAAGTAAATATTAAATATCGATGAAAAAGAGTAAATATTATTTCATAAATACTTATAATACTTCAACCTCTAGATGTGCGCTTTCACAGTTCAAAGCCACGGGTTGACTAATTTACACGCTTGACTAAGTAGTATATACAGAGTAATTTTAAATTATATTTTTACGTATTAAGGGAGCTGACAATGCCCATCCAGAAGAACAATAATGAACATAGAACCCAGAATCACTTTCCGTTTTGGTAGGCATAATTGAGAATGCAAATAAAGAAAAGTAGAAACACCTTAAACAGGAACGACGGTGTTAAATGGTCGAGATTCTCCACCACAGCCTGTGCGCTTTCCACGAGGTGATGGATTTGATTTCATCTAGCATTTAGGTTTTTAATATTAAATTATCGATTAATGCCAATATCTCTATGTGTTGTCCAAGCTCATGTGGGAATCCCGTTTAATCAAGTAATACAAGTTATCAGGTCTGATATCCTTTATTACCTGCGTAAATAGCATATCTTCTGAAAACTATTCTTCTTCTTCTTCATTGGCCTGACAGCTCAGGGTGGGCCTTTGCCTTCCTCAGAAGTGCATACCAGGACCCCCTATTTTTGGACAAGGTCATCCAGTTTGTCACTTTTAGTGTTTTTAGGTCGTTTTCAAGGCAATCACGCCATCGGAGTTTCGGTCGTCCTCTTCTTCTGGTGCCAATGAGGGTAGCCAAGAAAATGTTTTTTTTGTCACTCGATTGTCGTTCATCCGGCTCAAATGTCCTGCCCGTTTTAATCTCTGTATTGAGATAAATTTAATAATATCTGGTTCTTTATATAGTTTATAGAGCTCGGAATTAGTTCTTCTTCGCCATGTATTCTCACATTTTATTCCACCAAATATGCTTCTTAAAGTTTTTCTTTCAAAAATGGAGATGGTTTCTTTGTCCTTCTCAGTCAATGTCCACGTTTCAGATGAATAAGTGAGAATAGGCCGAATCAAGCATTTGTATATCAAAATTTTTGTTTTTCGACTGAGATTTTAGGTATTTTTTAAGCCGAAAAAGCATCGGTTAGCAGCTGTAACCCTGCTGTGGGTGTCAGGTGCGATGTCGTTTGATGCATTCAATTCAGATCCCAAATATTAAAAATATTTAGGATCTGAATTGAATGCATCAAATGTGAACAGTTTCAAACTTGTAGTTTCCTACCTCTAGATAGGGAGTGCTATATTTTTCGGTGGTCATGTATTTTGTTTTGTCTTGGTTGATTGCAAGATACATTTTACTAGCTGCAGCTTCTAGTGACGTAAAAGCCACTTTTAAGGCCTCGGGCGTTCGTGCAACAATCTCTTCGTCATCAGCATATGTCTGAAAACTATTAAGGATATATAAATTTTCAATGAGAAAAAACAGCATTTTCTCTAAGCTGGTACTGGAGAAAGCCAATTAGAGTAAACGTTGATCTTTAAAAACAGCGCAATGTCATTGCTTTAAGTATTATTTTAATAACATCTAAGGCTTTTTGTGAATGCTGTGGGGGATTACACTTACAAAGAATAGGCAGATATTCATCTCACATACTGTGAAGCAAAAGGGAATGATGAAGAATTATGAAGATTGTAAGAATAGTGGTCTCTAACTTATCGTTTTCGAAGTCATCCTACATTTTCTAGTATTGAACGGTGGATGTGAGAAAACGGTTTGTTTCCCCTTTCAAACAGCAATGTAGAAATTTAGTGAAAAGATGAAGGCAACATATAGAAGAAAGCATTTTAACTAGATTTGAAAGTAACTCCTTCCACAAGTGCAGGAGAGGGATATTAGAAAAAAGTACTACTAGTGTAGCTTAACACGAGGAATGTATGCACTTCTAAGATGTGTAAGAAAGTAATTTTTGCTCACAATCCTGGCTGTGTCATACTTTGCACATGATGTGCATAAGAAATAACGATATAACTGGCTTTTTAGATTAGTATTATTTAGTGTTGAGTTATTATTCAATAAAGAAGGCATTTTCAATATGTGCAATCGATAAGCTTAGTTTTATAGCAATTCTCACAGCATATCTCCTCCTAAAACACCACCACAAATTTCTCGTGAATGTCTGGTAAGTTATCCTTAATATTTATCAAATAAGCCTTTACATTATGCCAGAGTGTCTGACTGATGCAACATACCGTATCTTATTGAAACAAGTACTTCATAGTTTATTGCATGTAGTTTCGCTGTGGTTTATGTCTATGGAAACACAGCATATTTTACCAGAATGTTTCGTAACATTTTGAAAGCCACTTATCCTCCAGACGGAACGGACATGACGGATTATGGATTGGCCTCTCTGATCACCCGATATCAACCCACTGGCCTTTTTAATTAGAAGGCACATGAAATCATTAGTGTACGAGATGCAAGTTGATTCGGCGGAATACTGCGCGACGAATCGTTGTTGCCATGGACAAAATTAATATGACTTTAAGATAATACTTAAGAGTTAGCGCCAGTCATCTCTTCTCTGATGCAAGCATTTAAACGACATGCTTGGTCAGCATTTTAAGTACTTGCTGGGAGTTTTTCACTATACAATAAATTTGATTGAACTAATTTTGGTATTGTTCATTCTCTTTCCTTATGCTGTTCTAATTTCAGGCTAGAATTTCAGTGCTTAACTTTTCTGATCCTCAGAATTTAATGCGAAGCTGTGAATATAGATTTATATATATAAATAAATAGATATATATATATATATAAATAAATATATATATATATATATATATATATATATATATATATATATATATATATATATATATGTGTGTGTATGTGTGTGTGTGTGTGTGTGTGTGTGTGTGTGTGTGTGTGTGTGTGTGTGTGTGTGTGTGTGTGTGTGTGTGTGTGTGTGTGTGTGTGTGTGTGTGTGTGTGTGTGTGTGTGTGTGTGTGTGTAGTGTGTGTGTGTGTGTGCATCTGAGATGTGTGTAAATTGAGAACTATATCTATGAATAGAAAACATTTTTCTGAACTTTTTGAGCAAAGTTTTGACTCAAACATACGGGGATTCTTAATTATTTCAAACAATGAAATATAAATATTTCAAATGTATACGCGGAAGAAAGCGAATGTAAATAATATATGTAATAATTATGAACAAAAGTCGATCTCGGAATAATTTATAAGCACTGTTAGAAAAACCTTTCCTTATTTGTATGAAAATATTTTCCTGATTTGATAAATTGAGTTTAAAAATAATTTTTCGTGAAAAAAGAATAATTTAAAGAGATAATGAATTCGCATTAATAAAGAAAAATAATGTTTTTAGAGTGAGTTGTAATATCATATTCTATGAAGTTCCCTTTTTGGAGCAGCTTTATCATTTTATCATTAGTCAAATAAAAGAAGGTATTTCCTTTGATTATTATCTGATTTTTCACGAAAATATTTTCATTTATTGACATTTTTTTATAAAAATATTTTGTTTGAAATAAATATATTTTTTCTTATATTTCCAGCCTCTTGTCATTATTCACCAATTATTTAGCATTAATGTGTACTTAATTATATGAAAACAAAATATGAAACTAATTATTTTATATATATATAAAGTAAATATTTAATAAAAATAAAATATTTACACTTTAAAAACCAAACTTTCACGGGTAATTAAAATGTTTAATACTAAAATATGTAATTAAATACACATACTAAAACATGCATTTAAATTGCTTTGATTTGATCATACAAATTAAGATATATTTTGAAATAAAAATTTTAAGCAAAATTTGAATTAATATTCTCATCTCCCTTAGAAATTTAAATTGTTCTCTAATTGTCTGAAATGGAATATCTTATAAATATTCAGGTTACATTATTCATATTTTTCATCTTTTTTGTTTAAAAGCATATTTATGGATTCTTCAATTATTCTTTAAGTTTCAAAATATAATTTACTGTAGACCATTAAATAATAGTTGTTTGATTTAAAATAACACGGATTGTAACAAAATAAAAAAAAGCTTTAATGCTGTCAAATAAATGAATAATTGATATAGCTTCTACATACGTTTGCATTGCCTCAAAATTCCTTTCTTAATCTAATCCCTTTTGTGTCAAAAATATTTTAAAAATAATAAGTGCGCGCAAAATTAGAATAGTAAAAAATCATTATTAATAAAAATATGAATGCTCATACCTTTTTCAATGACGCACTATAGATTTTGAATTATAAAAAAAGTGTATGAAATTGTATTTAATTTTTTACTGTAAAATAATTTTACTAATGGTTGATAATAAATGTAATTGCATATAAATTTCTTTATCCTGCATGTCTTAAGTGATATATTGCTTACATTTAATGAGATTCAAATATTCAGAAATTATTCTAATGGAGAAATTTTGAGTAAATATAGAAAGAGCAGACATTTTGATGCTTAGCTCTAAAGCTTTATTGATCAGAAAAAGCAGTAATGTTCCATTTTAACGACATCTTACTTTTAAAGATATAAATGAAGGATACAGAAATAAATAAATTCTAAAATTACTTTAGGGAAGCCATAAAATGCAAATTTCCTACTAAGCAACATGTTTTGATAATGTGATTTTTTTTTTAATTACTGAAGTTGTTACAAAAGAGCTAATAAAATTTAATCAAATGTATACTTTAGTATATTATCTCAAAAATAGCAATATGTAAATAGATGAAATGTTTAATATAAAGTAAAATGTTATTTTAAGATTAAATTTTTTTTTTGTTGATTTTATTGAAACTTAGATGGTTTCAGGGAAAATGTGAATAATTTGAAGAAAATTGGCTGATAATACATGAATTTCGGCAAGTGACTTGTAATTTAATGACCTTTTTTTGTGATTTCACTCATTATTAGAATAATATTTATAAAATTAAAACAACAATTATAAATACGTATAATTTTATAGTGAAGATGAAAGCCAAAAAAATTGTACTTCAAAAGTCGTTTCATGCCACTCCTTTTGGGACATAATAATATTATTTAAATAAGAAGTACTTTTTTATATATTAATTATTACTATTATTATTGATTATATGTAATGTGTATTACATTTTTACAATAAGCATAACTGCTTAAAATATTATAATTTTAGTATTTTCCAAAATTATTTCCTGTATATATTTTCATGAAGTTTATTGAAAATTAAAAATAAATGTAGCATTCTGAAAACAATTTAAGGTTTACCTATATAATTCTTCCTTTATGAATATATTTTGATTAAATTTTATCTATGTCATTAAACACATATAATAAGTTACTTTTTTATGAAATTAAATTCTTTCAATTTTTGTTTACTTACACAATAACTACTTTATCTAACATAAGCTATTCATTATGATAAGCTCTTTTATGAGATGAAATTCATAATTTTTAATAACTCTATATACACTAGGTGTATGCAAATGAAATGAGACGATTTTTTTTAAAAAAAACTCAATAAATTTGCGAAAACTGTTAATATTTCTTTATTCGAAATAATATACATCACTAGCTAAACATTTTTTTCCATCTTTCGGGCAATTTGTGAATACCCCGCCAAAAAAATGATCGGTCTTTTGACGCCTGCCAGTCATCAAGCCAAGATTTGACGTTTTTGTAAGAAGTGAAGTGCTGGCCAGCCAATACGTGTCACAATGATGCAAACAGGTGGTAATCGAAAGGAGCTAAGTCTGGAAAATAAGCCGCATGCGCTAAGGACTCTCAGCCGAGCGCCTTAACGATGTACTTGGTCGGTTTAGTACGGTGGCTAGGTGCGTTGTCCTCAAGGAAAATCATTTTGTGCTGCCGTTTCTTGTATTGCTCGCATTTTTCGAGTATAGCATCGTTCAAATTAAGTAATTGTTACTTGTAGTGATCTGAATTAACGGTTTAGCCGGATTTAAGAAACTCATAATAGATTGACAATCCTAATCCCAGAAACTACACAGCATTGTCTTGCGACTGGACTGATTCGGTTTTGCGGTCGATTTGAACGGCTGTCTGGGGTCAAAATATGATCGATTACGCTTGGGATTCTCAAAATGAATCCATTTTACTTCGCCAGTCACAATACGATGGAGATATGACTTGCGTTAGTAACGGGCAAGCAACATTTCACACACGATTTTTCAGTTTTCTTGCTGACGGTCCGGTAGCTCATGTGGTACCCATATACCGACCTTTATTATCTTGCCCATTGCTTTGAGATGACGGGAAACAGTGTTCTGGTCAACATTCAATACTTCTGAAAGATGTTATTGCGTTTGACCATCATCTTCATCGAGTAATGCTTGCAATTCAGTATCTTCAAATTTTTTGCTGGTCTGCCACTCTCCTCAATTCTCACATAGAAATCACCATTTTGAAACTTTTCAAACCAGCTGTAGCACTGCGCACGGCTCAGAGCATTGCCACCGTATGCTTCGACAAGCATTTGATGTGATTCGGTAGCATTTGTCTTACGATGGTAAGAAAAAATTTATGCTGTCCGAAAATCGTGGTCGGAGGACATAAAATTCGGCATTTTCAACACAGTAAAAAACACAATTATATTACGATGAGTATTATTGTTTTAATCTAAGCAAAAATATAATCATTTAAATATTGTGTTGCATTATTTTCTTGCGCTTTGTCCCTTTTTTTGGTTGAAGGAAAGAAAATCATGATAGTATTTTGCTTCAACATGAAATTTTAAAATTTAACTTGCATAAACTAAAAATTATTATTTCAGGGGCCTAAACGTTTTTGGTTGTCTGCTTTCTGAAGTAACTATATAATTTAAATGTGTGTCAAATCTATTCTTAGAAATATGTATAACTTCTGTATCATGTAACTTTAAATTGCTTAAAAAATCCCTAATATGCCTTTTTCCAATAGTTTTGACAATGAATGTTTATACAAATTTTTGTTTTCCATTAACAGATTGTCTTTTCCATTTAATTATATTTAATTTTTAATATTAATAAAAAAGTAATATTCATTAAATGTTGACATTATTTAATCAAGAATAAACTTTTATATGCATTGATATATAAATGCTTATTACGGGTAAACAACATGCAGTGAGTATTCCTTTTTTTAAAAAACTGAATATCAACAAAATTTATTTTAATTTAAAACAAAAATACATAAAAAGTATTAAAAATAACACTAAAACTCTTTTCTTTAATTTGGACGTTTAACTTTAAGATATCTTCAAATTATTTGATATCAACATTTTTGCATGTTTACTAACAAATGTTTAGTGAGAAATTTATCTTGTTTCACAATTTTTTGGTACATTTTCTAGCAATCAGATCAATAAGTGGTGATCTACGCTTCCTTAAAATCATTGGTGAAAACCAATACACATGTGCAAGACTTTTTATCGGGCAGAATCATCAGCCGCTTGGAATGTTGGCGTATGCAGATAGAAGCATACAATAAACTCAGAGAGAATCACGTAGAATATCATTTCTACGCTGGTTTTTTGTAATAGTGCAAAGAGAGTATGAAAACATTAGTAGTGAAACGCTTAAAGAAACGGCACTAGTTATTTCTGAGTTACCATGCTGACAGACAATATTCGGCAGTAAATGCCACAATCATAGCACAGACTTAGAATTATCTCATCAGTTGGCTTCAGCCACTGGTAACACGATTTCGAATCCAACTATGTATAGGCGGTTACGTCACAGTATGACCGATGTGATAGGTCTCTCAGACATTTTTCACCCACAGCAAATCTTAGCCATTGGTGTTCGTCCTGTTCTAGACAGTATGCAATCATATATAGGAGGAGCATATTTCTGACCAGACCAAACTTAGCTTGTAATTCAATTCCCAATATTACTTCATATAGAGAGCAACTAATTTCTGTTATCACTAAGATATTTTCTTTGAGCAATGAAGTTAAAATGGTACAGGTCTGCTCATTTATGGTGGAATTATTCTGGCCTTTAGAAAATAATTGTGTGATTAAACTGGAAATATAACATGCCAAATTTATCAGTGCACCATGGTGGAACGATATGTATGTGTGTTTAGGGATGTCATAAAAATAGAATTTGTGTTTTGGATAATAATGTCCATTTTTATTGTGAAAATATCCTAAATGAGTGCTTACTTCTGAATATATCATCCATTTATCGTTATCAGAATTCTAACCTGTTTGAGAATGCGTAGGATATACTCTTTAAAATCCCTTTTTTATATGTATACTGAAAATTTGAAAATCAGTTTTGCTTTATAGTGTGATCTTTCACAAGATCTGCTGAATAATCTGATACTCAACACGCCTAGATTTTAGTGGTTTTTGCTGCGTAGAATCTTAATGAAACACTTATTTACTTATCAAAATATATGTGTTTACGATGGGGTTTCAGTAAGAGAAATGTCTTTTCCAATTAATTTCTATCACACATTTTTAGCAATACTATTATACTTCATGAATACTCTCGTACATTTTTTATCCTTTTGGTTGCTTTTCTTTTGTTTCACAAATAATTTTCCCTTGTATTTCACGTTCGCTTTTGAAAACTTTATTTACTGAAACTGTTGTTATCGTTAATTTAGGGATATGAGTGCATTTATAAACTAAATTTGTAAACTTTTTGTTCTCTTTTAATCATTTACCAAATATTTGCGATAGTTATAAATTGTAATTATATTGAAACATCCAAAGCAATTTTACAATTTGAGGAAAAATACAAATTTAAAAATAACGTATGCCAAGAAAATTTCAAAATATGCAATTAACATTAAAATGTGAATAAAAACTGGAATAATAATGTAATGATCGTAAACGTTTTAATTTAAATACATTTCTGATTTTTTGAATAGATATTTACAGAAATGTAAAATACAATAATAATTCTATCTAAGCGAATCAAAGAATGTCATATACAATTGAAATAAAAATAGCAAAATAAATCCTTCAAAAATATCTAAAACATACAAAAATTACGACTGCTTTTAAAGATAACTTCAGAGTACTTTGTAAAGATATTCATTTTCTTTTACAAGTTTAATAGTAACTTTCTTTTAAAGGTTTAGATAAAGAGCTTTACAAATTTATTGTTTATCAACTTTAGAAAGATTTTTTGTTGACAAAAAGAAGATACAAAATAACCATCTAGCATTCAAAGACAATTATATAGAACAATTTGAATATTTTTATTTTCCAACAATATGCATTTCTTCACAAAGTAGCATGTTTCTCATTTTAAATGATTCAATTCAATAATTCTAAGGAAGAAAAACAAGTGTTACTTTCTTATTATATCACAGAACACAATAGGAACTTTCGAGTGTAAATTTTTCAAAGTGTAAGGTTACTGAGATAGTTGTCATACTTGTAATTCTATAAAATCAAAATATATTGGATTGCAACTTATGATGATTACCCCAAAATTTATTTTGTCTACTGTGAGAGATGTTTACTGTAGAGAGAGAGTGAGAGATTTGTTTACATTTTTTAAAGTTCTGTTGCTTAAGTTTCAAATAAAAGTTAAAGTGATATTTTTTCTTTATTAAACTGTATCATTTCTCTTAATAAGGAATTGAAGTAACTTAATCCTAACACACACACACACATACAGAGATGTAAATGCCTCTCATTTTATAGAATTGTTTTATATTAATTCACATGTAAAGGTTGAGTTATTTTCTATTTACATAAAGCTATAAAATATTAAAAATGTAATGTTAAACAAAAAGGGTAAATTTAATAATTCACAGTTTTCGCTAGTTTAATATTTTCCAATAAATATTTATTTTTATAGGAATAACTCCGGTATGTGTATCGATTAACTTAATTTAAATATTATCTCAGATATAATAGGAGAAATTAAGATTTATATTCTATTAAAGTGTGTATAAATGCTTTTATGATCGATTTTCAAATTGAAGTTAATAAGAAAAAATCCATTTAGTACTGTACCATTATAATTACTTTTAATATATTTTATACCAAAAGTAACTAGTTTGCTTATTTTTATTTACTCAACTTATAATTACCACTTTTTATTAATTGTTAATTAATTGAAACACTCCAGCTGAAATTTCTTTTTAATTCAGCAGAATAACTTTGTTAATTAATGTAAAGATCATAACTTCAACACCTCCACTTCAATATAACATCAGAACTTTGACTTAAACTTTTAATAATTCCATTAAATATTTTTGAATTTATATGTATGAAGATAATTTTGGAAATGTATGCAGATTTTGGATGAAATAATATACATACATACAAACACACACACACACACACACACACACACACACACACACACACACACACACACACACACACACACACACACACACACACACACACACACACACACACACACACACACACACACACACATATATATATATATATATATATATATATATACATATATATATATATATATATATATATATATATATATATATATATATATATATATATATATATATATATATATATATATATATATATATATATATATATATATATATATATATATATATATATTAATTTAATTTAAATAGTGTTATTAAATACATAGGCATATAAAGAATTAAATTTCAACGTTAACCCATTAACCCAGAGATTAAATATATTTAAATGAAATTGCTATACAGTATTAATTAAATTTTTTATTTCCCAAAAGATTTACGAAAAGTTTCACATACCAGAATTACCAGTTGTTTTACTTGAATATATTGGAAAAAATAACGCTCGAGTTATCTGTCTTGTTCCAAAGATGCTTGATATAAAATTGATGTTATGGTAAATAAACATCCAACATTCGTAAAATTTAGAACAAGTTATTCTTATGTCTAATCTGTTAAAACATGTTGATTGTTAATGTGATTGTGTTCATTTCCTAATCAAGTTAATGATATCTAATTTTCAAAATCAAACTCAAATAACTATTTCCCTAGTGTTAATCAATAAATAAATTTTTAAATTTTATTTTTGAGAATATGCTCATAATTCTTTTCACTCACTATATATATGTATAACTCATATGTAGTTTACTAAATATTTAAATACATTTTTGAAACATTGATATCTCTTTTTAAAGACATATGTAGTGCTGTATTTTGAAGATTTCTTTCAAAAATTAGTAAAAAATTAAGAAACTTATCAACAATAAAATACTGGTATATGAAGCTATTTATTTGAACGGTTAATGTTCTTAAAACACATTTATTGTGTTTCTTAGTAGGATTGTAAGTTTTGTATCTTGCAATGCTCCATATCAAAAAATTTTCTTTTAAAAAGTAAATGTATTCCGAGTACCAGCTGTTGACGTTCACAAGTAAATAAAATGCTTAGTGAAATGTGACAAAAATAGTGTAAACATAGCGTTAAATTAATTGTTCATTGCATTTCTAGCTTATATATCAGGCATATAATATGTTAATACTTAAAATCGCGTATAAAAATAACACTACGATGCACAAGATGTAACATTTACAGATGTCTTTCAACCCACTAATTTCAAATGTAAATTCAGCATTTATGCTTAAAGATACTTATTATCTGAATTTATCCAAAAAATATTTATGTAAAACCACTTATATCTCTAAGAAAATATAAATATCTCCTTGACTGACTCTATTGTCATTTCTATTTAGTTTAGAAAAAAAAATAAGTTACAAAAATTGAGAGCATACTATACATTCTTTGAAATAAATAATCTACAGTAAACAATGAGGTTAGAACTCAATTTATTCACCTCAAAATTCTAAAAATAGATTAAATACTCTTTCACGCATACCATTTATTCATTTCCCTGTGCTTCTGTATCCTTAAATTGTTCTTGTTCTCATTGCAGTTATAAATACTAAAAAATAATTGCGCTTTCATTGTTATAAATAACAGTAAATTCATGATACAAATACATTTCAGATAAAAATTTGTAAATTTGCTTAAGGTTTCTTCGAGATTCCTTGTCAACATGTAAGAATAATTCAGGGTTTTATATTGAAATTTCTAAATTTACTTTTATTATGTTTTTATAATATTATCTATTTTCATCTAAATATTTTATTTATTTTCATAAATATATAATTATGCTCTTACTTTTCAGTTAGATACCCTCTTGTGATTTGGAGGCTATGCGTTAGAGAACCCATCTTTATACTTAAATGATTTTCATATTTTTGTAAATATCTTCGTAAAAGATCAGAGACATTTTATTCAACATATTTCAAGAAAGTTTTCTAATTTGAATTAATAGTGTTTAACAATAGGGTATTGAATAAAAAAAATCTCCTAACAAAATGAAATTTTCAATCAAAAATAAGTTGTTTTTACTAGAAAAAATTTACGCAAAATGTAAAAATGCAGAACAAAAAGAAATATTAATAAACATTTCACTAAAGTTTTTTTTTCATTCAATAAGCAAATTGTTTAATTTTAAGTAACTTCATTTAACTCACATTTCCCTTCACAATGTTAGTAATGCTTCGCAATTGCTTTCAAGTATTTTAATAAGAAAAATTGTAAAACGTGCACACACATATATGTAATATTTACTAAATGTTATGAATATAATACTTTTTCAAAAATACCCCAAATGTTGAAAAAATATGCAAATAAAATATTAGTCATGTTAAGAGTTTCAATAGTTATTCCAATAACTGCAATGGCATTCAGACCTAAAAGTGAAATTAGGGATGCCGAGAAAAAAGGAAGGGAAGGAAGAATTACACACATGCAAATATTTGAGTTTATTTAATTAGATGAAACGCTATAAAACCTTTTTCAAACAAGTCTCTAGAAAGATAAGGTCAAATATACGTTGTAAGCATTATACAGATAAAATAATGAATTTTTGATAGCAAACTCTTATGTATCCATAGAAAGGTTTATTGTAAATATTAAAAACAGTTTTAAAACACTCAGTGTTCACTGCTCAACCTTGAAACTGAAAGTTTAAGAATAAATTGCAACATATGCATGATTCATATGTACGTATTAATTGATTCAATCTCTAGGCATATATTTTAATTTATATATCTCATTCAGATCAGTTATTCATAGTTCAGATCAAAGAAAAAGTCTATAGTTGAAAAATACATAAATTAAACTCAAGGTTTATAATTTTATTATTCTACCTCTAATTCAATTACAAAATATGATACCATTTTTTGATTACAATATTTACTGAATTCTTGAGTCACTTGTTTGGTTATAAAGTTTACATATGGAACTTTATAAGAATAAAATGGAAAATGCACATTTTTCTGTTTTAGATTTTTTCGTAAATGCTCAGGTAAAAAAAAATGGGAACAATTATTTATCATGGATGGATCTTATGTGAGACAGTCTAGCTTTCAACAGCTGATCTTTGTTTTCTTGGGAACTTTTTCTGAAATCTGTGTGAAAATATTATAAATGGGGTTACTGTACATTCCGTTCATATACAAAAAATTCCTTTATTCAGTTCTAAAATTCAAATAAATGGGGTTTTACATCAATACTATAACGAATAATTAAATTTATATCATTATATAAAAATCGTGACTGAAGCTCCCATGATGAGTTCTTCGCATATTGGTGAAATGAAATCATAAAATACACAACATCTGTGCCTATATTATATATATATATATATATATATATATATATATATATATATATATATATATATATATATATATATATATATATATATATATATATATTATATGTGTGTGTGTGTGTTTTCGGTGATTAACATTTCAAACTTGCTTTCAATTTGCAGATATATTATATCTTACATTAAGGGACATTAGAAGGAGCAGTATTATTTAATTTTTATTCATTTCGAGTATACAAATAGTGATTCAAGAAAAATGTTCAGTGGTATTCATAGTTTGTTCTATAATATTTTGTATTGCCTCCCACACACTGCATTTAGAAATTGCTCAGCAATACGCAGAAAGTGTTACACAAAAATGCTTATGAAAATTTAAAATCTCTCTGACATTAGAACTATTTATAGAAAAATTTAAAAGAATTCCTTTGAATATAAAATGATCATCTTATATTTTTAATTGATGTAAATGCTTATTTGAGTTACTTTGCATGTTCTGTAAAATATTAATAGACAGTATAGCTTCATATACTGGAAATATTGCTTCCCGTCTTTACCAAAGTTGTTATGCAGCAGAGAATTTCTTTTGAAAGATTATCATAATTGAGCTAATTTACGAACCTTAAATTTTAATTCACATTAATATCAGTGGTATATTCAAACATGAAATTCATTGCATTTTTCACCTATGTTTTACAGCTACTTTTAGAGATTTGAAATTTCATTAGTGAATAGTGAATTATTTTTAAAATAATTTTTGTAATTCCGCACTCTAATAAATGTAGATTCTACTTTTCTAAACATAGACTACTTAAAGCTAAAATTTTAAATTTATGAATTATCCTCAAAATATTAACTCAGTTTAGAAGACGTGAAATAAATTTTATCAATTGCATTTAAATATGTCTTAGATAAATTGTTTCGCATTCAACTTTTGCGTGACTTTGAAAATAATATGCAGTAATTCGAACACCTAAATATAAAAAAAAATGTATAGAGAAGTAAATTTTCCTGAAAACATTATAAAAAAATTATTATGCTAGGATTTAAAAAGCATTTACATACACAGTTTGTCATATAAATTATTATAGTATTACTTTTAAAATTTGGGGTGATAAATTAAAATTTACTTCGTATATATATCATTATATTAAAATAATATCATTTATTGAAATTTATATTAATTACAGTAAGTATTAAAATATATTGCACCAAAAATTTGTGTTATAATCCAAACAAGAGATAATTTGAAAATAAACTTGAAAAACTGATGTTATAAATTATTTATATTATGAATGTAACAAATTTCCGAAGCCAGGTTATCAAACTTAATTTTAGGTGTTAAATAATATAACTCTCTGATACTTCATTTGCACTGATAAAAATGATTTTTATCTGAATAAATATGAGTTAATTTTTCTGGTTTTATAAAAATTATTAATAATACTTAGTATAAATAAGCTGTGATTTGACCAGATAATATTTATAATTCATTAATAAAAGCTATGCTTAAATATTATTGTTGATTGTTGTTCAAGAGATTCAATTTGTTAATTTAATAAGCTTCATAAATGAATTTTATGCAAAGTTATATATAACATATATTTAATTATTTAGCGTTGACATTTAGAAAAATATGAGTTAGTGGATTGAAAAGTATTTAATTAATTTTTCATTTAGTTTATTCAGTGTGTTCATAATACGATAAATTAGTAAAATGTACTAACTGGCCCATTTCTATGAGAAAATTAATATATTTTTGAAATAATTAAATCCATTACGCTATTACATGTTTATTAATTACGTTTTAATATCCCACTTATTTTAATTCTGCTGGGGCAAACACAATAAATGTACATTTTCATCATATGTGATATTTTCCCTTGTATTTGTTAAATATGCATCATAAAAACGTCTTACAGTTAGAAATAAAAGTATTTGCCATAAATTATTTTTATTTTTATTTCTTTTGATAAGTGATAAAGACATTTTTACTATGAGAATAAAACTATAATGTGTAATAACAAGAAATATATACGTAGAATACAATAATGCGAAATGTATTAATGAAAATAAAATATCTATGATAAAAATGAATAATAAATCTTTCAAACGTTTAACTGTATGTAGAATTATATAATGAGGAAAACTAAAAACACAGAGAGACATTATTTTAGCTTGGCATTTACTTTTCAACATGAATAAATTCTTCTCCCAAGAATTTTTCCTGATAAAGCCAATCATTCTATTGATCGAAATGTTCTTTCTTTTCGAATAACATGGCTAAAAATACTTGATTCTACCTGAACATAGGAATGTTTCCCCACTTCTGAGGGAATAAGTGTTTTCTGACGATTAAAGCTCTGAAACGATTCTACTCCATAGAGAACACAATGAAATGATTCGATACTCAAAATTTTTATCCCATGCATTGCAAATTGAATGAATATTTATCTACATTCCCATGATAAAGAATGTTAATGAATACAATCATGCTCTACCTGAAAAGTTATCCATTGATGTTTCAACATTACTGCATGATTTTCTATTCAGAATAAAAGATTCTAAATGAATAAGGAATGCTAATTTAATTAACGATAAACGATCAATAAAAGGACTTGGTTTTCATAATGAAGTAATTTAATTGTTTAAGCAGTTACACTAATTAAATATGCACAATACCTTTCCATTTAATTCGGGATCAAACATAATATCCTGGGAAAATTGATATGAGGAAGTAAATTAAGAATGTACTAGGATTTTATTACCCGATGCAATTATTTTTAAAATTGTTTATCATGTGGAAACATTATTATACAGATTATGTAATTTTCTATTAATTTTCATAAAGACAATTTGAACATGAAATAATGTAATGATTTTTGCTAAATATTAAAAATATAAATTATTATTTAATACTTTATAAAGCTTCAGATTTATTTAAAATAATTGTAATTAAATTATACTTATTGAATTTAGATATTATATATGGATAATATTAAATGTAAAACTACAAGAATGTGAGTCAAAAATGTAATTAGTTTTGCAAAACTGTAATGCTTTCACTTAAAAAGTAATTTTTTGAAAACATTTACAAGAGTGTTCAATGCAAAAGAGTATTACCTATCAATGGTATTATTTTTCAAGAATGCAACTAAAAAATCTTGAGTAGTATTTTTAGAATATTTATTAGTTTAGTACACAAGTCTCTCTCGGGAACATTTTCATAAAACATTATTGCAGCTTAAAATAATTAAATATGGTTTTATTAATACATTTAATGATTAGACTATTAAAAATAAAATATAGTGTAAAACTGGATAATAGGAAATTATGTTCTGGGATGATCACGAGCTGAAAACATTATAAATGTTAGCTGAAAAGCGAATTACAATTTTATAAAGCTCTTGTTTATAAAGGTTTGAAAAAGTAAAATGCGTAGACTGAATTAATTTTTATAAATAAAAAAGAAATGTATGAAATAAGTATTATTTAGAAAAGTGAATATCACTATTTTTGAATATATAATTGTTTTCTACTGTAACTGACGCCTAAGGTAATTTAGTTCATTTAAATTGGAATACTTTCCAATTATGTGAGTACACCCTCAGTAATGAGAGTAAATTTAAAAGGGAGTTGATAAGCAATCAGATATAAACACTAGATAATATGCTGAAAATTGCCTTGTTGAAAAATGCCACTTAATTACGGATTAAGTGCAGAAAAAATGCTATTCTCTGACTAAGGAATGTCCTATATCTCTTTAAATTGAAATAAGTGCGGAATAAATACCTTCATGGAAAAAATCAATTAAAGAAGATTGTCAAAATAAATTATTGATCTGTGTAAATCAGAGAAGAAATGAATTTACGAGTATAAACTAGACACTTAAATTGTAGTTAGTAACAGAAATATTTGTAATTTTGTAAGACACACTGAAGAACCCTTAAAAAGGGGAGGGGAGATCTACAGATTTTGATATATATGACATGCAAAACAATTGCGAAAAAAATTAAGTTGATTAAAATATAAAATTTAGAAGTACCCACTTTATTTATTAAACCAAACAACTTTCATATTTTTAAGCATTTAGAAATTTTTACAGCTAACTTGTTTAAAAATGAAGTCAATCTGAAAAAATTGCATTTCAGAGTTGATTGGTTTAGAAGATCAAAATTTCTGTAAAACATGCACCTAGTCATTAAACTCTCGTTGAGAAAAGTGCATTGAAACAAATAGAGCATAAACTTTGATTAAATAAATGATATTTAAAAATATACATTTTTTTATACGATAACTTTAAATTTGACAATTTCTACCCAAAAAGCTGATACCTTTCCTACTCCTTTCTAACAATTATTTTCTTTGAAACTCTGTGTGTAAGTTGTCTATTCAGATGATTTATACTGAAACTGAAATGTATCATCAGAACTCTCACAAACACACCCAATTTGTTATTTGCATTTATAACCTATTACACCAAAAAGGGATTTATAAATATTATTTGTTGTTGTGCTGTTATATTTAGCTTTATTAGAAAAATCAATTCAAAATACGAAACATCTCAACTGTCACAGAAGAACAAATATAACAAAGATTTAAAGTAATAATCAGAACAAGATGACAGGAAAACAGAAATAGAAAATTAAGAGAACAAGGAAAAGAAAACCAGAATTGCAGTCTTTAAAAGAAGTACATGAAAATTCTGAAGCTCCAGAACAATTTCACATCTTCTGTTTCTGAGACTATTTATCTAATTTTGGGCATACAAGAAGACGTTCAGCACTTATAGTGCCCTAATTACAAAGTCAGCATAAACAAAATATAAAGATGCTTGTTTTATTTGGATACTAAGAAATCATAGTCGGTTTGCAGTACTCTGAGCCACATTAGCCATATTTGTTTTTAGCACCACCCAGGAGGCTGGAAAGATTTATTTCGATGAGGATGTTATTCGAACCCACGCTGACAGAGGACAAAGGATTTTAAAAAAATGTTAAATTCTCATGCTAGGAAACGAACCCGGGTCATCTGAGTAAAATCCAGAAATCCTAACCATTAGATATTACTTTTAAATGTAAATAAAGTTTTTGATGTACTTATGATATCCAACCTTTTTTCCGTTTTAAATTATACTTCAACTGATTTAAAATTTCTATAGTTAAAAAGACATTTATTTGCGAATAAAATTTCGTTTTAAAATAATTTATTTTTTCTCTGAACAAAAAAAATCATTGCAACATTAATACATTTTATTACTTAATAAGATTTATTTGTAAAATATTTCTTCATTAAGAACAATATCACTTATTTCTTATTTGTAGACTTAATGTTGTGTAGATAAATACAGTTATCATACATAGTGTACATAAATAATATTTAGATTTATATAATAATTGAGCTGTTATTTTTTTAACATTGAGTTGTGTATTCATTATTTTTTCTTCCAAAATTCAAACCTGAAAGCAGATGCAGAAACTGGATTTTTTTGTAATTAATAAATTACTTTCAGTTTAATCATAAAATTATAAACTAATTTACATGCATACAAAATTTGTTTACATAATTTATTTTAAATATTCAAGTATTACTAATAACATGTTAAAATACTCTAGTGGCATTTATAATTTACACCAATTTATTAAAGTAATAAAATGAGTAGTACAACACTTTAAAAAAAATAACATCGGCATACGAAGGAAAGTTCTATTACCAGTCCATCTACTTTGAGTACTTCAAAAACCTGTTAGTTCCTTTCTACATCGTAATAATCTGAACTCGTGTTAACATTATCTTCTCCAGTCTGAGACTCATAGCATTTTATTACTTTGTGATTTCACACTCTGTAGGATCCAGTGGAACATCAGACTTGAACAATGAAAAGAGTATTTTCTTGCAGCGTGGAATTTAGAATCTCACTTCGTCATTTTCTGTAACTCCTCCTTTGTCATCTCAACTTAGAATGACTTCAATCTTGTCCTTTTTGCTCTCTCTGGAACCAGTAATCCACTAGTCCTGCCCTGGAGCAGTCTACTTGGTGGAAGGGGGAAATGGGGATTAATAATGGTTGCAATTACGGGAGAATTTAATATGAAAAAGGGACACCCAGCCAGAAAAAAGGGTATTTTAGCTAATTTATTAAAAGGTTTTCAGCCGGTGAATGAAACATTTACTGTCAAATAATTTATCACCTAAATAACAGTACTGCATATTCTAATTTTAAATTTTGATGCGAAAGGAATCTGTTAAATATAAATTGCCTCTTTTATGCTTAATTATCTGCAAAAAAAAGGTCATGAGCGATTATTTTTAAAACATTCTATAAAACTTAATTTAAAAAATTTTGTCGATTTTAAAGAATTTGTTTGAGTGATATCTGTTAATGAATACCTTATTTTTCAATCACACTGTTTTGTACGATTTTGAACATACTATTTTCAAGATATCTACAGCTATCATTACAAATGAAAGTAGTGTCATTATGATCTGTTTAATTAATATTATTAATTAATTATTTAGCTAAATATTTTTATGTACTCATTTAAATTTATACTGATATAGTTAACATTTCTATACAAAAATTTGTACTCTTTTAAAAGATTATTTGAATTTTCTTTGATTTTTTATTATTTATTTTCCTTTTTCATGGCAGTAAAATATGCCTTCTTTTAGTTTAAAGCAAATATTAAAGGATTTACTTTTAATTTTTATATGTCAATAAAACTTAGCAATGGTGTAACGAAACAAAACTCTTTCTGTCCAGGAAATTTTAAATAACAAGCACAATACAATGAATATTGAAAAATTATAGTACAATGACATACAAAGGTTATTTTCAAGTATACTAGGAGACATTTAATATTATTATTTGAATTTTTGAATATTGAGATGTGAGGATAGTTTATATGATATTTAATTATCTTCTATCTAAAGTATCATGATTATAAATTTTTTACTTATTTTAAAATTGTTCTAAACTTAAACACCCACCTACTTTATCCGCTACTAATCTACAAAATCGCTTAGATCATACAATGTAAAGTATAAGAAATGTTTTATTGAGAAAGATTATTATGTTGGAAAGAAAAAAAAACAAAATATAAATCTTTCTCTATAAAAATTAACGTGAATAAGCAAAATAACTGTCTAAAAAATCAAAAATAAATTGGTAATACCAGACCGAGGAATGATATGAAGCGGTAATAAAATAAAAATCTACTCATTATAACCAAACATTAATTTTTTTCAACATATTACTAAAAAATAAGACAAGGAATGGAAGATAATTCATAATGAACGTTGAGTGTACTTTCAGGCTTAATACTCCCCCAGAATATTGATTAAGACTTCGCATTAAGATATGGCAAATGCATGGTAATTTTGTTACTAGTTATCCAATTAATGGCTATGAGTGAAAGAATTAATATTTTATCACTTCTTTCTTTTGATTGATGAGTTGGTGTCATCATTTTTAGAGCTACGTTAAAAAAATTTATATTAATTCTTGAGGCTTATGGTATACCATTTAAAAAGCAGTGGATGATTTATATTTTAGGAGATGGCATTTGAATTACATTAAAATATTTAACAAAAGAAAGATTAATGTGACATAATAAACATATATTTATGTTGAAATTTATGATACAAAATTTTAAAACAAATACTATTATTATTTCTGAATGAAGATTCACCAACAAAAATGAAATGGTGTAATATAATGTTAAACTGAAAAACATGTATTGCCATATATATTGAAATAAACTTGAAAGCTCACAGATAACTCTCTTTTAGTTTAGTTATTAATATTTAGCTTAAATTAACATATTTTGAAGCACTAAGAAATTAAATCTTATATAATTAATATCTTTATATACTCAGCTTTGCAGTTGAAGGGTCAATAGTTTTGTTTCATTTTCCATATTATTTCAAATAAATTATCTTGGAAATCCTTTAACTCAAAGTTTATTGAAAGATAGTGTAAGAAGAAATTAAAAAAAAATAATTAGTAAAATATATATTTTTTAAAATTTGCCAAATGTTTATGAGTCGTAAATTTGTGAACGCAATAAAGTTTTATTAATGTGCAGAAATGGAATAAAATTTCAGTTTATGGCTTCAAATTTAAATAAATATGAAAAAATAAAGATAAGTAAATCATAATATAAAATTAAACATTTTCTTAAATAGAAATGTTCATAAAAATTAAATTTAAACTTTTAATATAATTCTAATGAGAAACAATTTAAAAATAGATGATATAAACTACTAATTTTAAGATTTTATTTTTATAAAAGACTAAGAAGTGGATATTTTTAACAAGAATTTGGATTTATTAAAAAACAAAATTATTTTAGAAGTTGAGACGTAAGTGATAACATAAATAATCAAAGTATGTTAATTTCATTATTATAGAAGTTCAATCCAATTAAAATAAAGAAAATTAATTTATTAAATATGATTATTTAATGAGCACTGAGAAGATATTTTGATTCAATAATTACTGTGTATTAGAGTAAATTGACTCAAACATGAAAAATTAGGGCATCAAGTAAAAGTAAGTTTCATTCAAAAACCATTGTATTTATAAAAAAATGCTTTACAAGCATATTCACCTAATTTCCCACATTTACATCATACATTTATTACATCTCAAATTGATTTACAGCATACTTTTCACCATTTTAAAATAACGAAACAATATGCATACCACAAAATGAAATTGAAAATCATTAAAAAAAACCTTATCATTTTGTACTAAATGTCGTACATTATTTGGAACACCTATCAGCGTTTATAAATTACTCAGGAAAAAAGTTCAATGTAATTATAGATGCACTGATAAAATCTCCTGAAAATATTAGAATACTGAGAACTATAAAATAGGTTTTTTGTTAATGATAACAAAGTATGGCAGGAGCAGAATATCTTCCAGCATTTCGTTTGAAATACTAGTGGTACTAGATAGACAGAAAACTACCAAGGAGAAATATGATTATGTGTGTGTGTGTGAATAAAAAAATAAATGAATAAAACATCAACACCAACTACAATGTCAATGCGATGAAAAAATCTTATCATCTTACTTGTAGAGAGCATTTGCGATGAATGAAAAATTAACTGGATATTTTCACATACATTAGACAATCCAAGAGTTTTTGGACTCCACTGATTCTGAACACATTTTCATAGGGAAGATTTCAGAAATAATCGTACCTCTTTCCAGAAGAAACTTTCAATTTCTTTCAAACAACTAATATTGCAAAGAGGCTTGAAAAACTGCAGCAATGCCATGATGCAATGGAATTCTGAACTTCAAGGCGTGGATACATACTGTTATCTGTGGGAAATAAGAATGGCATGTTAAAGTAAAATGTTGGAATGTGTGTTTATAGCTTCTAATTAGTCCTAATTTATTTCTTATTGCATCATTAAAATACTAAAATACGCATGCCTCATCTGGATGAAAACATTTTTTCAAATTGAGGATGTTAATTATATGATTAGAGTACATAATTATATTTCTGAATATTTTATCATTAAATCATCTTTTCTATCTAATAGAATGTAACTTACAACTCAACTTCTATAAATACCGCAATTTTCTTATTTATATCCTCAGTCCAGCTGCTAAATTTTTTAGATGTAAGAAGAGATAAAATAATTTAATGAATTTTTCATTCATTTTGCATAAGGAAATCTCTTTGAAAGTTTCCTTTGCTTATGTCTGGTTTATATGACTTGATATTTATATGTTCTTTTATATATATATATATATATATATATATATATATATATATATATATATATATATATATATATATATATATATATATATATATATATGTAGAAACATAGATAGATAGATATTTAAAATAAACTTTATCCATCCTAGTATCTAATTATCAAAATTAATTAAAATGCATTACATAATGAGAAATATCTATTAAATACACATTAATTAATCAATTAAATGGTAATATTCAGTTAAGATTACTACAAAATTTTGAATAACTTAAATTTCTTTGTCATTTCAATAGTTTGTGTTTCTAACATATTTAATTTTTGATTAAATTTGATTTTATATCAAAATAAAATAGCACAAGTTTCTTGATCCAAAGAACAATGGTCGTAAGAGTTGAATAACGAAAATCATTAAAGACAAAGTAACGACATTCCTTTGTCATCTCACCCATTATCCGACTCGAATCAATTCTTTCTTTTGGAATAGTTTTCTTGATCTTGGATAGTCTTCCTGTAGGTCGAAGAAAGTTTCTTTTTCTTCGGAATCATCGTGACTAAAAACATTCGATTCTACCTGAGTAGAGGAAATTCTTACCCCTCCAGAGATTAGGTTCTTTCTGACAATCTAAGCCATCTAAGAATCCAAACAATTTCTCCCCGCGAAGAGAAACTTGAGGAAATGATTTGATTCTTATAATTATTGATCCATGTTCTCCCAAGTGCTTACTGATGTTACTTAAATGAACGACCATCAACATTCCTTTGGGAAGAAATGTTTATGAGAAAGACTATTCTTTCACTACATATCCCAGTTTTAGTTTCGATATTGTCTTATATTTAATTATTCTAAATAAATGATTTTATGTAAATAAAAACAGCTTATTAGATAAAGGGAAAAGCAATTATTTGATTTTAGTACTGTAGATAAATTAATTGGATTTGTTTTATTCTAGTTTAAATTCCCAAAGGCATTTATATTGATTTCGTAAACAAATTAAATAATTTAGAAAGTCACACGAGAGAATGGTAAGCTAATTTCTTTTTTTAAAAAACAAATTTTGACATCATCGGATATGTAAAATATGTACATTTCACAGCTACACATTCTAATAATAAATAGTATTTGTAAAACATGTTATAATTTTTAAGATACTGTAAGAGGTTTTTTCATGTTAGTGCCTAATTCAACAAGCAATTACAATTCAACAAAATCGTTATCATAATTAATATGATTTTGTTTAAAATTGAGAATCAGTTTGAAATTAAAATCTATTATTAAAAACCATCACACGCAATAATTCTATTACTGAAAATAATCAATAGTTTTATCAATAATTGGAGAATAAGGTTTCTAATACCATTTTTATATCGCTATTTATATCCAATTTTTTCTGTTGATAATTTAATAATGAATTTTGATACTGAATTTTTTCTGCAACAATGAATTTAATGCTTTTTTTCCCAATATTGAATTTTAATAATAAAGTAAATAAATATAAAAATATTATGTAAGATGGGTTAAGAAATACATAAAGAATTGTATTGTTATGATATATCACTTATTTCTATTAAAAATTGATTGATAGAAAACTTTTAAAATAAATCAATTGAAAACAATTAAAGAATTGAATCAAATGATTCATTCCATACGAAGTATTTATACAAAGCATAAATTATATGATAAGAATAGTGAAAGTGCATGTTAGTAGAATCATTTTCATTATATTTATTGTGTTATTTATAAGATTATATAAAAAATTTATATTCAAATGCAAATTAAAGTTCTTCAAAAAATTTAAATTAATCTTATTATAATGATTGACATGTAATTAACTTTTCAATCTCAAACTATCCTAATTAATTATTTTTATATTTTATCTTATCACCACCTTAGTTAAACTTATTCCAGTTTAAAAACATAAAATTTAATAAATCTAATCACACACACACACTTATATATATATATATATATATATATATATATATATATAAATTAATTAATTAAAGTAGATATGATTAATGCCATGTCTTGCCAAAACATTGAGCTAATATTTGTGGTAAAGAATAATCAATTATTAAAGTAGACTAAAACTATTCTTGGAGCCACATTAATTTACGGATTTGTACATGAAAACAAATTAAAATAGGCAAACGAATAATTTATGAATAGGAAATAGTTAAGCTTGTGTTTATCGCATTTTTGTAAATATATGCATACTAAATTTACTGTGAAAAACATTTTTTCATGCACACGTGAATCTATATTAATACATAGCTGGTATATATAAATATCTATATATATATGTATATATATATATATATATATATATATATATATATATATATATATATATATATATATATATATATATATATATATATATATATATATATATATATATATATATATATATATATATATATATATATATATATATATATATATATATATATATATATATATATATATATATATATATATATATATATATATATATATATATATATATATATATATATATATATATACTATATATACTATTATTTTAGTTTATTTCATTTTACTTGTAAATTTAAATAATATATTGTGTTAATGATTTTCTGTACAGGATTGATATTTTCTTTGAATTCTTATTCTAATTAACAGTTGTTTCGTTCTTCATATTCAATTTTTCTTTTTCTTCTAAGTACAGCATGTCTCTCTCTCTCTCTGTCATGTGTGTGTGTTATTTTTTTTTCATAATATTTTAGCATTTAACATGTTGGACCAATCACGTGAATACATTTCATCCGGTTTCTTATTCCTAAGAAAAGATAATATTTATAGAATTTTAATTTTTAGTATGTTTATATATATATATATATATATATATATATATATATATATATATATATATATATATATATATATATATATATATATATTACATACTTTTTGTTAGTATTCTAAGTAAGTTTATTTTTATTATATATTTCATATAGTTTTAATATGTAAATTTTTTCTACTGCTTCCGATTAGTAATTTGCCCACTTGATTTAACTTTAGACTTAAATTTCTAAAATAATAATTTTCATTAATTCTTTAAAGTTAATTACAATACAAAAATAAAAAGTTTTCATATAAGACTATGTTATTATAATTTCTTAATTTTTTTATTCATTGTATAATGCACTTACAGCAAATAGGCATAAAACATTATAATAAGGCTAATAAAAGGTTATATTTCTTTTAAAATGCTTTCAAATTTTAACAAGAATTAACTGTGCTTATCGTCCTAAAAAAGAATATTACGAAATAAAAATAAAGAATAAGCGTTGGTGCTGTGTCGGCCAAATATTTATTTGTGTAAATAAAACTTGAAATTCTTTGGACTGTATACAACTACCCAAGTCCTTTAACTTGAAGATTTAAAGGACTTAGTAACAATGGTTATAAAGTTAGGAAATTTAAAATGAAAATCATAAGTATTTTAAATATATTTTGGATAAATTGCGAAAATTTAATGAAGTTGGAATTCAATTTATCGCTAGGGAGATGAAATAAGGACTTATTGACTGCTCCTTTTATCTTTCTCAAAATGACGTATTTTATCATTATTTAAACGTAATGAAAATTACCCAAGTAATATTTCATATTGTTTTGAAAAAGAACTGGAATTTTGTTCTTATTTATATAAAAAAAATTTAACTATTCTTTTCCTTTACCTTATTTTATTCAATAGTCTTTAGTATTAGAATTAAATTTAAAAATCTGATTATTCTTTGTAAAATAAAAGAAAAATTTAGGGAATAACGATTACATTAAGAGAAGAAATTGCAGGTTCAGAAACAAATCATGAGTAAAATAAAGAAAACTTAAAATTTCTGTCTCCAAGAACTAATTTTTTTATGATTATTAAAACATATGCTATTTTTCAATGATATATTTTGAAAAATATATTTAAAGTTTACCACCTAAAATATTTGTTATTTTTGGATACATTATGCTGTAATTTTATTTGTACAATTTTTTATTAAATAATGAATCCATATAAACGGAAAATTAAGATTTATTAAAATTTGCATATAGGTATTTTTGTTTATTCAAAACAATAACATATTTATCAATTTTATTAATGTTATCTTTACTTATGTGAAATATTTTTAATATTTTACTCCAATAATTGCAATATACATAGTTAATTTTACTATATTAAGTCAATTTTTAATATTATTTAAAAATTGCCGTTATTTATAATGAAGTCAAATAAAATCTAAAGTAATTTATTGCTTTGAAAGAGAGAGAGAATGATTGTGATTTCTGCAATTAAATTATGGATAACCATCGATCTTATGGTTTAGAATAAACAAAATATATTTATTTTTTGAATTCGTTGAGTCCATTTTTAATATTTTTACACTAATATCTACAATAAACTTGATAAGAAATTAACGAAATACCTTATAAATATGTGAAAAATACATACTACAACTAAATTCTACAGTAATTTATCATATATTGTTTCGCAAAATTTAGTGGCATCTCTTAAAACATTAAAATTTACTATGCTTGGTAAATGTACTTTCTCTGAAAATAATTGCTTCTAGATATGTAATTGCGTAAATTCAAATAACAAGTTAAATGAAGGCAAAATAAATTTAAAAACTATGTTCATTTATTAAAATGCTCAAATATTCACTAAAATTTAAATGCGCTTTTGCTTAAAATTAATGAGCTACCAAAATTAAATAAAACGAAAAGAGAAAGTGAACAGATGTCATTGATTTTTTCCTCCAAACCCGATGATAATCAGCTCTAATATTCATTTTTGATGCACAGATTTTTCTGTTTTCTGTTAATAATTTAGAAAAGGTTTTATTCCTGGAGGAAAGTAATTAAAATCTGGAGTAGAGAAGGAAAACCTGCTAATTTAAGACAAAAGAGAATACTTTAATATGCCACCAGAGGAATGAAACAGACATCGTTGAAACTTTTTGATGCAGCCATATTGTCATTAGTCGAGGAGAATGAAAAAGAAAATGAATAATTTTCATTATTTTCATTAAAAGAAATGTTTTATATTCTTTCATGAATTTGAAAAAGGTTCTTTGCTTCCTAATCTATTTCGTTTCTTAATTTATCCCCTTGGGACATTTTCATACAAAACAAATTAATACGAAATATTTGGTCAAAATCCTGACATATACTTATTCTTTCAAAATATGAAGATAAAAGGTAAAATTGCAGGAAAGTTTTTGAAAAACTCATACGAAATTTACCAAATATCTAAAAGTAGTATTTTAAAAAGTCCAACTTCAAAAATAATAACTAAAAAATGATTATACAAACTATTAAACCTTATATAAGCGAAACTTACTGTTTGTTAGTGCTGTCTCATGGGAAAAATATACATGGAATTTAAGAACTTATATGTATATTGTGTAAGAAAAGAATATTTGTATAAGTAACTGAAGTAAAATTTAAAATAAATTACATTTATTAATATAATTATATTACTAGCAAATTTTAATTGCTTTACATGAGTAACTTAATTTAATAAAAAATTAAGAATAGGGATAAAATATTGAAAAGGAATAAAGTATTGTGTACTTTACTTAACAAATGCATACATTCTAAATATTTTCATTGAATCAGTTGTTTTATATAAATCTGTTATTTAAAACAATCAATTAAATAAAGAAAATGCATTTATAAAACAGGACTAATTAATTTACATAGTAATTAATTGTCTAAAAAATAATTTATTTCAAATGTTTTAAATATGCAGCAGTATTTTATCTTGATATATTGTAGAACTTTCATAAAAGATTACCAGAACAGGTATTATATTGCTACATACTTAAATTAGAGTTCAGTGTCCTCAGGAGAACTAGGCAAACAGATAAAAGAAACTTGTGTTAAGAGAAATATAATTTTATTATGTATATATATATATATATATATATATATTATATATATATATATACATATATATATATATATATATATATATATATATATTATATATATATATATATATATATATATATATTATATATATATATATATATATATATATATATATATATATATATATATATATATGTTCTTCAGCAAAATCAAATAATAAATAATTATTAAAATTTATATAAAAACAAATTACTCATTTTTTTAAAAATCGTGAATCATTTATCATATTTATGCCTGACTTTATATTTTAATATGCCGACTGCAGGCTGAGTGGTCAGCGTTCCTTTTTCCTGACATGTGGGTCCCGTGGTCGAATCCCGGTTCGAGTATTAATTTTACTCTCTTCCTGTGTTTCTCTGTCCTTTTGTGATGATGTGGCAATGTGACCCAGCCTATTAACAAGTTTGTGTAAGTATGGCAAGGGCAATGCTACTCGCCTCCGTGTCATGGTTTACAGGTGCAAACCGGGTAACGACAAATGAGTAGCAGTTTCTAGCTTTGTTGTGGCATAGGGTTCGTCAACCAAGTGCCTGCCATTGGAAAAAGTATTTTAATATAAATTTCCATGTCATAAACTTCAAAGCAAGAAGCACTGTAGATTTTATAAGCATTTGAACATTAAAATGTTATTCTATGTTCTTGAGCAAATTACGATCTTAATCCTGAAATTTCTGTGAAAACATCTTTAATTTATAATACAAGATTAAAATAAAAAATTAAAACATTAATCAGAGGCAGTAATCTTGTAGAAGCGCACCGAATTCATAACACCCTAATTTCCTAATTGATTATTACAAATATATTAGAAAAAAATCGATTGAATCCATTTATGAAAATTTCAGGGTGATATATAGTTTCTTTGTATAACGTTCTTTTAATTTTGAAATCCCAATTTCTAAAGAAAAACTTCACGATCAGTTAATATGTCAACATACAACGCAATTATTATGTTAACGTATTCATAATATAATTTGCTCTTGTATGAAATGCATTTTTGTAATATATTGCAGCTGTATTTTATTCTGTAACCTCACACATATCAGTAACATTTAAAAAATATTAGTTATCAAAGCCTCAATTTGTAATATATATTTAATACTTTTTAACTCAAAAAAGAAGCCAAGTTATGTGTTTTTAAGTAATATTTAGTGATACAATAAAATATCTAAATTGGATTTTAAATTTGAAGATATAAAATATACGTATCAATTTTGATAACCTCAAAGTTAATGCTTTTTTTTTCCTAAATTAATATATGTAATATAATATACCTACTTTTTTGTTTCTTGTGCAATCATAAAAAAAAACTAAAATTATGATTGTCATACAACTGTTGTATTGAGAAAAATGACATTTTACACTAACATTTTAAAAATTAAAACAAACCTTTGTTATATTAATGTTGATTTAATATAGAAAATTTTATCGGATATTTTTTCTGTGCATGTAAATTAACGATAAATAAACTTACAAAGCAATGTGATTTTTTTATGAGATATCTTAGTACTTATAAAACAAATAACATATATAAACATATTGCTTAAAATATAGAAATAAAAACATGAAGTGATATTGTGATTTATGTATTTGACATTTCTTTCACCTAAATAAACTTTCATACATACGTGTTTTAATAAAAAGATACTTCTAAAATTGTGAAAACAGATGAATTTAAATCATTGTGCTTCATCGTCAAATAAAATTTGTGTGTGAAATTACTTTCTTTTATTACTGGAATTGCGTTAATTAATGTGAACCATCCAAAGAAATTAGGCTTTAAACATCCCGTCACATTACGTACCAGCATTTCTTTTTTAGATTACTTCTGACGGATAGCGATAGGAAAACACACCGAATAGAAACATTTATTAAAGATATTAAGACAATAAACCATTATCTTCTGTCCTAAAAGCATAATCTCGGGAAGAAATCTGTGTGGGTAAAATATAGAAAACTTAGTTTTAAATTGAGCATTAAGATTTGCCAAATCACACATATTGATATTAAAACGATAACAATAGTAAATTGCTTTTTATAGTACAAAAACCATTAATACGTGCATATAATACTGTGATAATATAAAACATAATAACATTAAAATAAATAGTTTTCTACTCCTACTTATAATTTTGATCATTTTTTTATGTTTGCTATTAAAATTCTATATATATATATATATATACATATATATATATATATATATATATATATATATATATATATATATATATATATATATATATATATATATATATATATATATATATATATATATATATATATATATATATATATATATATATATATATATATATATATTTACAGTGGTGGCGAAATTGTGGACACTTTTGGAAATTTTTATGTTTTTGAACTTTGTATGCTTATAGAAAATGTTACATTTCGCAAAATGCAAACTTGTATTTCTTCCAATTCCTTACTTAACTAATAAAGTCGTGTATTGATAAAGATTGCCATTCTTAGATTGAGGAAATCTGCTTTCTAATTACATATTTAAAATGAACACATTTTGTATTATTAGGATGCTGTATTCTAATAAATTAATTTGTTTTAATATTTTCGAAAATGATTAGAAATTCTATTCCAATAAATATATTTAAACGACTAAATAAATGATAAAATAAAGATATTTAAAATGATGAGCCCTAAACTATAAAAAATGGTACAGTTCCAAAAATTTACTAAGTGAATTACCTACTTTTGTATAAAGAAAATTTATATTTTTTCTTGTTAAGGTAATTTAAAATTTATTTTTATCTAAAAATAAATAAACTTAAGAATTAAGATTTTAATTTCATTTAGACATTTATCCAAAAATTTTAATAATTTTACATCAAAATATGTTATAAAAGACATTTCAAATTAACATAATTTATTAATCAAAATTATAATAAATTTTTTCTTGAGCTTTATAATTTATATATTGTTTTTATCTCAGTAAATTATCATTCTATAAATACTGATTGAATCACATAGTAATTTAAGTTATGAACGTAATAAAATGTTTACTGCTTACACAACTAATGTGGCTAAATACACTCATTGACTGATATCATTAATTCTATTTATTAAATTCAATTAAAATTTTGTTTTGTATTCATTTTTTGAGTGATTGGTTTTAATAACTGTTATAATGTTCTGGTGATCACTATCATGGCTGTGCTATAAGTTTTCGATTTATTGGAATGTTACATATTTTAATATTACTATTATATTTATATAAAGTTTAGACACATTTTATTGAAACACATCAAGAAAAGTTTTAATGAGTTCTTGAAAAAGAATAGTTATATAGAAATTCATTACATAGTTAATTTTAGGCGAAAACAATTCTGAACAAAATTGCTTGCTTCCTAAGCTGAGAAAATAATTTTAATTTCAATAGTTAAAATGAATAATCAGAAATATCAAAATCGAATATATATAAACCTTTAATATATTGAAAGTAATAAATTAATAATAATTTGCTTACCATTATATGTTAAATATATAATGAAGGACTATAAATTAAATGGAAAAATTCTAAAAAATACCATATGAGAAGCGTCTATAAGAAATAGTGGAAGTTAAATATTATCATTCAAAAATAATCATAATTAGAAGGAAAATAACACTGAAAATAATTTTTATACCCAAAATACAGGAAACTATGTTGGAGAAAAATTAAATTATTATGATAATATTTTCGTAAGGGAGTCAAATCTAAAGAAATAAAGTATGTGATTATTTTAGAGAATTTCCATTTTCTTAAATTTAAGAAATATTCAATTTTCAGACTTTGCACGAACAAATGATTTCATTAAAAAGTAATGACACACATGACTAATGAAATATAGCATTAAGAAATGTCTTATATTTCAAAGCTGATAAAATCATTTAGCTTGAATCTATTCACAGAATTACTTTTGATATCACATTTGACTGCGCATATAAAGAAGTTAAATTTGAGCTCAAGGCTAACATTAGATAAGTAAGTTAATTGTAATTTACTAATTGATAATCTTAAGTATTATTAAAAATATATTATCATCAGCTATAAATTTTGCTCGGCTACTTCAGAATAAATATTTCACTATTATACAACTATATTTACAAAGATAAATTCAAAGTGATAAATTACACTTTGTGAAATATCAATTTTTTTATATAATGATTATATTTAAATTAATTTTAATTTAAATTTATACAATAATGTAATTCATTTGTTGTTTTAGACACATAAAGCAATTTAAAACTTTACAATTCAAGGTATATCTGATTGTAACCGCCAACCAGATTAATATTTGTAAAATCAGCAATAAAAGGATAAGAAATATTTTATTTCATAATAAATAAATAAATGAAGCATTTTAGACGATTAATGGATTATAAAAATTTAAATTGCTAACTTTAAATAACATGCTTGTAAACTACAAATAAGTATGTAAAATAAGCATGCAAATAGTGGTTTAAATTACTTGAAATATACTATTAGAGTGTATAAATCTTTTTCTTAGATAATATAATCTAATAAATATGATACAAATAGCAAATGGGTAGGGTTAATTGCAAATGTTACAAAGTTATATACAATTTTATTATTTAATTCAATTACAAAAATTAATTCTCATAAAAATATTAATAATAGAAATTCATTAGAAATAAGCGTGAAGCAATATATATATATATATATATATATATATATATATATATATATATATATATATATATATATATATATATATATATATATATATATATATATATATATATATATATATATATATATATATATATATATATATATATATATATATATATATATATATATATATATATATATATATATATATATATATATATATATATATATATATATATATATATATATATATATATATATATATATATATGTATATATATATATATATATATATATATATATATATATATATATATATATATATATATATATATATATATATATATATATATATATATATATATATATATATATATATATAAGGTTTTGCATTTAACATGAACATAGTTACGTATATCTTTGATTACTTTGGCTTTTTTTTCATTATACAGTCACTACTCCGTTACCGTAGATTTATTTTCTCAAATGACAAAACCTAAGGATTTACTTGACCGCGGAATCTTCAGTTTAAAATGTAAACTGAGTCACTATGATTTCCCACATCTGTATGGGTTATCATAATGATTCATTATCACAACATCCTTTTTAATGATCTCTCTCTCTCTCTCTCTCTCACACACACACACACACACACACACACACACACACATATATATATATATATATATATATATATATATATATATATATATATATATATATATATATATATATATACTAAGAGGGAGAATATTTGTATTGAAAATTATAATGTCCTTATCTAAATTCTAAATTTTTTATAAATATTTAGTAATTGATGGACAGACAATTTTATGCTCAAAAGAAAGAAATTAATAAGTCAAAAAAGGAATTAAAAGAAAAAAATTAATTTAAGATGTCTCAAAAACAGAGATTCACTAAATTAAAACGAAGGTGAATAATTTATTTTGCCTCCAGCAGCATGAAGTAAAACGTTGCTAAAATTTTCATGCACTGTGAGATAACTTAGCTCGTTATTAATCGAATGAAGTACGAAATTTCTAAAAATTATTCAAGATTTCTTACTATGAAATGAGTTTCTTAACGAATGCAGTAATTTTTTTCATATGGAATAATTCCCTTTACTCTTTACCCATTTATTCTTGAAAGTTCTTTAGAAAATTCAAAAGACAACAATTCCTTCTTTGCATTTACTATTTAATAAAATATAAAAAAGGAAATTAATTTTCCTCTTTAAGTAACGATGCAAAATTATTAATGAATTTAATTTTTTCCACATAGAAAAAATATTAATAGCTTTATTTTTAAAATTGAATTTTTACCTGAATACATTTGAATATAATTGATATATGCATGTATATTTATTGTTTCTAAACTATTAAGAGCAAGAACTAATACTAAATGAATACTAAATGAAAGTGATATCTAGAAAAAAATAGTTTTAGTTTATTGGCATGCAATTTTAAATAGCTAAATTAGTTGATTGATCGTTAAATAATTCATTATATTTAATGTAAGTACTATGAAAAGATTTAAAAATTGTAATTGAGAACGGTTTTTTACTTTATTTATGAAAGTTGAAGCTGTTTTGTTCGGAAATGGGGCAAAGGGAGTCTTAAGACGTTGAACATCCTGGTTACAATTATGATTTAATATGATAAAAGTTGAGCATGGATGTTTTATAAATAACATTTTGTAAACCAATGAAAAGTAACACAAATGGATACAGGTTGTTCAGACTGCTATGTTTAGTTGTTTCCAAATCATTAATATGTGTCATTAAAAAGTGAAAACAAATGACTTACTAGAACACTGTTTTCATATGAGAAGCAGTCTTTTATATGATATAAAAAGAAATATTCTGGGCAGCGACACCTAGGAACAGGTATAGGCAGTGGGAATTAACAACAGATCTAGGCAGTGGAATCTAAGAACAGATCTTGGTGGCCGGATCTAGAAACAGATCTAGGAAGCAGAGTCATGAAGCATCAACAATTTTAATATGTAAAAACATCTCAATGGAACGAAGACTTGAATCCAGATATAATTTAAAATTTAATTAAGCTTTATTCCTTATTAGCCTTTGATCTAGGATTTCATATATTGTGTGAATGATTACTTCATTCGGAGAAAATTTTCATACGCGGCAGAATTTCTTTTGAAATGCCTAAAATATGTGGAAGCCATTTTAAAAACAAGTTGCAAAAAATTTGCAACAAATTTAATGCTTAAGATACTACCTGAAATGCTAAATTTTCCTACCTAAAAAAGTTTTTGTACCTTTTTTGTCAGCAATATCTTTTATTCAACAAACACAAAATTATTTATACAAAATAACGCCAGATTTTATAGATGATTATTCTAAAACTACAGTGTGTATAACATTCTACATTCACTTTCAAGACGATTTATCAATATAAATTTTACTTCATATATGAATTTCTCGTCAAACTTTTAACTTGAAAGTTTTATTACTTTTTTGGTGATTACATCAAAACAACATTTTATTTTCATTACTAAAAAATTCTTGCTGTTCTATATGTTAAGCAATATGTAAGCAAAACAAAAAATGTTAAGCAATGTTCTACATTGTTAAGCAATTATACTTTTATTATTATTTTTAAATGGTCAATTTTAAAAGCAATCATTAATTTTAAATAATTATTTTTTCTTCTTTTAGTTTATTAATAAATGTTAATTAATATGAACCACAAATAAGGAAATAATTCATTAAATTAATTTTATTCTGTGTAGTGTTCTTGATATTTTATTTTCTAACATTAAATATTTTTAACGTTAGTTTGGACCACATATTACAATGCGGTTTTTATGTTAGTCTTTAAATTATTTATATGATAAATTGGGAAAGTTAGTTATATGTGTCTGTACGTGAGAAGAGGAACATGTAATATAATTTAATGTAACAGTCTGTTTAAACCAGACCTTAAAAATTTTGATACTATTATAAATTATTATACATTTTACATTTCTTAATAGACAATTTTTAGTATACATTTATGAAAGTAATTTCGAATGCACTTATTTTACATTTCACAATAACAAAAATCATTATATCTAAAAATTAGGGAACTTTTTATAGAAAATATTAAAATTACTTCAATTCCTTATTACTTCTCAAAAATATATTTTCCCTTTGTTAATCACCCTCATATATTGAAAAAAATAAAAATTTTCCATCAAAAAGATTGGTTACAAATTCTCAAGATATATATCATATTTTATATAATATTGTTATTGAATCATCAATTTCATTGATAAAATTCTTTAAATTTTTATTTTTATTTTTGGCAAATTTAGTTTTTCAAATGTATTCTTAGGAAAGAAAGATTTCCTTTGTTATATATGTATTCACATGTGATGTATTTTCTTATGTCTTAGTATTATATACGCGTTCCTAGGCTAGGCCTGAGCCTATGTGAAATGAGTGTAGCATATTTAATACAAGCTATATAATACATGCTTATATATGTTGTTAATTCTTTTGATGAAAAATTATTGCTTATAACAAAAATAAATGTGAATTATTCAACATTAAACCATTAAAAATAATCAGTGTTTTAAATGTTCTATCAAAAATTATTCAATATTTCTCTTATCGAAATTTGGAAACTCTCCAAGTGTAGGAATATATTGATTCATCCCATATTTGTTATGTTTGGCATCCCAGCAGTTAACTTTCTTTTAATGAAAGATTGCATAAATAATTTTTTTAAAAGTGCTTTACAATTAACTCATACAGTAAGAAGACTTAAATGTATTTCTAGTAAATTATTACATATATTTGAAGTGTTTTTACGAAACAAACTTCCTTAAAATGCTTATAAATTAATTATTGGTTGGAAAATATGGTAATTTCATCCATCTTGAATAAAAAATATTTTCTATTTACATTTTAGAAAACATTTTTTAAATTGTATCTATCCAATAAATATTTGCGCTTTAACTGAACCTTACGTATTTAATCTATGCACTACTAAAAATTACTGTACTTCATAATGTTGCAGTTTATATTAGGATATTTTATTGTCTTTAGTTTTGACTTCACCTCAAACATCATTTTCACATTTTATATATTATTCAGCTATTGGATCATTATTGGTAATAAGTTGAAATATATTACAAATGATTTATGATAATGAGCATTAAAAGAAAAAAATATTGGATTTCTTAGAAAATAGTTATTTTACTGAAATACAAATGACAGTCATGAAATTCTGAAATTTTTTATTAAATTATTGCTTAAATTATTTAATATCACCAAATGCATTATTTAGATTTTAAATAATGTAATTATTTAATTTTTTTATTTATTTAATGTTGCTAAATGTCTTACTAATGTGGGTTTTTATAGTTTGCAACGTTTTAAATATTTAATTCAAAGAAAATATTTAGACTAACATATTTTTCAATTCTTATCATTTCTCAAGGGGTATGTTGAAAACAAACACTCTTTATTAACACTTTCTATTATTTAAACTAAATTTTTGAAAATCACGTGCCTAATTTTGTAATAACCTGTATTTTATGCAAATTTAAATTATTGACTTGATGCATGAACAATGCCTTTAGTACAACGAGATACCTCTAATATAAGACTTTTGTATCTGGAAGCGAAAGAGTGTTGCATTTGAGATTTTAAAATTACTGAAGTTAAGAGAGTTTGATGGAAATTATGAGTTTTACGTTTGAAATTGATGTAAAGGTTTACGTTTCAGATGTTAAAATTTAAGTTACACTTGATATTAAGATTGAAATTTTACGTTTAATATTTTGCTGTTTTTTCTGGGTTTGCTAATAAATATTTTCTTTTACTACATACAAATACGCTTTATTTCAAGTCTGTGATAGAACAGAATCTGTACATTATTACTTTACATATACTGAATATGGAAAATGTATGAAATAGATCATTTGCAAATAATGTGCAAAAACATTACCATATATCAATAGTCTAACATTAAAGAGTCTCATTGAATTTAAACTTAGTTAAAATAATTAATTTCCCTTTGAATAGTAAAAATCAGGTGATTAATTACTTATATTAACGTTCCTGAGGGGAATCCTTGAAAAATTTTAATATTAAAAGTGGTATGCAAGTCATAGGTATCATAAATAAATGTTTATTAATAGCATAGTAAAATTTAAAGCAGAGAGCTAAAAATTTATATTTCATGTGCTAAAGTAAATTAACTTTGATAATGTGCATTTGATATCATTAATGTTATATGATGATTGTTGCTTGATAATTAGAGTCCTATAAAATTAAATGTAAATTTGAAACTTGTTACTTTATATATTCTCAGTTTTTAAGCTCCCCATAAATTATATCATTTGAAGATAACCTCACCATTGTAAAGCAAATCAAAATCATGTGAAGTGATACAGGTCAAAAGTAAAATCTTTATTATATGTTAAATAAATGTGAAAACGTTATAACCTGCAAATCCAAGGTGAGCTAATGTATTTGTTGTAGACTCTGACCAACAAATAAGGGGATATTTAATTTTCTGTAGTATGAACATAACATTTATTAGCAAATACTGTTGACTCGCCTAAAGAGCTGATGGAAAGTATGTCAGTATAGGATATTACAGTTTTTTATAATTACATTTAAGAGAAAAAGGTTCTTTTTTCTCTCTTTATTTCTCTTTATTTTTCTTTATAGAGAAAACTCTCTATTTTACGAAATACAGAGAAAAAGAGGGATCTGTTTATTCTTTAATATAATTGGCTCATTTCTAAAGGAAATATTTTCTCGCCTTAGTTTTGATTCTATGAGATTTTGTTTTAAATTAATTTGATTTTTTAAGATAAATTTATATATTAAGTTATGCACTTGTAACAAAATGTAACTGAAACTTATTACAAGAAGTTTCTAGTTAGAATAATAGGTTTCGAGAAGAAAATTCCACTTTGTTGTCCCAATAAGTTACTGATATAAATAAAAGGAACTTATTTTCTGATTTTTTTACTTGTCATGTAGGCTATCGTCATAAGAAATTCCTTCAATTAACAATTATATGAAAGTCTTTACAAACCAATCTTTAAATAGTTTCGTTCTTTGACACCAATACTTCGATATTGTATGGAAAAAAGTTTTAGGTAGTTATAATGTTTGATTCTTCATGCAATTTTTAAAATAAGAAATATTAAAATGATAATACTAGTATTTTTAAAAATATAGAAAATATGTTTCACTAGCAAAGAAGACAATGTATCAATGAAAATTTTCTTAAATAAATAATTATTGAGATCATTCTAAATAGCGCAATATTCAAAATATGTCATATAAATTTAATTTCGTTTTCTCTCAAAACGATAATTAAACTTATCATATAAATTTGTTCTATGAATTTGTGAATCAAATATCAAAATTTTATATAACTCACATAATTTAAATATAATATATTTTCTAAGACATGAAATAGCTTAAAATAAAGTTAATGTATTTTAGAGAACCATGTGTTATGCAATAGAAATAAGGAAAATTAAATGACAAAAATTTTTAAAACAAAAATAATTCTATTGTAAATGAAAGAAGTAGACCATAAAATCAATGAAGTATTTCTCATTAATATTTATAAAATGTTTTACCCATGAAACAAAATTTAGCAATGGTATATATTTAAGGACATTTTCAACCATGATAAAAAGAAAGTGCTCTTAAAGTGAAAAGTATAAGGTTATTTTTTATATTCAAAATGCTTAAATTTTTAAATTATGGATTATTTTTAACATTTTTTCATGGAAAACTGATATTAATTGCAGCTACGTTGTCCTTAATTAATTCATGTTAAAAATATTGAAAGCAAATGAACTGTACAATAAAGTGTTTAAATTATTCACAACACATACAAGCAAAATATTTGTAGATTGTGATTTTCAAGCTATAAAACTAAGTTTAGAAACTGGAAGAGAATAGTAAGCATAGATTTAATGAGTAATTGAAAAAATCGAATTTATTTTAAATTTTATAAATAATATTATTTTTTACTTGAAGTATTTTCACACATTTTGCAATTAATAAATTTGTTTCCTTATTATGTGATTAAGAAAAAATAAATATCTTATGGAGTTTCTTAATCAATGAAAACTGTATATCTTCTTTATTTTTTAAGTTAGTGCAATCTATTTTACTGAACATGATAAATATTATTCATAAACACAGATAACATCAGAATCTAATAAGGCATTCAATTTAAAATTAAGTATTGTCATATGCCCAAAAATTAATATAATCTTATTTATTCCAATAACTGTAACTATAGAATACTATACGAGAATATTTAAATTTTCGTATCTGACATCAGCCAATATTCTTTCATAAGCCATCACAATTTATTTAAGCAGAAATAATTATATAACGATAGATATGATAAATTTTATTAGGGTTTATTTTTAAATACTTCATACCAAGTAAATATTGAGGATTAATATCTGCAGTGAACTTTTGTTTCATCATTTTCATTACATTAAGCCAGATATTAACATACATAAACTTGAAATGCTTCAGGCGATAACATTTCATCATAGATTTGACAAGTAGGAGTCGTCATTGGATAATATACTAATCAATATTTTGACTTATGAGTGTAGTTAATTCAATCTGTTACATCCCTGCTTTAAAAATATGCTCATTTTGCAACATGAAAAAGTAAGTTTCAATATTTGTTGAAGTTTTGCCTTTAAGCATTCATAATGCTGATCAGCGAAAACAATATTAAAATTAAATTTATGTCGAATTAATGGATTTGCATCCTTAGTGTATGAAAGAAAATATTTTTAATCATAATAATAGGGAACAAACCAAACTTATAAACTTTATCACTTGGTCATTTTCTTGATTAAGAAGAAACAGAATCAATGTACATTTCATTTACTGTTATAAAAATATGTTTATAGGATAGAGTTTTATGTCGTAAAATAAATTGTATTATTTTAACGAAGTAAAAAGTTACCTTTTAAGTCATTAAGATTTTGCAAAAATAAGGCATTATTTCAGAAAAAGTGATAAAATGATTTAAAACATAATGTAGTGTGTAATAATTTGTGTGATAAGGTGATGATAACAATAAAAATTTGATAAAAAGTATTTCGAGATATGAATTGTGTCATTCTAATGTCGGATGCTCGAAAATATATAGCAGAAAAAAATTGGATGTTTTAAGTAATGCAATTATTAATCATGATTTTAAGTCTTCAAATTCTTACAAATTTTCATTATTGAAAATAGAGCAAGTTCCTGAATTCAGAGATCAGCCAAAATTTCTATCTCTTTACTAAATTCTAAATTCTATCAATTAAAAAAGCCCACCAAAAATATTACTGCTTAAAATATGTTTTTTTAATATCTAACAATGTTTTCAAATTCAAAAAAAAAAGCAACAACAATGAGTTCGTTTATTAAACAATGAAAAATAATTCTGCATCATTATGTAGATCGAAAACTGAATTTGGAAAGCAATGTGAAATTGTGAAGGGTGATTGTAACATGTTTTCTGATATAGTAATTTCTTTAGCAAGTACCTGACTTTTGATAGATGAGAATGTTTTACATGACTAATAATTGCCATTCAAATAAGGATAAAAAAATAGTTAGTTAATTTATTTAGTTTATATAATGTGATTTTGCACATTTTTCTAATTACTAGCATATTAAAACAGAAATTGCTTTCCTAGAAATATATTACTATATTAAAGAAAATTTAATTCTAACTGCTTGAAAAATTTATCATGGCATTAATATATTGTTTATCATTTACTTTCAGATTTGGCTAAAAAAATTGGGGGAACGCCAACAAAATTATAAGTATGAGTAACACTCTTTTTACAGTAAACTCGTTCCAATTTTTCTTTCTGGAATTGGAACAAATGTGATTAAACTAGAATGAATGAGGAAAAATTGTCTTATCATTTATTCGCTTTACTAATGTGTAAAATAAAGATATTTTTATGTATTTATTGAATTTATGCCACTAATTGGTATTAATATGTTTTTTGGGTTTTATCATAAAAAGTTGTACATAAGTAGTTTGATATGATTAGGCATTGAAACAATTACTGATGCTATTTAACTTAAGTCACTATTAACTTACGTTGATCTTTATTAATTTATAATTCATTCATTTTAACTTGATTTAGCACAAAAGTAAGTATCAAAATTTAGAAGAGTTTGAAAACCTAATCTGTTAAATAATTTTTGATATAATGTGAAATTAAATATATTTTTCGGAAATGCAATATTGAAAGACATGTCATATTGTAAGCGATTGTACAACTAAAAATACTGATTCTAATAGAAATCCAATGAATGATTTTATAATTTTAATTGAGTCAATCTTTAAATTCATTTACTAAAAAAATCAGATTTTAGATTAGATCCTCTCTTATAAGTATTGTTAGTTTTAACATAAAATTTTTGATATAATATTTTTATAAATAAAATTTTATTTATTCACCTAAAAATAAAATCTTTGTTTTTAAAATTTCATAGAAAAAAAAATAATCGTTTCGAAAAGAACTGCACTATAATTGAATTCCCACCGGGTAACTGTAATATGAAGTAACTGAATAATGTAAAGTTACAAAATTCAGAATTGCGCTTTAAGATATATTAAGCTTTATTTATTCATTTGAATTACACTTTTATACTTTCCTTATGGCTATAACAGATTACACGCGTATTTTCTGTATATAAATTGAATAATAAACAACTGGTAAATTCTTCAACAAAACAAAACCGCTTCAAAAAATGGTGTTGCTGAGGAGAAAATTTATACCATCAATCATTATAATGCCTGGGCAAGCTTGATGAGTTTATTGGAAAATTCTTTTTTGCACTTTATTTTTATGTGCCTGATAAATTGAGGAGATATATTTACGAAATGATTAAATACATATATTTTCTCTCATTATCACTAAAATAGAATTTTCATGTGTAAGATAAAATGGAATATCTAAATATATGTAAAAGAAAAATATTGAAATGTAACTCGTTTAGCATATTAAATTCAAAATTTGTATTAATAATTCACTTGCCAAGGAAGAGCTGTAAATAATTGTGGAAAAATTAATGAACTTCTTTGCTTGACATGTAAGGGATATAATATCATTTTTTACCAATATCAACGCATAAGAAATACAATTTTTTCCAAAATTGAATAGTTATTTGACAAAACTATATGTTTTTTTCAATGTCGTTTGCTTATCATGTAAAAGATAAATAAATGAGTATTTATCTGCTTACTGAGAATGCTTACCAATATGAATGTGTTATGAAGACATTTTTTCTTAAATTGAATAGTCAGCTCTTTATGAAGAACGAAGGTGTTTTTTTTCCAATATTTTTTGAAATACATTTACATATTTCAAGTTATGTATGCATATTTTTTCAGATTTAAATGATGACATTCCGAGTTAAAGTTGCTGTACGATTGAGCTGCATGTTAAAGCCATGTATAATCAACAGATAAAAAGTTTAAAATTAAAAAAAAACATTATTATATATTTTTTAAATTTAAACTGCATTTTAAACATTTACTAACAAAGTTTAACATTTAAGATGAAGAAGAATATTATATAAAAACCTCATTTTTGTTCAATTGTTTGACGTGATAAATACTAATACTAAATTATTTTTAATTAATTTAATATATGTTTATATTTTAAGATGATTATAAATATAAATTCCTTTTCATAAAGAATTATAATACCTCTAAAATTGTTCACCTGCGAAGTAATATCAAGTTTTAATTTATTATAATGCAGATAAAATATTTTTAACTTCCTACGCATAGTAAACATTTAAAGTATATAAGTTTCCTTGTGAAATAATAAAATATTCAGTTACAATATAAATAAATGTTTGATAAAAACTATTCTCAACATTCTTAGATTTTCATTTCAGTTGCACTTAAAATCATTTTATAAATTAAGAACTTCATACACAAAGGAATTATAAAATGAAAGTTCAAATGTATATTTCACAAAGAATAAATTATTTCTAGATTACTAACAGAAAATTTCATAAAATAGAAGATCGCATTTTCTATTTCAAGAAACTGTCGTCTCAATGTTAGCTTTTGTAGGAACAGGAAACGATATAAGATCAAGCGATAGCAAGTGATATTTTTTATTTCATCAATGAGAAACTGCTATTGCAGTATTCAAAAGTTTTACAACAGAGTAAAAATTAAAAATTAAACTTTTATAACAGAGTAAATATGAAATTTCAAAATAACGCGAATGAGATTGACTCGTTAATATTCAATTTACTCTTAAAATTTATATAGCAATAACTGAAAGGAATGAGTAAATTTTACTCTTATTAAATGAAAAGTAACTTAAAAGATTCTGAGATTTAATTTTTTTTTTTCATCGACATCATGAAAATCATTGTATGCAGGGATAAACACAATGCACTTCAATAAAGCACAAAGCTATAAGAAAAAGAAATACTGGTTTCTTATAAATTGCTTATTCAAAAATGTAGGAGAACTATTAATATATTTTACTATTTTTCTAATGAAGATGTTATATTTTAAAAATAATTTAACATTCTAGACATTTAAAGGAATAGTTTGTCTTTCTGTGCTCAGGCATTTTACATAAAAATATATAAATGTAGTCTAATACCTAAATCAATGCATGTGGTGACATTATAAAAATAAGAATATTTATATAAGTCGATGGTGTGATTGAAATGAGTTGCTATTAAACATGGATAAAATCTTCAATATGTTGGCATTTAGCAAACACAAGACATCCTTTAGTGTCGTTTTTTACAAATTTAGAGACAATACAAACCTACATTAACTTCAATAAAACAATTTATATTCGCTCCATTTCATCGCAGCTACAAATATTGTTTTGTGAAAATGACGTCGATCATTTTAGCTTCATCCTTGGCGTCTTGATTTAAAGTGTAATATTTCTACAAAAGCAAATATAGGAGACATTATATTACTTTGCGAACAACCTTGAAACTCTTAGGTTAGGAGGAAGGAAGCGTTATATATATTGAAGTGGAATTTTAAGCGTTATATATCTGAAAGACTATGCCGAGCTTTGAAAATAAATATTGATAGACTTTAATGCAACTGATTTCTTTTGATTTATGATCATTTTGAAAAAATAATATGCTAATAATGAATTAATATGTTTAAAATAAAGCAAAATGTAATATACTTTTAAATCAATGAATTGTAAAACTAGTTTAATTATGAAAAATAATGTTTCATTTATTTATTACAATTTAAAATTTTTATATTCATTATACTATTAATTTTAATTTTCCTTAAATTTTAATATTTATGAAATAATTAATCATATACAATTATTCATCATAATATATGTTTGGTGTGAAGTAAATTATTTCATCAAGGCTAAAATAATTTTATCAAGAACAAAACATTGATAGCATGGAGTAAATTACTAAAGTTCTACTGATTAATTTGTGACTCCATTCAATAAGTATTTGGTATCAAATTTCCATTGCTTTCTTTTTCCAAAATTGAATTTTGTGCATGTTTCTTTATTCAAATTATTCAATTAAAGCATACAGCTAAGTTTGGATAATTTAATCCAAAATATGAATAAGGATTATATTCTCTATAAACAGTTTTTATTTCAGTACTCTTTGAAATAATTTCCATTTAAAAATTTATATATCATTAGAATATTCTTGAGATTATATACCAGATACTCAGACGAATAAACCAACTAAAAAAACAATTTTGAAAAGAAACCTCAGACAAAAATAACAATTTTAAAAGATCTCATAACAAGTAACGTATAAAAATTGAATGAATAAATCCAATTTCAAAAGCTCTCATAGCAAGTAAAGTAAAAATATTTGAAGTTTTATATTTCATTTCACCTATAATATTTAGATGCTTTAAAGCAGTTATAAATTCTTGATTTACAAAAAATGTATTCTTATCTTAAGATCAAGCGTTGCATGAAGTTTTGAATGGATTAAATAGCTCACTCACAGTAGATACGCTATAGGCAGTCATATTTAAAGTTACAAATTATCCGTTTCTGCCCTAAGTTGGGTAATGTAATTCATTACTAAAGTATTTCGAAGTTTTGAATATATATAACTACAAGATTATATTTACGAAATATTCTTTCAAAACTCAATATTCTGCACATATTATAGAAATAATTAGAAGCTTTTCTCTCTGCTAGTTCATCCACAGTAATATGTTATTATGATGAGGGAAGGAGAAATCTACTTAAATCTGCCAAATAATTATTAAGAATTATTCATTGACTTTAATATAATAGCATTTCGGTCATTCCACGCATGAAGTAAAGGAAAATTTTTTTCATATCTTCATTTGGTTGCCTTTTATACAAAAACTATTTATTCAGATGTTTAGAAAAATAAATAGTGTTAAGTTTTTATCCGTTAAAAATGAAATGAATAATTTTGTAAGCTAAATATCGTTACAACTAATTTTATTGGAAATGCTTAGCTTCCCAGCAAATTGCTTCGTCATTAATACATTTTTAAGAATCATTTACTTTTATTCAGTAATATAAAAACTTATTCTATGAAATAATTCCGCTGATAAAAGTAAAAATGTTTAAGTTTAAATTCGTACTTTTAAATATTAATTATCATTATATGAGTTTACGCTGTAAATGAAATTGCATAGTTATGTTAAATAAATAATATTAATTATAAAAAATTATTTAAATTTTTCTCTTTTGAGCAAAAAATGTTAATGGAAAATGTGTGATAATTAATGTGTATTAATATTCTTTGATGTTCTATGATTTGTATAGCTCCAATTTTATAGAGAATCATCTTCGTTAAAAGTAAAATGATGAATTTAACTATTAAAAATAAAAAATCATTTAATGTAACTATCACGATTTTTAAATGTTTTGATATATCAATAGCATTTCTGACTAAAACAAATGTTTCTTATTAGGAGTCATTTTAATATTAATACATTCTTTATTTCAAATGCAATACCGTTTAATTAAAAATGCTGACAACTTCATATCTATCATTTTTTAAATTTATTAATATCCAAATACAAAATAATATTTCATTTAGATGAATGAGCTACACAATACTAAGCATATAGTTTGTGTGGCTTTCAATTAAAACATTTTGTTAATTTTCAGAAAAAATTGAAATGAGGTGAAATATTTCACTAAAATAAATATATTCCTTAGGTGTGCACTGGAAAAAGCTCACTTGCCTTATGATATTGTACTAACTTATTCTGAGTTAAGTATATGTGTTCAAGAAGTTTCTACAGAAATTCAATATTTATTTCGCTTTTCTTGTGTCAAAAAATAAACTTTTAAAATAAAAAAGCGAGATAAAGGAACAATTTACTTTCAGTTTGCTGTCCCGTTGGATTAAATGTGGAGACGCAATAGTAAACCCTTTTAAAGTATGATATTTGAAGTCCCCTTTTTCCAAGATTCCTTAAAGGTTTAACAAACGTTGTGTCTGATTCGGCATTTAAGAGATTTCTTTTATTTTCACAAAAAAGCAAAGATTTTTTTAACCGGATGGTTTCTGTTCTCTAACAGGAAGGATTAGTCATGAAACGAGAAAGCTTAGCCAGTTTTATTTTTCCTAGTGGAAAAAAAAATCTCTGTCTTCAGGGGATAATGATTAGTAAGGACCAATTTACTTCACTGAAAGGACTGTTTATCGAGAGTTTCTAGTATATACTAGATTTTGCGCAACTTTCTTAAAAGAAATAGATAACATGAAGTCATTTTTCAAGGTTAGGATACTGAACAAAGGAAACAATTTGTAATCTGTTTTCAACTTTTCATGTACTATTTTTAAGAAAATGCATTATGTAATTTTTTTTTTAATTTTCCTAAATTGTCATTTTACATGATCATTTAAATTTCTTATTAATTGATTTTAACATTAATGTTAAAAAAATTAAAATTCTTTTAAGATTAATGTTAAAATCAATTATTAAAACTTTCTTTCCAAAATATCTTTTGTAATATTTCATTTATCCGTAAAAATGTAATAATTCTTTTGTAATTTCAATGACAAATAAATTGTCAATAATCTTTGTGGGGTATGAAATAAGGATGATCAATATTTCTTCATCATTTAATTTTTTCAATATATTTCTCATTTTATAAGTTAATTACCAATCGAAGTTTAAAATCATTTTTTTTATAAAATATGTCAGAAAGTTACTTAAATCACTTTTTTCACGCTTGAAACAATTCAATTAGAATTTTAAACTAAATAACAAGCTCCGGGAATAATTTATAACTACAGCAGAAGACTAATTAACAAACTGTTTAAATAGAAAGGCCAGGAATCTGACCATCTTATTTTTCCTCTGTTATCATCTTATTTTACACCGATTGAGCAATAATTCCAAAAAAAACTAGCTTTAGACACTTTGAGGACAATTATTATCTGAACTTGGTTATGCAATAATTTTAATTCAATTTGCTAACTAAGCACTTTTTATTTACAAGTAATTAATTAATTTATTAAAAAGCATGTTCATTTAATTATTTGATAAAACTGAGGGTCATAAAATCAATAAATGTCATTTTAATGTATTATAATGCAATTATTCTTAATTAAAATTAAAGTTGTTTTTAAATTTTATGGTTTAAACTAATAGCAGAGGGATTTGCTGAGGTTTAAAAATATTTTTATAGCTATGCAAGTATATAAATAACACCACAATTTCACAAGACACCAATTGACGAACATTATATCAGGAAGTAGATTTTGTAACATGCATGATTAGAGCATTAATTTATTTCTTCACAAAATTGACCAAAAAGAGAGTTGTTGTTAAGTCTTTGGTAAATATAAAATATATTAATATATCCTAAGACAAAAATATACAGCACAGAAATTTACAGTTATGACAATAAATTAACCCTATCAACAATAAAAATATGAGCCTAACTAGTGTACAGAATTTAATATGTATGGAATTTTAAGCACGTATTAATCCATTATATAATGCCTTTCAATCAGTCAATATATTATGGGGAATATATCTTTTATATTAGGAGAAAACTTTGAATTAAGTATTTTGGATTTTTTGTAAAAATGCATGAAAAAGAAATGGAAACCTTATGAGAATCGAAAAATATACTAAGTTGAAAAATTATAAACTAATTATGATAGACTTCAACTGTTAAACAAATATGTATAAATAATATTGAAAATACTAAAAAAACTCTTTGATAAAAGAATAAATCCAAACAATGTGTTGCTAAAAGGCGAATTTTATTTATTTCAATCAACCTTAACTATGCGTTTATCACGACGCAGAGAATATTTTTTGTCGAAAAATCTTGTCCTGAATTTTATTCTGATCACGTAAGCTTACGACAAAAATGTTTTTGGCTAAAATTATAAAACTTTTTTCACGTAACTGAATAACTTTCATAATATTTTTACTTGCTTCATTAAAAATACTAGTTTTTATATATAAGTGAACTTAAACTCATTAGGCCTTAATCAATATTCGGATACTATATATATATATCAAAGAATAATATTAATGCATTACGATTCAAGTAATTCATTTAAATCAACAAAAATAGATTTATAGTTGCCAGATATATAATAGCATTTTATATGAATATAAAAAAGCTATTTTTTATTTTGGCAGATATTTTCCTCTTTCTAAGTTTGAATAAAAAATCAAAATTATATTTACGTGTTGAAATGCATAAAGACGAAATGTTCTGCTATTATTAAACTCAAAGCAAAAACTCTTTCCCATAGTATAAACATAAATATTATATACTTAAGTAAATGTATATATATATATATATATATATATATATATATATATATATATATATATATATATATATATATACATTTACTTAAGTATATAATATTTATGTTAAGTATATAATATATATATATATATATAACGAATTGATCAGATTCAAAGTACAATGCATGAATTCAATCATCTGTATGCAAGAATTTAAAAGGCTTTACTAGACTAGAAGATCTTACAATTTTTCATATTATTATTTATGATTTTCTACTGTGTGTTGAATATGTGAAAGCTGACTATAAATTATTTGCACATGCAAAATGAATATTTGTTTTTTTCTTTCTGAAACTCAGATAATTATTTTTATATGCAGCTCAAGTTTAACATGTTATTCAAAAATAGCAATTCACAGTAATGTATATCAATTTAAAATGTCAACGGTCGGTGAGAATTTTGCAACAATGCAATAAAGAATATTAACATTAGAGTTGGTTAAAAACATTGCAAAAATAATTATATGTATATATATATTTTACATTCTAGCTTTTTTAGTGCTTAAGAATACATTTAAATGGATTTTTTCATAAAGTTGCAGTTTTTATACATTAAATTAAGAGTGAAATACTATTCTATATATATTATTTGTATGATTATCCTTTCAATTGTTTATTAATGCACATAACAAAGATTTGGGGAAATGATAATTTGAAATAAAACATTAATTTCAATTAAGGTCATAAAAACAATTTCTATGACAAATTTGTCAAAATAAAATATTGTAAAATAATTATTAACTTTTTACAATAATTTAATGATCAAGTAAAATTATATTACATTATTAATTATATTAAGTTTATTCAACATATTTGAATATGAATTTATTTATTATAATAAGAAAACATGTTAACATTTAGTATCCGCTTTCTCTAATGAAATATTTTCAATGACGCAATGAGTGTTATTAGTTATATTTGAATTAAAATTTTAAGATAATTTAAATATTCATTAAATAACAATATAAATAATGTAAATAAAGTATTCAATATCTTTCATTAGCACAGATAGTTATTTTAAAATATTAAAGCTATTTAAATGAATGCACAGTTATTTCAAATAAGTAATGTACTTTAAATAAAAATTTGATACTATATTTTTAATTTTGATATACATTTTAAAGAGAAATGCATTCATTATATCTAATATATGTTTTATAATATAACTTATAGTTTTCATTATATTATTTCATACATTATATTTTATCACAGACTTATGGTTAGAGAATTATAAGTCTCAGCACCAAATTAATTCACGTGCTCATAATATGATTATAGTTTCATAAACAAAAAAAAACCTAACCAAACTTGCAGTTTACTGTTATTTTCGTCATTCAAAAAATTTTGCCGAAACATTTTCACCTAACAGATTCTTAATACAAATCAATACATTTGATACTTCATGCAGTAAATTTTATTCCTCGATTAATATTTTTTGTTAATAAGACAAGGATATTAGATAAAATATCTCTTAATTATCCAAATAGTTTAAATAAAATGTGAAATGTGTGGTATTTAATTTGCTGTTCTTTGATGTCTTTCATAATAAATTTAAATGTATTTCTCAAATTCATTAATGTATGTTCTTTTATCGAATTTTCAGGTAATCAATTTTTTCTTGTTATATTTATAAATATAACAACAAACACTTAAAGAAATTTTAAAATAATTTTTAATTTTTTAATATTACTTTAATTTAAAAAAACCTGATACTTTTCATTCATTTATTCCTCCCAAAACAATGCTAATTGAATATTTCAATGCAATATAATGCATTTATTTACTTAACTTTTTAATTTAGATATACATAATTTTTATTAATTATTTTAGTTATAAATGTTTAGTTAAACTTATAATAACTTAATTAAATATCATTTTTTATTTAATAATGAAGAAAGAAGATTCAGATACTCTATTTTGCAACAAACTAAGAGTTATTATTTCATCATAATTGTTATTCTTAAGTTACCATTCTGAACTTATCATTATTCACTGTAATCTCGAAACTTCCTCGACTTAAACATGAAATGAAAATAGCAATGTTTTATTGAACGAGGAATCACATCTGTTATTTGTTTACTATGTGAGTTTTCTTAAAGATTAAAGGTTCCTAATTAAGGATTAAAGTTAACGAGTGATCTTTTGGGAATTTTAAATATAATGAAGTTTGAAGTATTCTCTTTCTCCCTTGAGAGATTTGAGAGAAATATTATTCTTTCCATTGTTTTTCTCACTGTCATCATTTTGAATTAAGTGACATGCAATTGGGAGTTTGGCACTTCATTGAACGTTTCAAGCTTTTAATGTAGTTAAAAGTTTAAATTATTAAAATTAAAAACACGAATTCTTATGTCCCTGGAATTAAATTTTGAAAAACATATTTTAGGTTTCTTACCAGTCAAAAATATTAACTGAAATGCATATTCACTGTAAATGTGGTATTACAAAATATAGCTAAAAATTATAACCATATATCAAAAAATATTATTTTTAGAATTTTTTTAAAATTAATACAAAATGTTAAACTTAATAAATAAACCATATAATATTTCAATATGATGAATATTTTATGCGCAGCAGAATACACACTGAGAAAATGCAATTTGGTTATAAACTCTAGGTTCTATAAAATGCCGAAATATATATATATAAATATATATATATATATATATATATATATATATATATATATATATATATATATATATATATATATATATATATATATATATATATATATATATATATATATATATATATATATATATATATATATATATATATTATATATAAGCTTCTCGTGTCACAGTTTTCGTTGCCATACCACTCCGAAACGGCTTGACCGATTTCGATGAAATTTTTTGTGCTTATCCGGTATCTATGAGAATCGGCCAACATCTATTTTTCATCCCCCTAAATGTTAGGGGTAGTACAACCCTAAATTTTTTTTTATTTTTTTGGTTACTTCTGTAAGTTCCTAATAGATGGCAGTTTAGCATCTAAGTTGCACAGGTATTCGGCAGATGGCGACGTGTTTATTTTTCTAGATTATACCATCTTCGAGAAAATTATCGTGCGCGCGCAAGCGCGTGGTTAAATATAGAATTTACATATATTTTCATGATGTGTAATGATACTATAACAATTTTTCGTGAATCATTTTCATAATTATACTTTGTATTGTGTTATTATTGTGCAGTATTCAGTTTGAATATTTTTAATATTATAAATAGTAAAATAAAATTTTATTAATTACTGTTTTTCTCTACTAATTTTCATACCACCTCGAAAATATGTAAGTATTTCTTGATAGCCTTTTATTATTTTTTATTTTTATTTTATAATTTGATAATTATTAATTTATTCAGTAGAACATTTTGATCTAATTTATTTATTCAAATGATAAATTCTTTAATTTTTTTTATTTCAGTATAATGCCGCGGAAAAAATTTTTAGTTTTAATATAATTTAAAATTAAAATAATAATAGTTCGATGTCAATGTTATCTACCTCATTTATCACAATTTATTTTTAGATGTCTTTAATTTATATAGTATATTTTATAAGTCAGTAACTGATTACAAACTATAATTTAATATAAGATGAATAAAATGTAAATTCAGAAAGTATATGTTGATTTGTGCTTAATTTCAAAATTTCGATACTTTACCTATTACTATTAAATTTTGGTGAAACGTTTAATTTTTAATCTCCTATGAATGAACCTATTCTAAATTTTTTTAGAAAATATTAATTTGATTGAACCCAAGAATTAGTAAAAAATTGATTCAATGTATTTTAAAAACTCAGCCACTGCAACGCGTGGCTGGGTCAGCTTGTATATATATATTATTTACATGTAAAATATATTCCCATATTTTAGTAAACTTTTAATTTGTTAATTTGTTTTCCATGAAATTAGGAAATGTATTGGCCCACATATTGCCGTTAATGATTTGACTCTTATTTTCAGAGAAATTTCAGATTTCAAGAGTAAATAGGAGTAATTCCATTTTAAAAGAGTAACTTCTTAAAATATGGTCCATGTTTAACCCTTAGATGTTTTATCAACTACTTATACTAAATTGCTTACTTAGGATCACCCCAATCAAATTTCATTTGTAATTTGTACTGCTATGTTAAAAAATTTATTTTCTGTGTTTGTTTTAAAGATATCAACCGATGTGATACTGTATTTACTGTATCAATGATCTTTCTGGAAAGAAATTTAATTTGACTGTTGTCAATACTTTGTGGACTTCGTCAGAATAAAAGAGTTATCTAAATTTATGATGTCCCCATGTTTACTTGGTTTTACTTTTAATATATTGTTCTAAAGCACTGTAATATTTGCAATTTTCATTCATACTTGTCAAATTAGTATTATGAATCTACTGCCCATGGTTTTAATTACGGTTATTTTAATGCTTAGAATCCTATTAACAACTCTTCAGTTAGTGTTTTATATTTTATAAGATCTGTGTTTTGTGATGGACCATCATTCCCAAATTTTGGATCAACTTACTCAGCAATGAAACTTATGCCTATTAGTGTTCAGCGTAAAATAGTAAATTCTTAGATTCACTTTCAACAAGAAATTATTCCGATTTCATCTAAAAATGTATAACGGGAAAGTAAACTGACAATTATTAAGTCTAAATTATAATTTAAAGGGATATCTAGGGTATTAAATTTAATATTCTACACATATAAGTTAGTTTGGCTGATATGTGAGGTTTGCACTTACAATTATTTTCGGAATTTGTGTGTCAAAACTGCAACAAATATAGTATTTAACATCTGGAGAACACAGTTGATGTACTTATAAAACATAGGTATAAAATATTTTAATATAATGAGGAATATTATATTTATTTCAATTAACTATAAAATTAAACATACAATATTCTATTGCTCATTATAAATGAATAAAAATACTATAATTTAAAATAATTCATATTAATCCAGTTTAGCAATCTTCATTTTTAATATCTTTCAAAATAATCCCCTATTTAGCATTTGAAATAAGCTATTTCACATGAAGAACGCTATATTTATATTTTTTAAATATTCTTGCAAGAAACAAAGAAAAATATAATTTATTGTTAAATCGTATTAAGTCAAATTTTAGAACATATACGGGTATCATTTCTACTTCCAAACTTATTCAATCTGCCAGAGCAAGAATATAACTCGATTTACACTCAGTCAGTAACGTAAAATCTCCACAAAACTTTTTCTGATTTATCAGAGTAATTATTTTCTTTTCTTCATTTTTGATGCATGGTTATAATTCCTATTCCTATTCATTGATTCAGGAAACTTTTTTCATTGAAAAATATAGTAAAATAATAAATGGAAATCTGAAGTATTTATAAAATAAATTTACATGAAGAAACTCTTGAATTAGCCTCTATTGAAAAGAGATGGGGACGTACAGAAAAAATATATGTCTGTGAATACTTTTTTTCTGCAAAGCATTGTTATTTCACCATTAGTGAAGTACAAGAATAATTTTAGATAATTATATGATCATCAATAAAGTATAACTTGTATACTTTTCTTTCATTTCTTATAAATTTAAATGAATAATTCGATCATTTCTTTGTCATAAGTAATTTTACTTAAAATTACGAAATTGCTAACATTCCTTTTTCATGTGCGTAGAGATTCTGCAACGAAGTGAAGGAAAATATGAAGGACAGTAGTAAAGGTTTAAAAAAGTACTGTTTCAAAATGCACATGAACACCAGTAAATTATTTTAATTTAAACAGAATTATGTGCATTGCATAGAGCATGCATGCAAATTTTAGCTTATATTCTGAATACAGATAGACAATGATATAGTAGAATGAACAGTCAGCCAACTTTTTGTACAAAGCAAAATCTCAACTTCTACTTTGAAAATTGATGCTCGATGATGTTGGGGTTGCATTTCAAACTACAATTTCAGTCTGATCAACCTTGTATTTAAAATGTGATCATAAAATGACAAAGGGTAACTAATTTGCAAAAAGTAATTTTGTTGAAAAGGAATTACTATTAGAAATCTAAATGTTCTTTAAGACCTAGCAAACCATTTGCAACATGGATAAAATTATTCATGCTTTTAGAGAATAAAATTGATACAGTCAGTGTAATTATGACATGAATAACAGGTTTTATCTTATTTTACAATTTAATTTTAATACTTTTACATAGCTGTATAGACAAAGATCACATTATAATATTAGTTATGCTATATCTTGTGGTAACTTGAAGGCAATCTAAAGGGCACACCAGGACAAATTATCGAGATAATCAAAATAAAAGTAAAATCCATCGGTGCCAATGTAATTATCTTTACATATTACGTTAGTTATTTCATGTAAAATAATTCTATGTGCAAATAAAAAATATTGCAATCATAAATAAATATTTTAACAAAATATGCAGTTAATTAGAAAAAGTAAAAGGTGGAAGAATATGTAAATGCAATAAGATTTTTTTTTAAAAGATGCAAAGATTTTTGCTAAATTATGTCCACTTCAAATTCATCTGTATTCAGTAAAATAATCATTCCTGTTTGACATGCATTTTTGTGCTTTAAATAGATTCAAAAAAGTAATTCACTGAAGAAAGTAATTAAAATATGAAATAGAGGTAAGAATTCTTGTCATTTTAAATAGAAAAGAATATTTTAATTTGCCGCGAGCGAGATAAAAATAAGACTTGAAATTTTGTGACACAGCGAATTTCCTTGTTTCGTTATTACTCTAGGGAAATGAAAAAGAATTTGGATATATTTTTGGAATTTTTTTTAAAAATGTTTTTTATGGCAATTTTCAAATTTAAATGAGTTTTATTCGGGTAAGAGTATTTGGATCTTCTGATTTTTCCCAGGAGGTGTATTTCTTTAGAATGAGGTAATACAAAATGTTATTCAGTTCATTCATGTATAACTAAAGGAATGACAAAAAGTAATTTATTGATGCTGAAAGAGAGTCTATATTTTTAATTGTTTAGACAAGAGAAACTTAAACTCACATCTGTATAAACTTGCATAAAATATTTTGTTTAGAGTTAAACGCAAAAAAAGCATCCATCTTACAACCAGTAAAGTTTAAGTAATTCATTTAAGATTAAAAAATAAGAAAAATTCTATTAATTTGAAATCCTTTAAATTGTTTAAACATATTATTTTGGTTTATATACCAATAATTTAAACTTTTAATCTCTCTAAAAGAATAATAAAATATTAACATAAGATTTTTATATATTTTTAGTTTGTATTTTTTAATTTGAGGTATATAAATTATATTAGTCTTAAATATTATAAATGTGATACTAGAAAAGATATGATAGTAGGTACGAGGTTACAGTAGCAACAAGAAATATTGCTTTCAAAGCATTCATTTGTTTTTAGTTAAAAATTATTAATACTCTGTACATTTGGATTTACTTTAGCAAAGTAAATGTTTTTTTTTATATTGACTTTGATACTTTCTCTGTTATTTATCTGAAATAGATCCAAAAAATAAATTTAGTTCATAGATTTCTGCGTTTATATTGTATTCCTCATGTTTCTTGCAACAAGTTTTGCCTAACATCAACTAAATAATTTTAATAATTGTAAAATATCTTTCAAGAAGTAAAACAGCAATCACTTGGCTAAAAATATGGTTACATTGATTTCAAATAAGGTATTTTTAAATCTAAATTAATTGTAATGTACTTGCCTTTCAACTGAAGACTTTCGTTAACTAATTTACATAACTGAGATCAAAATAACTATGTATCAAAGTAAAAACAATGAATCATAGGAAACAAAAATGTTCGAAATAAAAATAAAATAATATGAAAAAAATTTTTTAAAATATTTAAAATATGAATTACACAACAAGCAAATGGAAGCTAAAAAGAAGTATAAGTAGAATATTATACGATCGAAAAAATGCCGGATGGCAGACATTTTGTTCACAAAACAAAATAAAAATAAAATATTCGAAACATATTTAATTACAAGATGCAACTTTTATGACTCAGATTTTTATATTTAAATTTACTGTTAAGCACTCACACATAATTTCAAGAACACACAGTTAACATTTTTTTAATAAATGATATCAAATATTGATATACTTATATAATAAAGTGATTACACAAGTTAATTTAAATTTGTTCAGTTTTATTTTAGTTAACTATCGTGAAAATCTTTTGAATTTATAACAGAAAACCATTTTGATTAATTCCTTCATTAATGTGTGTATCTGTCAAATATGTATGGAAAAGTTTTTAAAAATACGCGTAAAATAAAACTAAAATAAGATGATGTGTCTAATAAATAAATTAGTAACTGGTCTGTTAAAATGCATATTACAACGTACGATTCAATGTATAGTTTATATATATATATATATATATATATATATATATATATATATATATATATATGCATATATGTATGCATATATTTCTATATCATATAATTCATTATATAATATTTAGAAATTGTGTATGTATTTTAGGCTGTTATAACAGTTAAAATGTTTCGATAAAAATGCCAAATATTCCTTAATATATATATATCTCCGTAATTATTCACACAGTCTTCCTAAACTTTCTCTTTTAATACGTCTCCTTTTATATTAGCTTATAGAAACCTATTTAAACACATTTTGTTAATTTATCGTCCATTTCAACCTTTAATCTCGTACAAACAATTATTGAAGAAGTATATCGTGCGACAATTGTATTTTTAATTTAGAATATTCTAATACAAAATTTAGTTTAAATACTTTTCAACAGCGTTTAAATTGTGGAAGACAAATTCTTATATCATGAATTATTAGAAGCTCAATGATAATAAAAAAGAAACTTAGAGTTAATAATAAACAAATCTTTAGTTGAAAAATAAAATAAGTACTTCTAGCATTAGTTACTTCATAAGTTATTCAAAAAATCTAAAAAAAGATTAAAAAAATTTACTGTTCTCAGTAAATTACTCCTCACGTTCATGAGAATAAAGTCAGGATAAAATAATTAGTAATGGATTTTTCCTGTTATGTGTCAACATTAGATAATGTTGCTCTTTTTGCATTCCCTTTTTGAGGAACTACCTTTTAGAAACAAAGGAACAAGTAAAAATAGAATGTTTTTATTCAGGAAAACGCAAATTCACAAACTTGATAGTTTTCTACTATTTCAATGGGATAAAAAACATCTGACTAAATCTTTCAGAATAGGAAAATTCAATCATTTACCTATATTTTTCAAGGCATGATAGAGGAAAATAGTTGGTTTTTTATTGTAGAGTTGAAGAGAAATAGCTTAAAATACCACAAAATATTTTTTGTAAAGGTAAAGGTTTAGAAAGAAAAAAATCTTTGCTTTTCTTAAAATATGAATGTTAATAACCGATTACGTAAAAAGTATACTATTTTGTAAAAAAAATATTTGCTTTTAATTATTGTGGCAAACCTTTCATTAACGAGTTATGCAGATATTCTTCTAAACAAATCAATCCCTTTTTTATCATTCAAACTTTCATTTTTCAGTTTTTGGCATTCATAAACTTAAAGCGGTAAATTATTTTTCTAAGAATTCTCGTATGGTTATCATATTTGGAGTGTGTAGCTACGCAGACGCATTTTATTAAAAAAACGCATGATAAGGAAAGAATTAAAATTAAATCTTCTGAGACTCAGATTTTTTTGCATTAATTAATTTAACATTTTGTAAAACATAAAATTTTTTTTTACCTACCGATAAATTCAAAATGATCTAAAAATATTTCAAAGAAACTTTAAAATTTTTATTAGTCGATTTGTGAGTAATCAATTGTTTTCACTAAAGAAATTATGTAAAATTACACTATAAAGTAAGCGAAGTACAGTTTATTCTCAGAGAAAAGAGTTTCATAGAAAAAATTAAATTTCCATATAATACACTCTATGATCTTTCTGCTCAGCATATATGAAAATATAATTATTCTCTTATATAATAAAACAAATTTTCGGTTTTCAAGAAATTATGGCAGAAAATGTATTTATTGAAAATTAATTAACCAGAAATATTTTTAGACCAAAGCATTTCTTTTCTGTAAAATATAAACAGAAACTTCTCTTTCTTATTAAGATGCAGCAAGTAATGAACTGTCGGAGAAAAAACTAGAATTTTTGAAACAGTTGAATCTCCAATAGAAGTTTTAGTATAGACATTTTTAAGTTTTATTAAATGTCTATTAGGCAGTGCTTTTTGTTTATCAAGATTTTTTGACAGCTATAGCAAAAAGAGCAATTGTTCAGAAATTTACAGCAAAAATTAGTTTAACCAACAGCATAAAATTAATATGAAATACTGAAGGATAATAGCATTAAAGGTTTTACAAAAGGAAAAAATGGCAAACTAATGACAATGATGAATGGTTTCAGGTGTTGAGATAATTATTGATCAATTGGTGAATTATTTTTGAAATGAAGTATTACTGTAACGAGAACAATAATATATTTTCCATACAATATCTCAAGAAGTTTTTAAAAGTAAGAGCCATAATTTTCCTTATCGTACTAACCTAATTTTTATTTACTAAAAGAATTGAAAAGGAGCATTAATTATGAAATAGATAGTCTACAAGATATTACTTCGAGATAAATAATTCAGAGATTTAGGAGAACAAAATTTAAAACTGGAATTAATTATGTGAAATATTTAAATATTTAACATAATTAATTCCAGTTTTAAATATAATTGCGTTCTTAAATTAAAGTCTTAAAGTAGTACCACTAAAGTAACAAAATGAATTTGTTATGTTGCAGCAAATAATGAACAACCTGTTTCAAATGGTAAATCTACAAATTAGATTTGTTATAGATAAATAAGTACGTAATAACAATAGATTATTTGTTTCTAATCATTAGAAAAAAGAGTGATAATGCAATATTATCTTTTAATTTAAAGAGTTAAATGAAATAAATTGCTATTATCTAGTAATTGAGCTAATTGTTTCAGGAATCGGCAGTAACAGTTTAGTACTTATTTTGTAAAACATTTTAGGCGTTATATTCATTTGCAATTAGGATTATATTAGTTCTACTGTAATGTACTTACAACAGCGTAGCATTTATAGATAATTTAAATCTAAGTAACACATTTAATAATTTTTGCTTGACAGCATTATTTCATTAAATAATTTACCTTTTCTGAAGCTGTCAGTGCCTTCATTTTCTTCTTCTTCTTGGAGGAAAGGGAAGATTCCTATAAAACATTTCTTCTTCGATATTTGTAATTGAAGTCGATATAATGTGATAAAAAGAAGACACATTCTTAAACGGTATTAGTTGATAAATAATTCAATTTACTGTTAGAGTATCAGAATATAAATTTATCTTTTTTTGACATTCATGTTCATAATTAATCTCATTAACGTTTAAATTTATAAATGCTGATTAAAGACACAACATGTAGCTGTAATTAGATTCATGAGATGATTCTAATTCTAATTAATTCAGCCACACTTAGAATTTTTTAGAACAACGCAATATCAAATTTAGCAAGAGATAATATCAAAAACGTTTTCTACTGGTACGATTAATTAATTTGTGATTATTTTCTTTATTTCTATTACTTTCGTGTTCTTATAAATTCTTTGTGAGAAAATGGCTTGTGATAGCGAAAATATGGAGTCATGATTCCCCATGATTTGGTTAAACAATTTGTTCTCGAACATTACACATAAGCAAACATGTTTATGATAAGAAAACTCTATACATTTATTGAGAAAAATACATAAAAAGGATTAATCTGTTGTTTATACATATGCTTACAAGAGAAATAACTACACTGGTCAGCATAACTTTTTCACAAGAAAACTAATAGCAATGCTAATGTAATTCAAATATGTTATATTCTTTTTATCAGATACAGTTTTTTTAAAATACCATTTGTATTTTCCTTTGACTCTTGCAAATAAAGAATAAATTGAAATATTAGCTAGTCTGGAAACACATAAGTGGTGGTTGGTGGTTTCATTTCTGATGTGGTTATATACGCTGTTTTCTCATTTGCTATATTAAATTTTTAAACTTTTCACTATACACTAAAAACTTCTTGTACACTAGCGTTATTATACAGATACGAGTACGAGGACAAGAAATATATATATATATATATATATATATATATATATATATATATATATATATATATATATATATATATATATATATATATATATATATATATATATATATATATATATATATATATATATATATATATATATATATATATATATATATATATATATATATATATATATATATATATATATATATATATATATATATATATATATATATATATATATATATATAGGCAAGATTAGAAGTATCATAGGCGAAAATTTAAAGATACAAGAATAGATGTAAAATTGAAAAGTACAAGAATAGATATAACATTTATGTTTAGCAATACATTCAGTGCAAAAACAGCTAAAATAGAATTACTGAAATATAATTAATAGTACATTTTTATAAAATTAATCAAAAACCAACTTGAGAATAATAATCAAATTTAGTTGGCCATGTTGGTACTTCGCTCCATTTTCGTTTTATTTTCATTTAGTATATTTTCTTTGAAATTTTAAACTATATATTAACATTTTTCCATCTGTTTACTATATTTTATATTTTCAATGTATTATTCTCCATCTAGTATTTGACTATTATTATTAATTTGGTTTTTGATTAACTTTATAAAAATGTACTATTAAATGTATATATATATATATATATATATATATATATATATATATATATATATATATATATATATATATATATATATATATATATATATATATATATATATATATATATATATATATATATATATATATATATATATATATATAAAGATTATATATAGTACAGTGATATACAATGAAAGAATACAGCCCTTGTGGAAAACATTTAGTTGCCTAGGATCTAAGCCTAAGAGAGTAGGTTGTACAAAAAAAAATAAGATAGTAAAAGAAAAAACAAATAATTTTTATATTGAATTGCTGAAACCGGTTGACGGATTAACCTGAACTGGACCATCAAATCATACTCATCAAAGAAGGCTAGGAAAACTGGTGGAAATGAAGATTCAAAAAGAGGACTCTTCAGGATACACGAGACTTAAATTATATAATCTAATCTTCCCAGGTAGGGAAAATATATTATTTAAGATAGAGCATAATATAAAACTAGCAGTTTTCTTTCTAAATGATTTCATTGAGATAAGCAAAATTGACAAACAACTCCTTCGGATTCCAATAAAGGAGCAAACGAGGAAAATTCCCTAACTCAACGGAGAAAAAATTCCAAAAGCCTTGCAGTTAGCAAAGAGAGGACGCTGCATACCGGCACGAAAAACTAATTATTGGTAAAACTAAGGAGAAATAATTATAAAATAAAAGGCTTAGGTGAGATGCTACATTATATTTTTGATTGTTATTAAAATCCCTGAACAACATCAATTTTCAATCCTTGGTATAATATTTTAATCATGAAATATTAAAGTAAATGTGGCAACAATATTTATTATTTTTTGATTAAAATTTGCTTTTATTATAAGAGACATTTTTACAGTAAATGGTTATTATTTTCTTAGAATCCATTATTTTCTCACCATGTATATTGTATTAAAAATTCTAATCAGTGTACAACACTATCATGTATCCAAACATTTTGTCTCGTTTTATATAGATCCTACACACTCCCACACAATTTTAATTCTTAAATATTTATATTATTTTCGTTATTTATCATTATATTATCACTATATTCTTTTGACTTTGATATTTTTAGCTGTATATTTCGTTCTATCTATTGAAATATTTCAATGTTATCCTATGAGTTAGTTAATTCAACAATTTTATTTATGTAGTTACGATAAAAATTGTCCCTATTTTGTCCTTATTCTTCATAGATTCTATTTTTAGGTAAGCTTTTAGTTATAATTACTTTACGAGAAATTTTTTCTTCATAAGAAAGAACTACTTCCAGATAGTTTAAATTAAAAAAGTTTTTTTTTTATTATTTTGTAATTCAAAGGACATGTTTATCTAGCACTTAATGAAAATCAAACGGTTTTTCTTACTAAGTTTTCTTATTCCATACAACTTTCATTTCCTTTTACTTGAATTTAAAAAAAATTTTAATCAGTTTATACATTTATCAGATTTTACAAACCTTAACTGGATTTTATAATAACACTAATTTGAATATATAGACTGTGTTCCCCGATTCATTTTAAATACTACTATCACGTTCTTCTGTATAGTTTTTTAAGAAATATTTCTTCCACAAGTACCTGTTACGAATGATTACTTTTTTATATTTAGCAAGTTTTATCTTTTCTGTGTATTGCTTTTATATATGTTATTTTATATTTAAATAAGAAGGTCATGTTCATAAAAATAAAACTACCTCAAAAAATGCTCACAAACATATTAAATGATAAGATTTGCTGATTATTCAATATTAAATACTTATTTTGACTATCTGATACATTCAACAGTTAATTTTATTATTTTTAAAATGCTTAATAGGAATCTTGTGAAAACGTTTGCTGCTATAAAATATAGAATACCTTGCATATAAAATTCCATTTGTATTATTATGAAGCATGAAGTTTTTGAAAAACAATTCTTGAGAAGATATCAACTATGACATAAGAATAAAATGCAGTTCACAAGACCTATGTCATTTTAACTCTGGTGTTCTGTTCGGGTCTAAGTGATCCAAATTGAAATGTATATGTACATAAAAAATATAGTGCAGGAATGTCTTCCTGAAACGTCTTGACGTTGATGGTACATAATATAAATATGTACGCCAAGAGGGATTTATGTTTATTTATATTTCGAAGGAATATTTTTAATGTATACCTTATTGTATCGAGACATACAGACCCGATGCAAAGTCCTTTATTTTTATAATTAATATTTAATTATAAATTAATATAATTATGATTTCCACAAAGCACTTAAAATAAATAAATTTAAAATATCTATATGAATTTAGAAATAATCAAAACCACACGAAATGCTGTAACACATGATTTTTAAAAGAAAGATTTGTTTAAATTTCAATCTTTATTCTACTATGAATAGTTTTAATACAATCATATAATTTAACTTCCTCAAAAAAAGTTCATTAAAAAGTAATAGAATATCTTTTAAAATAATAACAACTAAGTTATAAAAGTTGTTATAAATATTCTTAATGAGTTTGTTTTTTAAGTATTCGTTGCAATCAGCATGTTAAATAAAATGCTATGAAAATCTTACGCAGTCAAGTTTGCGGTTGATTAAGTGTTTATAATTATAGTCGTTTTTTTTACACATGAAGGGTAATATGATATGAACCTTCAGTTTAGGAATGTAATCAATTACTAAAACCATTAGCTCTGGCGTGGGAATCGAATCCACCGAATTATGACTATTAACAAGTTTTGTGTAAACAAGAAATGTTCAACGATAACAAAATCATTTAGTTAGCTCTAAACAGACCAGCAAATGGGCAAAAGAATCGTCATTATAAATACATGTCACATTATTCTAAAATGATTGGATAAAATGGATTTCTCTCAAAGGAAAGTTGACTTTGCTACAATGTCTCTTCATCAAAGTCAACTTTATGTAAGTTGTGCCGTAGCAAATTTGAAGAACGCGAAATTCAGAAATATGTACATAATTTTTTAAAATAAGTAAATGTGGTGTATGTCAAAAAATTATAAAATTTTTAATTTGATATTCAGTACCATTAATAAGTCACTTTTTACATGTCCGTAAGAGAAATCAGATATATGTTACTTTTAGTATTTTATAAGTACATAACACGTTTGTAACAAAAAATATTGAAGTAGTTACTTTTGTTCATTTATAAGATGTATCAATAATTTGGAATTAGATTGACGGCGTTTTGTGATCAGAGAGTTGTTGACGCTTTGATTGAATATCATAACACCCTCTACAGAGACTGCAAACATTTTATAATTAACATATTGCCAAATATTGCTTATAAAAATTTAGTGTTGGTTAAAAAATGTCAATTATCTTAAGATGTAACCAAATTAATTGCTTTGCTTTCCATATTTTTGTATTAATAAATAATAAATTGTATATTATTGAAAGTTGAAATAGTATATAATTATTGAAAGTTGAAAAAGAAATTCATGATTCACTATATTTTCCCCAAAAATATCGGATTCAATAAATGCCATAGTTGAAACAAGAATTCCTTTTTCAGTATAATAATAATATATAATGATTAATAAAAAATTAATATTTTGTCTGGTTAGTAAAATAACTAGCAAAGACAAGACTGTACTGTCTCAAACATATTATGACTTCTTTATTAACACAAAATTCATGTTTCAACTTCAATATTGGTTCTAAATTATGGAATCTACATTCTTTGTAATAAACTTAGTTTGCTTTCTCATTATTTATTTTCAAGAACCTTTTAAAATAATAGTAATTACGTGTTCATTGAAATATAATAATTTTGGATTTGTTATGCTGAAAATATTATAAAGTATAGGTTAATTTATATAGTTTATTTATATTCAGCTATTGACAGTTTGTTTTAATAAGAATTTTTGAAACTATTTTGTGAAACATATTTTTATCATTTCTGTGTATGTACACTCAGAAAACATTGAAATTGAATTTCGACATACACACAATTATAATATTTAAAATATATCAAACAATAATCCTGAGTATTCAGAATCTATTGAAATTACTATTCTTAAATTGCCTCATAATTTTAAATTTATACATTTCAATTTAACTTTTGAAAAAAAAAATAAAAATTTAACATGCTTAAATCATAAATAAAAAATTAAACTTCCTATTACACAGTTAGACTTAAGAATTTTATCAGGAAAATGTTTGCTGCTTTAGGTATATTTTTTCAAATACTCCTTTGTATAATGATTATTAAATGATAATCAAATCAATAAACATGTTATTGCTACTACGTTATTCATTTTTCGTACATTTATTGCTTCTTTTGACATCAACTTTTTGTCATTACTTTACGAGAAAGTTTTAATTTATTGAGTTTCCTACATAAAAATAAGATGCCAATAATGTAATCAAAATAAGTTACAATTTATGTTAATCAAGCTTTAGAAATTTTATGAAAAAATACATTTTCAGATAATGTAAAAACAAAATGTATTGCATGGTGCTCAATATGTGTGATTTGCAAAGCACAAATTTGAAAGTTTTATAAATTGTCTTGATGAAATTGCTGATAAACTTAAAAATACCATTTTCTTAATATACATATTGACTAATTTATAACACTAAAAGTAGAGCTTCATCATACATGATGATTGCATACTGTGAAATTAATAAAGAATGGGGGATAGAAATCTAAATTTAAATATACCTTTTTAATGTTTATATGAAGCAATTTATATTGGTTAAATAAAAGCTACTTAATGTAACGTTTACATTAAGAAAAAGTGCAATATTTTGAATAATATTTCTTGTAAATATCTTTAAGAAGGCAAGTTGCATGACATACTGGTAAATACTTTGGAAATTTAGTACAACACTGATTATTATAATAAATAGAAATAAACTGTTTTTTAATTAATGAAGGTAATTTAAGTATGAATGTTGTACAAGGTATATTTTAAACTAGATGATAATAAATCCGGGTTTATTTTATTTAGAAAAATAAAGTTTACATGTTTAACCGTTTACCGTTTTATTTAGTTTCTTATTCTTCCAGTCTTCTCATTAACTTCTCACGGAAAAATGGTTACCAGAGTCCCAACAGGTTGGACTTCTGCCTGTTGGCCCACGAGAGATATTTTATTTTCTTCCTATCACCTAACGGAAATCCGATGGAGTCATTCCTTTATCCACCACTAAGGGGATGTGCCACTTTAGGGGTTACAATTTCCCCCGAGATTGATTCCAACAGAGAAATCACAAAGGCAATTACACGATTGAGAACAGAAAACTTTGGTGACATAAAAATAAAAGTAGACAGTACAAAAACATATATAAGATGTAGAAATTGTTCTGATAAAGAGCTCCGTCAAAGACATACTTTAAATTTTCCAGCAATACATCACTCAAAATATCGGAGAATACCTATTTGATGAAGATCTCTACACAGACAAAATGGTGAAGCTGGTTAAAATCGTTATTGGCAGTCACGGAGCTGTTTGACCTCCTGGACACGATGCAAACCAACCATTCTTTTAGTCTAAAAGGGGGGAAGACTATAAATAATTAACATTTACTCTTGAATTTTCTCCTTCATAAAGCGTAAAATATTTATTAAAAGAAACAATTTTTTTCATTAATGATTTGAAAGCAAATTATATTCATACAGCGAATAAGAACAAAATAATACATATAGTTTTTAGAAGTTTTTCTAATTTTCATCCATAAGTTAATCCATGTGGCATGCATGGAATGAATACTAAATATAGTAATCAATAGATATCGAAGTGAATGTATTATATATTCCGTAGATTTCAAGATACGTTAAAACAAGAATTTCACGAAACATCTATGTAAACACACACACACGCAACGTACGCATATATATAGATACATACATACATACATACATATATATATATATATATATATATATATATATATATATATATATATATATATATATATATATATATATATATATATATATATATATATATATATATATATATATATATATATATATATATATATATATATATATATATATATATATATATATATATATATATATATATATATATATATATAGCACAAATGCAGTAATGTTTCTGAATATCTTAATAACGTTGAATATTATGAGAATATTTCCTTGTCATTTCTATTCAAAAATGAGCACATTTAATTAAGTAACGTCTTTATTTTTAAAATAATTCATGAAAACCAATAAAAATTTTAAATAAAAGAACAAAATACAAATGGCAGCTTGAGTGAACTTGATTTACAAAAATTTCTGACTAAATTTCTTTTAGTGCTCGAATTTTTCCAACTGGAAAGAAATATATGAGACTGGTTTCCGGTATGATTTAATAAATTGCCTCATTTATTTTCACACAAACATGATCTTCAACTTTTATATATTTATCTAGAAAGGTTTGTGGATAAAAAGAGGAATCTCTTCTTTCACTTTTCTTATGGATTTTGACATTACATCATAATTTGAATACGAAATGTGTTCTCTTATCAGAAAAACCATTTAATAAACCAAGAAAGAATTTTTTCTTCGAAAACGATATCCGTTATTGATTCCGAATATTTCAGAAAAATGTAAGAGACGGAATAAAGATTGAAATCTGGCTTTCGAAACATAATGTTATTAAAAGTCTAATTTTTGCTCAAAAATTTTATGGATAAACTGAATTTTTTCGTTTTTTGGATTATAAAGTTGTGTAAATTATATGCAATAAATCTGATATACAAATATGTAAAAATAATGCAAGATTTTACTTATCATAAATATATATCTAAATTTTTTGGGTATATATTTTTAACCTATTAAAAATGCTTTAAAAGAAAAGTAAAATTAAAAGTACTTCAAATAAAATTTATTCAAATTTTATTCTAAATTGTTTATATCCAAATTTTGAATTATAAAAATAAAAATTATAAGATTTACCATACATTATAAATGCATATTAAAAATAATAGTTTTTACTTTTCGATTTAATGCAAATACAGAAAATTAGTTCTGAAAAATATACATTACATACATCTTTTGAAATAATGAGTTGAATAGTGGAATCCATTTCCTATTAGATATTTGTGTCACCTTTTAGTTTAAAATTAGTTGTACAGGGTTTATTTTTCTTATTTAATTTTAGCTCACGATCTTTTTTTCGTTTATACTTACATTACATATTTATATTACTTACTTTATGATGGACACCATAATTTTTACAAATGATTGACTTTAGATGCATCATTTTTTCCCTTTCGTCGTGTTCCTAATTACGAAAATAAAGATATATATATATATATATATATATATATATATAAGCATAAGACACTTGAATAGAAAAATAAAAATTATTTTTATTTTTCAGTTCTGTTAAATTAAATAGGGAAACTTAGAAACAAACTACTATATAAACGTAAGATAAATTTTAGGATTTAAAAATTGCTTGACACAGTTTGAATTTAATTCAACATTTAGATTGCGGCAATATATATTTGTTTACACAAACAGAAAAGAAATATACTATTCTTTTCACTAATAAGGTAGGATTACTTTATTCTCCCTGCTGGATAATATTTTTAAAATGAATTATATTTACTCACTTTCTTTTACGTTTAAAATGAAAATTTTAAGTTAAAAATGTCTGTATCTATAAGTATTATTTTTATGACTTCATAGCACATAGTTGTGAATTTAACATAAACTTTATTCCATGCTGTACAATATTATTTTTGTAAAATTTACGGATGTTTTTCATGCACTGTATTTGCAAAAACTTCCTATTCATTAACATGAGATAAGATTTATTGATGATGATTTTTAAATTGAACCAATAAATTGAAAGTTATGACATGTGTGTATCATTTTGGAAAATATGGGTTAACCATAAAAGGGTAAGTAAATAAATGAATTTCATATTCTTGCTTAAAAATATACATACCGATTTCTGAGATTGAAATGTGCGGTCAGTACCTACACTTTTGCATAAAATATTCCTGATTTATACTCAACATTAATTCTTTGATTTTAGAATCTCAAACACAATTATTATAGACTATTTAACTTAAAAATGTAGTATAATCTATTAAAATATTAATTTATGAAAATAGGCTACATAATGTGTGAATTTTATTGCACATTTGATATACAGAATAATTGCAATTGTTTTAGATTTTGAATATGTTTTAATAATTTTAATAATAAAAAAGAATATTTTTAAGTACGGATGTGAATAACCTTAATTAATAATATTCAATAAGTGTTAAAAATAAATATTTTTATTAAATTAAATTAAATATTTTTTAATAAATTGATGTTGACATCATTTGCAATATAAGAAGTCTACATTTGGCAAACATTATTTTTTTCATATTATTTTTGACAGTTTTATTAATTATCAATTTGCAATTAATTATTAATAATAACACCAAAAAATTTAATCATTTAAATATCACTTTATTAAAATAGTTTTAATAAGGAAATGTAAAGTAAAATTTTTTCACTTATTTATCTTTTAAATGTAAAAATTTATTTTAAGTTTTTAACCGACTCAGCGGCTCAGAAAATTTCAAGAATCTGCGAAAAATATTTCCTCTTTAAAAGCAGATGTACTACTTTTACCCTTTTCCCTTAACTATACAAAAATCGTCGACTGTTTCCCATTCTCATTGGGAACATTTCCTACCCCCCTGAAAACTGTCACCTCGCTCAATTTAGAGGGTGGGGATGTCACTTACTACTAACTACCCTATCTAGGGTTGTATGTATTTGCCAGAAAGAATTGTACATCCCAATAAAAGTGGTTAAAACGAAAACATGTATCTTTTTTTGTATTAAACTTAAAAAGCAAAAATTATTAATAAATAAATGTTTTTTGTGTAATTTAAAATGTTTGAAGACATTCCTCAGTGTTTTTAGGTTGACTTGGTAAATAATATGAAATTCAAAGAAAAATGGTATCCACAAATTATGATGTTTTAGATTTCTTACGCAGTTTAATTAAGAAAGTTGCTTGTCACATTTTCTTGTATATTTATCATTTTCTGTATAATGGAAATTTCTCTTTTTGAATGAGACACAGAAGCTTTTCAAATTTTTATTACAGTAAAATAAAATAATGTCAGTAAAAATACATTTTCTCACATTATATTTTTCTTAACACAAACAAATTTTTACTTTATATGAATACATCTATGTAGCAATTAGATTGGTGTTTATATGAAAATAAAAGGCTTAATTATTTTTCAATTTTTATAATGTTATTTTCAAAAACATTAATTAAAGCTTTTTAATTTATTCATCTATAAATGCTTTGAGTTTAAACAATTAAACATAACATTAGAAAATTTGCATAACATAGTAAATAAATGTGTATAATGTTCTTGGTTTATACTATATCTGAAAAATTACTTTCACTTTATATTTAAATATTTGGAAAAGTTTTTTAGCCCAAAAAAATTAAATATTTACAAAAAAAGGATTAATTTTCATTTCTGTATTATTGTATGTGAAAATAAAACTATTTAATGCAAAATACATGCAGATAAACTTGCATTAACATTGTTCTGTATAAGAAATTTTTTAGCACATTATATTTGCTAATTGTGTACTTTCTTAATTACATTTCTTATATATTTACATTCTAAAACAATATTATAAAATCATTTATTATTTTTACAATTTTTTTCTTACATATTAAAAAAAAACATTATTTAGATATTTTTAACAAGATATTTATTAAATTAAAGTTGTATTTTAATCGAAAAGAATTCCAAGTGATGGACGAAAAATAAATTGCCTAAAACACATTATTTGTTAATTATTCAATATACTTATTCTAATTAACTCAAAATAATATTCTGGTATTATGAAGCTATCTGGTGAAATAGAAAATCCCCTTTCATTCCATCTGTAACTAAATGGAAATATCTTTAACCACACAGGAAACCACATGTGCAATGAATTATCTTCCTTGAAACGAAGTCTTGACGTATATACAGGGGATATATGAGAAGCTGTTTGGAACAGTACTGTTAATAGTCGAATACTTGAAAATTGTAGAGAAAATAAATTTAATACCTCATCCTTTAGTATTCAACTATCTGTGATAAAAAACTTCGCTAGGTTTTAAGGAAAGGAAATAATTAAATGAAAAATGTTTGAATACTATAGGAGCTATTTATAACTACTACTGCATAACAAAAAATATAGTAGTATCAATATGATAAAAACAAAATGATAGAAAACAAATTTTGCTTATCAAATCATAAAAGACTACAGGAATCCTATAAAAATTTTCAACTTTATAAATATTCCCTTTTTTTTGTATAAATTAGGTAGAATTTTCGATAGAAAATATCCAAAGAGCAATTTATTTTAAAATTTAAAAATTCTGAAAACAGAAAATTTCAAAAATTGCGTTAATAATTCAAGTTTATTATCCTTGATTGCATTTCAACTACATTTTATTTTTTGAAAGAATAATTTAATTTCAGTTTTTGTTATTTTGTATTGTTAACATTAACATTAATAAATGATTTAATGACTTAACAGATAAATACCTAAATCCGAAGTTAAGTCTGAAAATTTGAATTTAATCATATAGTTCCTTTTTTAAAAATTATCTCAAATGTTTACAAAATTCAAATGAATTTTTACGTATAAAAAATGCAAGTATTCTTTTCTATATTGTAAGGTCGTTGAAATGGGAGCCGGCGTACAAAAAAGTTTATATAAAATGTGCTAAAACAGATTAGGCTTTCAATATAATGAATATCACAAAGTTATATATCAAGAATAAATTTGAAAAATATTATCAAAATTGAAAAAGTACTCATTATTTAAATTGACAGAGGATATATTCTTAAGACTTGAAAAGCTAAACAACAAAAATTTTTATAAGCATTTATTTTTCTATTCTTAATATTTACCTATTACTAGTTTAGAGAAACATTAATGTTTTAGATTATCACAAATTTACTTAAGGCAAAAAAGTTATGTTTGGTATCGAAAGATTACTTTTTTATTTATTTATTTATTTTATAAATTCAGAGCACGCCTTTAACTCTAAATTGATCAGTTTTATGAACGTTAATGAATATTCAATAATGAATCTTTTTTTATAATTATATTTTTAGATCATCATATAACTAATGTACTATAAGTTTGCCGTGAATTTGTTAACTTTCTTTAATATGGTTTATTTTTGCTCAAATAAATAACTCCATATTCCTATAAAAAAGATTAGCTAGCAATTTAAATATTGTATTAATATATATATATATATTATATTTTATAATAAACAATGATTATTTTGCGAGCTCAAATTCATATGTATTTTAAGAAAATAAATATTTTTTTTTCATAATTTGAACAGCTAAGTAATTTATTTCTAAGCCAATATCTCATTTTGAACTTCATTTTTTTCTGTAATCAATTTCGTCCTTTAATATAATTAATCATATTTATGTCATCTATATCTTGTTATCGTTAATTCAGATTGTTACAACACAACTAAATTTAAACATTCTATGATTTCTGTAATCATATAACTTTAGCATACTATTTCATTCAGATGTGATGTGTTCTTTGCTTTCAAAACTTTAATTTTTTAAAAAAGAAGTTTATTTGAAATATATAATGCATTTTTTATTTTTTTTAAATTTAAATAACACAATCAATCGTATATGGAATATACCATTTTATGTTTCAAAGGTAAACCAGAACAATTAATTTTTAATTCAAATAAGAAGAGTAAAGTAAATATATAACCACATTTTACAACAAGAAATTCTCTGGTTAAGATTATTATATTTAAAAATTTATTTTATACCTAATATGGATCGCGTTAAAAGATATTTATTTGTAAGACTAACGTCTTAATAATTTGCTTATTTTAAAAATAAATTTGGTAATAAAATAATTATTTTCTGTAGGTTAAAAATTTAATTGCTTAGATTGTAGCATTAATATGATTTCGATTCACTAATACACTATTTCGATAGGATCTTTCCATTTAACCCACCTTCTAAAATAGAAGAGCTTAAAATATTTTCTGCATTAAAAAGTTTAGCTCATCTTTAAATATAAAATTCCATTATTTTGCTTCTGAACAGTTTACTGTTTAAAAATTTGATTATTTATATTCCTCCTAAATCTATTTTGTTTTAAATTTGCAATAAATTTCTAGTAAGGAATTTTATTTTATTAAATATTATCGTTACGTCATCTAGAAAAATTATTACATGTATGCAAATAAAAAATATATATATAGAATAAAATAATTTTCACAGAAGAACAAAGCTAATATCAGAAATATTATAGTTAATTTTTAATCGAGAAAATTTCTAATATAGTAAAATTTTTAAGAAATAGTATCTTTTTAATATTGATATATTAAAATAATGACTTTATATGGTGCAACATAAATAGTGTTGATATGTTTTTCAATATTATGTTTCATTAAAAAGAAATAACACATGTATAATATTCTTGGTATGAGACTTATGAGAAACTTATGAGAAAATCATGATTACACACTTATGAGACTTATGAGTAACACTTATGAGAAAATCATGATATACTTTTGCCTTACGATGATACTTCTGTTTTATTATCAACATTTTAAGTTTATGTAAAAAGAAATTAAAGTAATAACGAAATAAAAAGCAATATGCAGAGAGTAAACTTATTAGTAAATTTTTTACTAATGCACAAAAATAAAAACGCAAATTAAATGAATTTTAGTCATTAAGGTAAATGTTATTTATTATGGACGACACATTGATTTTACTATAACAGCCATGAGCTCTTTCACTTGAAATTAAATAATTTCCCTTTACGAAATTTATTTGTTTATTTCAGTCATAACTAGTCGATAAAAAATGCCGTCAAAAACAATAAAAACTGAATTAAATTAAATAAGATGTAAGAAATAATTAGCATAAGCAGGAAAATTATTAAAATTTAACTTAGAAAAGAAGGCAAGCTCGTTAGTAATTTAAAAGTACGTATGAATTTGAAATTTTTGTGTAATAAAATCGTCTAATTCAATTAGCTTAGGAACTAAAATTGAAAATAATAATGTATAAACTTGCATTTTATTTCTAAAGCAACAAATGTATAGATTATTAAATTTTAAAGTTGAATCTTGACGAAAAAATAATCAGTATTTTAGATATTTGGCGTAAATCTCAGGCTGAGTTGCAGTTTTCAAAGAAAGGTCTCCAAGGAGTGTGGTTTGAGTGATTAAGACCAATCAATCAAACCAACGATTAGGGGGAAAGCAAAAATAAGTGGTTTCTTCTATGCGAAAATATACGTCGCGGCAGCTTTCGGTGAAAACTCTGCGACGTATCTCTGCCGTCGCAGGTTGCTTTCGAACAGGAATGTTTCGACGTATCTCTGCCGTCATGATCCGCTTTTTGACCAGTTTATTGCGACGTAACAGATACGTCGCGGGTGCTGAGTCGTTTAAAAACAATTTGGATCTATTTTCCTTTACACACTTTGCGAAAACTAATGTAAGTAAGGAAATATAAAATTCGGAAAGTAATTTCGTTTTTTCGTTCGTATAATAAGCAAATACTTTATTAAATTATATATTGGCCATTCTGGTCTAACACCTTTTGCCATCTTTCTGGTAGTAGCATAATTCCACGCTCATAAATTTTTTGGTCTTTGCTGGCAAAAAATTGATCGATGTGGTTTTTGACTCCTCATTTGAGGTGAAGGTTTTACCGTCTACAACATTTTGGAGTGACTGGAACAAATAATAATCCGATGGTGCCAGGTCTGGAGAATATGATGGGTGTTGCATTGTATCCTATTCAAGCTGTAAAAGCTATTGGCAAGTGACCAAACTTGTATGAGGTCTCGCGTTGTCTTGGTAAACACTACACCTTTCATGTTGATTAGTTCTGGCCTTTTCTGCTGAAGTGCATCATTCAGTTTGTCCAGCTGATGACAGTAGACTTCCGAAATAATTGTTGTGTTATCTGGTAAAAGCTCAAAAAAATGATTCCTTTAAAATCCCACCAAACAGACAGTATGAACTTGTTTGGTGTATATCGGCCTTGGAAATGGTTTCAACCGGTTCATCTTTTTTGCTCCATGACCTCTTGCGTTTGACGTTTTTGTATACAACCCAGTTTTCGTCCCCTGTGATGATGCGCTTCAAAAGCGGATCATTTTCTTGACGTTTGAGAAGCGAATCGCAGACGTTAATGTGGCGACACAGATTTCTCTGTAAGAACAGGGGGAACCCATACATCGAGCTTAGAGGATAATCCCAGGCCTTTCAAGTGGTCATAAACTGATGTTATTCGCCGGTTTGCATCAACTAATGTCTTTATCAGCTTCAACCGACCTTCCCGAACGTGGTGCATCTTCGACATCAAAATTGCCGTATAGAAGTTTAGCGAACCAGTTCTGGCACTGGCGTACTGTCAACACACCTTCTCCATACACATCGGTCAATTTCTTTCTGGCTTGAACAGCATTTTTACCATTTCTGTAGTAAAACAGTAAGATATGTCAAAAATGCTGCTTATCTCTCTCCATATTTAAAAGGGCTCCAACCAAAACCTACTGCGTAGAATTAATAGGAATTTTCCACACACAAGCCTTGTTATATGAGCTCTCAAAGCATATAATAATTATACGTCTTAAGTGTGATGTTGGGTGCAAAAAAATGCAATTAAATCCTCTGTCGGGAAAAAACGAAATTAGTTTCCGAACAACGCAATATATCAAAACCTCATAGAAATTTCAGTAACGTTACATGTGATTATCTGTTGAAGCGAAATAATAACAAGTAGAAGTATCTTAGTGTTGAATTTGGCCTCCTTTTATATCAATAGTTGCTTCACTACTTTTCTCCATTCTCTGCTTCAGATTGTCCAACAGACCATGGCAATTTACCTATGAGATAAGATTGCTCTTTTCACTATCAGCATGTATTTCATTTGATGGAAGTTCTCCGGAGGACGTAATCGTTTCTTAAGGTGTTTCCGAAAAGTATCCAATACATGTTTCATGAGATTTAAATCAGAGAAATAAACTGGTGACACCATTCGAATGGTATTTTCCCTTTCCAGTAGCTGGAGAACAGCAAAAGTCCTGTGTGGCCGTGCATTGTCATCCATAAAAGCGAAATCTGCTTAAATAGCGCTTCGAAACTTACTTAACGTGGAACGATCATTTCCTTACAATAGTGATCTCTGGTTGCAGAACAACTGCCAAAAACGTGGAGCTCAGTCCGCCAGTTACTGTTTATGCCTCCTCAAGTAATAATTTCAAATCACCGTAACCTTCACTTCCCTTAATGTTACCTTCACTTCCCTGAATGAAACAATGTCCCGACCTATTTGCGAATCAGCTGTCGTTGAGAATTGCTTGTGGTAGTAAAACAACTCACATCAGTTAAGAAGACACTACTCAGTTGATACAATTTTTGTGCTCTTTGCACCACTTTAAATACTGGTAAAGTTCCTTGGAGTTAGGTACAGGGGAGTTCGCTGGTGTCAATGTCAAACATCGGTCATCCACGGCAGTAGTGTTTCTTGGGTGGCCACCTCCAAACTTTTAAATAAATTTACCTATGGCTTAGAAGGCTTTACAAGCATACGAAATGATACTAATATCTTATTGATTTGTTGATTCCGAACTCTTCAGCAACCTGATTACATAATGATCCTCCTCTAGCTTTCAGATCATTCCTTAACGTGTGAAGCTACCAGAAATTTTTGTCTAAAGATATTTCAGGAAATAACTCACTTTCATATAATTTTTATTCGTCTTTGTCCTTCCATTTATTATATTTATAGCGCACACTGACCGTAAGCGTCTTATGTATGATTATATCGACTGTGACATTTTGTACCTGACATTTGCATGACTATAAATTTTCTTCTGAATTGCGTGGTTATTGTTCTTGTGGCTATATTCAAGCTCCACAGTCTCATGTCTATTTATTTGAAATTTTCATTGTTTCTTAGGTATTACACACCACTGTATTAGTGTGTGGAGGAGTATCATGTTTCGATCTTAATTGTTATTCATGCCCTAAGTGCAATCAAAATTTCAAGTATTTTAATCAAGAGAAATTATTACTATTGTTATGTAAATATATTTCTTTCTTCACAAAACTATTTTATCGACAGTATTACTAAGGTTGAGCATTTTTTTTTTTGTTTTCATTAAGAAATGGCACTGATGAACATTTTTTCTAGAATCTCGGCTACGCAAAAAGTTTTAACAATCTGCAAACAGTGAGTATAAATATAGCATATAAGAGAAATTTAAAATGATGCATATGTAATTCACATGTTCATGTATTTGTTCCTTAGATAAATGATATTCGTCTTTTCATTTTTGTTGTGGTTACCGTAAGCGAAGGCAGTATCTACCAATGCTTAATTTCGTTAATTTTTTAAAGAAACGTCTTATTGTTGCATAAAATTTATCAAAATATTAATTTTAGACTCTTCTGCAAGAATACGAATTTTTTTTTCTGAACGTTATGCGGGTTAAATAAAGTATTTCTTTTTAATACATATTTTTTTCAAAACATAGATTTATTTTCAAAAAACCCATTGCTAATTCACAATATTATTCTACTAGACCTAGTTCGCAAGCATATATATATATATATATAAATATATATATATATATATATATATATATATATATATATATATATATATATATATATATATATATATATATATATATATATATATATATATATATATATATATATATATATATATATATATATATATATATATATATATATATATATATATATATATATATATATATATATATATATATTTCATATATATATATATATATATATAAATTATATAATAATTTTAATATATAAATAATACATAATTTTGACATTAATTTAATTTACTTTTGGTCACTAATTTAATTAGTCTTGATTTATTAAATCTGATATTTTTTTATTCCGAAAAATCTGCTTTATTCTAAAAATCAATGCACTTCACTCTATTCCTGCATTTTTAGTAACATAGTTTTTTAGACATAATCTTATTATCAGTATGCAGAATATTTTTTGGTTCTTAATTTAAGGTTAATGTATTAAAACTAAAAGACGTAATCTGATTTACATAAAAAATTACGTAAATCAATTTTCAGTAAGCATTTGTCAATTTTATACAGTCATTAATCATGAAAGTGAATCATTATAAATTTTAATAGTAAATAAAAATTGATTTTATTATTTTGGTTCAAACAGTTAAAAATTATCTTCAGTCTGCAAATTGTAAAGAAAGAAGTCTATTAATATTTATGTAGATTTCGTCCTTTTTTTTCTGAAAAATATAAAGCGATACAGAAAATTATATTTAATATATTTGACTGTTTCACTCATTGTAATTTTTACATATTAGATTAAAATTTATCTGCTGTAAAATATTTAATTTGTATTCTAAAAATACATTGAAATGACTTCAATGTATTTGCGAATGACGATTCTAAGTTGCGTATGGAATAAAATAATATTTTCTCAATTTTATTACAGATGAGAAATTTAACTCTCGATTTTAACGATGAAGTTGTTAAAATGGTAATCTTGACTTTACGACATACAATGCATTGTGAGAAAATAACTTCTACTTTTTTATTTGCAAGATCAAACATTTTCTTCAATTCGAAGTTTAAAAAGTTATGGAACAACAAAATACTGGATAAAAATTTCTCGTCAAATTAAAAAAATAAAATATATTTAGGATCAAATGCTTTCGTCAATATAAAAAGCAAACCTGGAAAATAACTTTCCAAAATTATTTTTTTGCTTTTTCTGACCCCTCATAAAGTTGAAAAATAGAAAATATTTTCTCCAACTTATAACAGTAGAAACTTAAAATCTGATGCCAAAAAAGAATTTTTTAACAAGTAACTCTGATTTTATGAGACACGATTCATGGTGGAAACTCTTTTTTTTTTCTTTATTTTTCTTTTATAAGTCAGAAAACAATTTTGACCCCAATACTTAACTTAAAGAAAAAAGCCGATTCGTAGAATAAGGGATTTGCTCTTTTCAAATTCTTTGCCACAAGGAATTGAATAAAATTTTATTAAAGATAAAATTATCTTGTTAGTATATGAATCAAGATCAAATAGTGATCAAATACGTTTTCTACATCTGAATGTAATAATATCGGTTAAATAAAAATATTCTTAACACCATATGCAAAGAATTTGAAAGTTGCTTCCCTTAAAGAATGTTTGATAAAAAGTAAAAGATCTGAGATATACACCATTCATCATAACGAAATTTGTTTTTATAAATAGCATGATAGAAAAACGGGAATTACCGTCAAAATAGATTTTTTAATCATTTAAAATTCTGAAATCTATAAAATAACATTTCTGGCTGATTTTTAGCATTATTTTTATTTACTTTAAATAAAAAATACAATATATTTAAAAATAAGCCATTTATTTACGATCTTGGTTGTAAATGAAGTGTTTTGTTAAATTATAGAAAAGACAATGGAAAATAGCGTTTTCTCAAGTTTACGATGGACATAAAACCATAATTAATGAACAATCTTTTAAAAATCTGAAAGACATTTTTATAAAAGAATGCAATTTTCACAATTTTCTAGATTTAAAATTTTCTATTTCATTCAATGTGGTTGCCTTAGAATAATTCAAAATTCAGTCTTGGCATTTTACTTCTCTTTTCATGCCACAAACAATAGTGCAAAATTAATTAAAAGCCACATTATTTATTATTAAAGCCACATTTTATACTATTTAAAATTCTACTCTAAATCAAATGTTCTTTGTTTAAAAAAATGTAGTTTTATACGAAACCATATAATTTTAATTATAAGCATGTGTAATACGTATATGATTCCAACAATCTGTGTAAATGATTGCATGATTGTAAGTTTTAAGATCTCATTTAAATGAAAATGCCTCTTGTTTTTGAAAAATGTAATCTTCTCTGTCAACAGAATCAAATTAAACAATGTCATTATTCCCTTTTTGGGAGTACTAAGAATCAAGCAACACAATTTATTATTTTCATAAATAAGTAATTTACAACATTAATAACACACTTAATAATTTCGTCTTTTATTATAAAATTTATGAAAATTTTTGAAACTCTCTCTCATACAACACCGTTTTACAAAACTTATTAATTTAAAGTTTAGAAATGAATTTGTGTGTAACTAGTTCAAAAGGAAAAAAGAGTATTATAAATTAGTTTCATATTTAAAAGCTTAATACTTTAAATATAAATAGTACAGAAGTAAGAAGTATACTGAAACCATAATAAGTATATTCATGATTAAATCAACTACTCAATTTTTAAGATATTTCTAACAAAACCATATTTAAATGAAAATTTTCTGAAGTACATTTTAGAAATCGAAGATCCTATCAAACATTCTTGGTAGATGAAATGCAATAAAAATCACTACAAATTGGAATGTTAAAGAGTATCATTGTTGTTATCTTTTAGATAGAAAACTTACACATGTTTTTAGTATTTCTGACGTAAAACTATGATAATGTTTGAAAAACATTTCATTTTAAAGAATAAATATATAAATTAAAAAATTTAATAAAATTAATAAATTTAAGAAATGAAAGCTCATTATGAGTAAACATTAAAGTTTTATTTAAAAAAAAATTCTCTACTAGAATAAAATTTTGAGAAGCAAAATTAGTATATGACAGAATATTTGAACTGTTCCTGATGTCAATATTCAAATAATATTTTTAAAGAAGACATCACTTCATCTCTTCTACTATAAGTAAAGATAATTTTTTACAGAACAAGTAAATTTAAAAATTAAAATTTCATTTTCAATGCTTTCAATACAAATTTCATTCAAATATGTGACGAATGTTTTTTTTAGATTAAATTAAAACATTAGTAATTTAAAACTTAAAATTCTTATATATTTAAGATTTTAGTTAATATCAATTTGACTTCTCTTCCAATTCCATCAAGATAACTTATTAATTACAGAAGACAGATAGCTTAGTAATGATATTAATTTTAGCGGATGGAAAGGTACAGCCAATTTCAAATAAATCAAATCATTGATAATGTTAATTTTAATTTGATTTACTGTGCGTGACATATGTAAAGAAAAAGCTCAGCATATAAAATAAGATATTGTAAAATATAGAACTGAAACTTTCCAGCGAAACTTAATTAGTTTTTAGTTTCCTGTATAATTCCACTTAAACCCGTAAGAATCTGTATCATGTTTATTAAATCTTGCTTACATGTTATTAAACTTTTTACACAAATTTAGCAACTTAAATAAGACAACAAGTCTGTAAAAAACTTAATCTGTGTAATTAAATTTTTATTAACTTAAGCTGTGAGCATTAAAAACATTAAATAAAATCATATTTAGCTCTAAAACTAGTATTAAGAACAAATTGTAATTGCTTAAGTTTCCCAGTACATGATAAAGGGCTGTTACACACAATGATGACGATTCATTTCAACATTTTAAATGTTAACTTACGTATTTTCTTTAGCAAGGATATAGATAAAAATATAACCAGTTTATACAATAGGGGGGGGGAGGTAATATCTCATTGAAAATATTAAATAGCAAGAATAAATGCAGGTATCTTTTGAATACCAGTTTTCAAATAAACTTGATAAGTTCATTCTTATCACTGAACTGTTCCAGATTAAGCTTATTCTTATAAACTGATTAAAAATCAATCTACCCTGATGAATTCTAGCGACGAATAGTAATAACGCTTGATTGACACTGACTGTGTATTCTAGACTTCTAAAAGAGAGAGAAATTATTATAAGTAGGTAACCATTTTAACTGAATATGGTTGCTGTAGGTTCTCAGCAAGTTGTAGTTTATGAGTATAGAATAGCTTAAGAAAAATTAAAAGAAAGAATGACTATTTGAAAGAAGTTAAATGTAGAAAAAACTAGCTGCCAAAAACCTACATTAAAATATATAAAAGAACCAATTATTTCTATTGATAAAAAAGTGATCCAATCAGTTCTAGTTCAACACAAGGACATACCTAAAAAACGTAATCTAATCTCTGCCTAAATACCAAAATATATTGATGTAGATTCCCCGAAGTAAATTATTGTATAATTGAAAAGAATGGTTAAGGATTTTTTTATGAAACCAGATATAAAATGCTCTTTAAGGAAAAGTTTATATAAATGCTTTGAAATAAATTCTTATTCCTCATAATTTTGATGGTTATAGAAAATTGTTAGTAAATAAAAATGTCAATTAAATGTAGGCTAGGAGAAAAATAAATTAGATTATAGATATTGATTAAAAGCACTATATTCTTTACCTGACTTATTAGTTTACTTATATTTTTTCTTTCTTTAACATTGTTAAATGAGTAGAAATTCCCTATTGTAAGAACTTGGATTATTTAGTTATATAATTCTATTTTTTTAGTCATCTTGTTTATTATAGACTTTCTTGAGATTAAAAAAGCAGTTTGCATACTGAAAAATATATGTATTCAATAAAGAAATTGCAAAAATACATGGAATTAAAAAAATAACTAATGGTTTATAACGAAAAAGAGTAATTTTTTATTGAAACGTTGTATATTTTATAAATTGACCACATTTAATGCAACTGCTACTATAGAATGTGCTTAGACTAACAATATAATTGATAAAAGATACAAATTAGCATCTTTAATTTAATATCTATATGAAAATATTTTAAATATATTTAAAATATTTATTAAAACGTAAGCAATGTTTTAATTAAAAATAAACAATGAACCATTTATGATGATAAAAATTCCGAAACAATTAGTAAAACATGAGATTTATTTTACTGTCAAAACGTAAACCATGTAACATATTTTTCTTAACAAAGGGATACAAATGAAATTCATTTCATATAAACAAATATGACTTCTTAATTATTACATAATGAGTTGCCCGGTTATCTTTCTAAAACAGTTATCATAATGTGATCTCCAAACACCTGAGATCACTCTTTGAATAGAATTCATGCAAACATTGAAATAAAACATTCTATATTTATGAGTTCTATCCGACCGATGGCGGGGAGAGGTTAACATTACCAAAGTAACACCATCACACCCGAAGGTATACGGTGGAGAACGTCGTTGGACTAATAATCTTAGAGGGAACGCTGGCTCGACACTAACCAGGTTAGGTCTGGAACTCATAAGTGGTGGTCAGTACAAACCACTGCCAAGACCCCGAGGGTCAAAGAACTCTAAAGGCGTTCTATTGAGACTCCGCAATGACTGAGAGATAGGGCCGGTTGGCCTTTATTAAACCAGAGATACAGATACAAGTATATTAATAATTTATATACAATGGCTATATTACAATATATACAGGTAGAGGAGAGAATACTGACTATACAATCATGGCCTGGTGGAGAGGTTAGTGTCCCTTATTTTGAAACAGTAGGTTCCGGGTTCGAATCCCAGTTTGGGCATGGATGTCCCTTTCTTTCTTTATATATTTGTGTCTTTCTTTACCCCTTTCCTTTCGGGGTGAATATGACACACCCACTATGTGCCCTACTGAATAAGATGCCGTCACCTTCGCCCTATAGCGCTGAATAAATATATCCTAAAGGCAGCCTGGCATTAGAAAAAAATATTTATGAGTTATATGACCCTGATGCATTAGTGACTGTCTTATAAGTAACAAAATCTTTAAAATATTTTCATTGCATAATAGTTGTTATAAGATATATTTAAATAATTCCAATTTGGATTAATCCCACACAATCGGGCAAATCTTTCAAAATGTATGTCTTTATAAACCAAATATATCCCGTGCTTTTACTTCCTAACTTTTGAGATAGTGATTCTTTTTCATTTTAAACTTTTTTTTATCGGTAATAGATATTACTATATTCGGAACTTTTTTGTGGAATATTAGATTAATTATTTTTGAACTTTAGAGTAATTTCTTTTTTAACCAATCATTTTCCTATTTCTTTTGCTCTTTGATTTGCAACAACTCATTTAGCCAACATTACTTTCATTAAGTCACTGTGTTTCTAAAATGCAATCTTCATTAACATGTTTTTCCAAATAAGGACATACAAAAGGAGAAAAGTAGAGTAAATTGAAAGATCAATTATTTCGCAAATTGTAAAAACATAAAATTTTTGAAAGTTATTTTGTGATAGTAAGACAAATCTATACCCAACCTATTTGAATATTTTTTTTTCAAATATCTTAGTACACCACTTTTACTTCTTCCAATAGTATTATTGTGGTTTCCAAATTCATTCTAAGTTCAACATTGTTTATTTGAGATAAATGCTATATTAGAGGTAGATATTGAAGTCGGGTAATATATTGGCAAATAATTTTTTCCCTCTTTTTATTCTTCATAAATATTTCATAAAAGTAATTGAACATTTCGTATTGTTGTAAAAAAAGTATATACGCTTACAAATGGAAATGCTGCATACATATCTACCACAAATGGATAGTGTACAGTGCTAATAAAATTTACGCTTTATAATACTAAATGTTTCCTTAATTTATCTCTAAAAGGAATTGAAAATCAGTATTCTGTGAGAATTTTTCACTTTCTCTGCTGATCTATTGAATCGTAAATACACTTAGACATTAAATAAAGTATCCCTCATTGCTCATAATATATAGTAAATGCTCATTTAACTTTCAGGTGGATTAGATTTTCTCGCATTCTAGGAAATATTATAGTATAGTATTCCAAGTATAAGTGAATTATTACGAAAGAAGATGGAGAAAAATGAAAGAGAGAACAGTTTATTTGGAAATGTGTTGTAGTTATGTGATCCGTTTGCTGTTTCCGCTATTTTCTGCTGTAGTTTTGTGCATCCTATTACCTAAACAAAAACAAAATCTTAATTAATACTTGTTAAATTATTTAAACTTATGTGATTATGATATTAAAAACTAATCCAAAATATTTAGATTTCAAGATTTAAAGTTTTTTTCAAAGTGAAATGTAATTTTTATATGTTTATACAAAATAATTATAAAAGTTTAAATAAGATTTTATGAAAAATATGTTTTTGTTACTTCATATATTTTCAATGTACCCACAAATTTTATTAATATTCGATATACATTGAAATACAAAAAATACGTATATTAGTCCATTATAAAAATTCTATTCATAAATTCAAATCTCTCTTATTCTATACAAGCATGATTTCTGTCACTGTATTTCGGAAAGTTTTAAAGTGTTTTATTTTAAGTGTTTTTTTTTTCATTTTGAGATGTGACTCTAATGGAGTTTTTCTATGAAACAAATTTATATTTGTAAGCAACGTTTCATGTTATTTTTATGTACTGTGAATAATTCAAAGAAATACATTTGAGAGAATTAAACTCTTCATTTATTGTAACACGTATTAATTATTTTCTTTAATGAAATTATAATAAACGTCTAGTTATAAATGTATCTGACTATTTATCATAAATAAATTCTCTTATTCATTCTTTTCATTTTTTATTCCTTTTTACTCAAGGAAATGTTAGGAAATCATTTCTAGAAAAAGTATACTAAATATAAAATGAATTCAACATTCTCTCTTGTAAAATATGAAAGAAAACTTTTCATCTGTTCTCAGTGATATGTAAGATGACATTCTTAAATGCATCTTCGGAAAGCCTTGTCTTTTGTCATTAATCAAGTGTTATTTTAAAGCAGTTTCGTAATTTTTACTGATGTTTAAAAAAATGACTTATTTATGTTTTTACAAAAAGGTGCATATTAAGGAAAATTAAGTTTGATTTTGAGTTTGTATTTCTGAAATTTAAAGTAAATGTGTTACTTGATTAAATAAGAATAAATAATCTTTATATTATTTTCAAAATAGCATTTATGCAGTAATTTAAATTGTATAGAAAAACATTAAAACCAATTTCCATGAGAAAGCTAACAAATGTAAGCACCTATTGGTGCTTACATTTGTTAGTTTTCTCAATAAAATTGGTATAGCAAAAATGTAGCGTGTAATAATTATGATAATTAGTAACGTATAATAATTGTTACTTAGTAAAAATGTGCTAATTAATCTACACTGGTTCACTCAAATGGCTTAAACAAGTTGTAGCAGGGATTTTTGTTGCTTTCATTAATTAATTACTACAGTGTGGCTTAAAATATGCAATAATTAATCCTAGAAGCCTCTGAGGAATTTATGAAGAAATAAATTTATAACACTATATGTTAGATGAAATTGTAATGTAATTTAAACTTATGGATTCATTGTAAGTATAAAAGTTTATATATATGAATGTTATTTTTCGTATTTTAGTGATACTACATACAGAGATATATAAATATTAAAAAAAGATAAAAACTTTCGCTAAAGCTAAAATATTCTTTATTACACATCATGCAACTAAATATAAATATATATTTTGAAAGATGCTATCATTTATTACTATCTGAAACTCAATAAAAGTCGATAATTTTGTCTATATTTTAATTGATAAATAATTTGACTTTATTAAGTGAAAAAAGTTATCATATTTAAAATAATGCTTTTTAGCATCATTTTTTTTCACATTTACAAATTTATTGCATTTGATTAAATTTTTTAAATATTGAAAATGATGAACTTGTTTTCTATGTAGTTATTTAGATTAATTCCTCTCGGTTGAAATATAGTCAGTGTATTTTTAATAATGGAAACTGTTCTAAATTTATTGCTGTATTTTTCGATCCATGTACTTAAAGGATTAGAAATGTGCAATCAATTATTCAAGTATTATATACATGAGTTGAATTACATTATAAAATAAACTAAAATAATTGGAATTACAATACGAAAACTGATTTATATTATTGCTAAATACTTGAGAAAAAGTTTACATTTTTAAATTAAATTTATTTTTAGAAAATGTGCAAATTGAAAAATTTTGAAAATTGAGTGTTAATCAGAATTAATAAGAATTATTGATGATTATTTAATTACAGCTCAATTCTTGTGTATCATATCATGCTGTAAATTCTGATGAAATTTAATATTTATAAGCATTTTGGTCCAAAAGCTGTGAAAAAATGAATATTAAAAATGGATGAAAGTTTTATATATAAAATCTTCACAAACATGAAAGTGTTCAATATTTCTAAAATTTGATTTTTTATTAAATAATAATTTTTACCATTTTGATAATCAATGAATCATTTTAAAAACAATAAAAACTGGATAAAATTGATGATAGAATAATAAGTTAACTTACATAATTTTTAAAATCATATGTACATATCTATTAATTAGTTATGTACGTTTAAAACGATAAAATATAAATGATTGATAATAGAGTTTAGGAAGTTGTAAGATGCTGAAATAAAGTTTGAAATATTCTATATATATTTAACACTAAATTTTAGAACACATTTTCTGTAACTATATAATAGAAATACATATTGGTGATGAAATCATTTCAATACAAATATTAAAGGACAAGAATTTGCTTGTAATGTAATGGAAATTGATTTGCAAACTTCAGATATAAGGTAGAAAATTTGAGCTTATTGTTTTCTTCACATTTTAGTTCCAGTAGATATTCTACCCTGAAACATATTTCACTATTCAGTTATTATATCAGAGAATTTCAATGGAATATAGGAATATAGGAATTATAACTTACTATTTTTTAAATTTTCCTTAAATCTGAAATTTTCTTAATAATTTGATTCTTCAAAACAGAAGAGGAAAAGTGTAAATGTGCAAAAATATTAGGGATAGAGAAAAGGATAATTTAGAAACAATTAATAACATTAGATAACAAATTAAATTAAAGAAAGAAGGGTGAAGTTTTTTTGATATAGCTTATCACTCAAGTGTCACATTATGCACCAAATAAATCCATACTCGAAGGATTCGAACCTGAGAGTTGATAAAATAAAGATCAGAGTGTTCACCAGGTATCAATTAGTATGATAACTTTAACACACCTACCTGACTAGCATGAGAATGAAAATGTTCGTTGTGACTTCTGCATGTTTACTTCCTATGAAGAAAAACATTAAAAATCTTCGCAAGTATATTAATCTATAATTTAGCTTAAATGATCTCTGAACAGTTTTTAGATATAAGAATAAGCACCTTTGTAATAATGGCAGGTTCATCTGGACATGTAATATGTCATTTTAATTTATACAGAATACACACTTTAAAGACTGCTTATAACGATTGTATCCTAAAGAATAAAACTACTAAATTATTGGAAAAGTAATAATAAAATAATATTGAAAATCAAATAATTAATTTAAAATATTTGCTATGCTTTTTAGTATTTAATAATTCTTAATATTTCTATGATTTCTTTATTCACTTCAACATAAAATACTTTTGACTATTGCATTTGCGAAAATTACTGTAATAGTTTAGATTTGGATAGGCTTCAGTCATGTAAATGAAAGAAAACAAATCTATATAAAACCAGATATTAAAATCATATGGAAATATAAATTAATTTAAATAACAGTGATTTTTACTTTAAGAGCAACATAATTTTAAATTTAGTTTATTGGTAATCTTAATCTAGAATGATTTGTTTAATTTGAACATGAATATTATTGAATAAAGTGGTGTTTAAAATGGTACATTTTTAGTCTAGTATTTTTAGCATTTTTACCTGTGTTTTTAAAAATAGGATTTAATTTTGTGAAAACAAAATATATTTTATTTTTAAAATGTTTTTCCCTTTTTTTCTATATTTCCAGACAAAACTATTTACGTTAATATTTAAATAATGTTGCTGGAGTTGATTGATAGAAAATCACATAAATTACACAAAAATATATTGACCTCCTAAAATTTATATTTTCTGTATAGGAACAGAATAATTTTCTTGTTTATTTGGGGTTACATTCACTTTACCCCAAAAATCATATAACATATTATTTTATATTTATTGATAAGATAATCTAGAGCCAAACCTTCTAACAAAAATTATTGAAATATACATAGAAACAGACAGTAATAAAAATATTTTACTCTCAAATCTATGGTGAAAAACACACTTGTTTTAAGATTTTAAAAAACAACTAAATTTCTTCAATTTGCCATCAATCAAGGGAAATGCATTTTTAAGTTTTCTTTTCAAATACAATCGTATTTCTACTTTCTCCTAGGAACTAAATGGTGATATATATGAGCAAAAGTATACGAGATATTGTTTTTTTTATGATATTATTTAAGAATAAATTAAAATGGGGAGAAACTAAATATTTGCATATGTTTAAGTATGAATAATAATGAGAATGAAGAAGTGATGGAATCAAAATTTCAAATATGAAGCCACTTAACGTAGAAAAAATATAAAAACTGTTAGGTTTCAATAAAAAACAAGTATTTTGTTTCTAGTGTTTACATTATGTGACTCTGAAGGACTTTATATAAGGAGCTTTTAACTGCAGGAAAAACTTTCAAAATTTTAACGAAGTTTCAGAATTAAAATATATATATATATATATATATATATATATATATATATATATATATATATATATATATATATATATATATATATATATATATATATATATATATATATATATATATATATATATATATATATATATATATATATATATATATATATATATATATATATATATATATATATATATATATATATATATATATATATATATATATATATATATATATATATATTTGATTAATGTATAATATATTAAATTATTCATTTTATTTATTTGTTAAGAATATTTTAATGCATTATTTTGTACCCTCATTTACACATTTATTGAAAGATATTTTTAAGGCTTAGTAATAGTGGTAAAAATAATATTTCATATCAGATAACAAAATCAAACACTAGACTATTTTCCTTTATACACTAATATATTAATCGGTAAATTATCAAAAACTTCATGTAATTGACTTATACCTAATGAATGAGATTACCTTATTACTATGAGTATTTAATTATCATGCTAAATCTCACTTATTGATTTCAGTATTTAATTTATTTATCCTAGTGCCTACTCAGCGGATTCTAAGCTATTGCTTCAGGCCGTAAATAATTCAGTGTTGGTTTGAATGTGTATTATTGTTTAACTCGTAAAATCACAGACGTTTACGTAATATTTATACCAAATCAATTTGTAAATAACTGATAAAAATGCTAATTATTAAGTTACTTAGGTGTTATTGAAAGTAATATACTTAAATATTTGATTAATATATTTGCCTGGAAATATTAATTTCTCAGAGAGATCCAATTTAATTTATTTGTACAATCAAATTGTGTTTAATCAATACATCCATTTTCTGCATTAATTATACTCGGCAGCTAAACTATTCATAATTATAATTTAATGATTCAATTAAATAAAACTGAATGAAGGTACATATGTATAATTTGAATATATCATGTTTCATAACTAAGGCAGTAGGTTAATATTTGAATTTTATTCAAGTTAATATCATTTATGAGAGAATTAAAATGTATGACTCATAAATTATTAGTAGTATATACATACAAAAGTAAGAAAAGTAGGGATTATACGTGTGATTTCAAGATATATTTTGGGTAAATTTCAATAATAAATAGCTCCGTAGTGACTGTCCTTTTAGTTTCATATGTCATGTAACTGCATAAAAATGTAAATCATCATAAACAAAAATGCTAAAACAATCCCTTTGAATTTAGTTGTAACTAACTATAAAAATTTAAATTTTAATAAATTGGAAAATATTTTAATGTCATTAAAATATATGAGTACAATGTTACAGTGATTAAAACCGTAAGAGAAAAACGCAAGTTTTTATTAGTATTATAATATATTAATTATTATGTATTAATGTCAGGTATAAACATTTTGAACAGAGAGAGATTTAGGAAATTAATACTCAAAACATGAAAACAAATAATGAATGTAAACTTTTAGAGAAAAAGGAACATTTTTGGCTGAATTCTTGAATTAGTTATTGGTGGATAGTTAAATACTTATTTCAATGCTTATTTTATTTCAAATGCTTACTTACTTCAAAAACTTATTTTAAATATTTATTTCAAATGCCCAGATAATTGGTCATAATACCATTCTCTCCCACCATATTGGTTTAAAGTGAAGAACTGATTGTGACTTCATATAGATAGCGGTGCAGGCGACCAGCAGACTGTGTTTTAAAGTTAATGGCTTAATATACTCATCCATCATCAAGTGCCTTGTAATTTTGAACCATGGTCAAGTGAAGGGGTCACACCTAAGCTAGCACCCTTTTCTCTTCAGCCACAGCATTCTAAGGACTTTAGACGTCATAGATTAACGTAGGCACGTCCCCAACCCACAGAAATCCAGAAACTCAGAGAAAGAAATGTGGTCACCCTCTCAATACCTACCCATGGCTAATGATGCTTGACTTTGTAGATCTGAATGGGAAGCGGGGTGAAGCTACTGAGTCAATGAAGCTCAGCACCTTCATATGGACATTTATGACCATAGGGCACCCCATGGACGTGTCATCGTGACCCCGAAAATGGTTGGGTCTTCGTAATTTATTAGGATGGGCCTAGTAAATTTTGAATAGAAGACCCTCAGACTTAGCTTGCCAATCCAAGAGATATCATTTCACATGGAATTCATTGCAGCAGCGATACATAGTTTACGTACCCCAGCCACCATTAGTGAATACGATGGATCTTAGATTGTTTTAGGATTTGAATTCACTCCTTTCCGATAACGACAGCCACCCCTTTATCAACCAGGCCATATTAAACAACATTCAATTTACGCATTTCAAACTAAATTTTGCACCATTTCCTGAGCAGGCAATATTGGCTTACCAGATACTTTCATGTAAAAGTGAATCTCTTTATTGAATATCATTCTCTAAAAGATATGAACATATATATATATATATATATATATATATATATATATATATATATATATATATATATATATATATATATATATATATATATATATATATATATATATATATATATATATATATATATATATATATATATATATATATATATATATATATATATATATATATATATATATATATATTCATATGTATACATAATTCATATGAGAAATTGAGATTGGAAATGTATGTTTAGTTATTTATCATTTAATAAAATTTAATAAAAATAATTGCAATTATACGATAAAGTACATTTTAAGTTTCAAATATATTTAACTATACTGTAGATAAAAACAGTTTGTGTTAAAATGTATAATCAATATTTTTATACCAATTTAACATAGGTTAAGATTAATTATGGCAAGAGTTGCAAATATATAAAATTGCAAATTTTATAATATTATTTATAAGTATGCAAAACATAAATATAATAAAAAATATATAAATGTATATAAAAGACAATTTATCTGCTCTTTTATGTTTACTACAGCCTCATTTTAAATTTCTATTATTTATATTGAAACATCAATGAAGACCGTAATTTATATTAATTACATAGGTAAAAATATAATTTAAAAGTTACGTAAAATTTCACAAATTATGCTTTAAATATTTTATTCATGTGTGCAACAGCATTTGTAAAGAATCAATATGAAATAAGTGTGATTTGACTTTTATGATTGATGAATAATTTGCGGTAACATAAAACAAATATTTTGAAAGCAGCCAGAGTCAAATAATTCAGTTTGTGTGATCAATATTGGGACACATTTGGAACTAAGTTAGTAAGTAAAATTATGTATTAAATGTTATTATAAAATAAATATTCTATTACAAAATGAATTACATATTAAAAATAATTTTTTTAAATAATTATATATTTCAATTGTCATAAAGTTTACAACTTCTAACGCGATAAAATTTACAACTTCTAAATTCCAACAAACTCATTTTCTGATGCTTAAGGAAAATTATGCTTTGACCACATGTGAGCCTCTTTTATATTTGTTCCCTATTCTGAAAAAAAATTTCCATTATATATACCCAAATATAGAAATGACAGCAAATTGGAATTAGCAGGATATATCCCCTCAATTGGTGACCTTTGAGACTTTTTATCACCAAGCGATTCAAACATTGTTGCTTCTTATAAAAGACATATACATGAAAAAAACCAAACCTAGCCACAAAAATATCCGGAAAACAACAAAACCTCAAATTGACAACACAAATAAAAAACCGGCAACACTATAATTTAAACAAAAGACACCAGATTTAACAAAAAATCTCTCGGAGGGATATACCATACTTATACCAAAGCATTTTGTACTTAAACGATGACGATAGCATATTTCTGCGAAACTGAATAAAATGCAAACAGTATGAAATCAAACAAAAATGGCTTTATTGAACTTATAGCATCATAACACATTATTATTTTTCCAAAAAGAAAAACAAAAAACAGATTTTTATTAGTATGATCTATGCCTTCCTCTTACAGCAATGGCTGTATCACATGGTCCTCCCAAACTCAATAGTTCAAACTCAACAGATATGTGTTCAGCAAATATGTGTGTTCCCTTCTTAATCAGCATCTGTTTTAGTTGTTGAGTGTTCCCCAGAATATACAATTGTGCCACAAGGCATGTCTCTGAATCATTCGATAAATATTCTATGGTATTCAATTCGATGGAATATGCTGGCTAATCCATTCGAGTAATTTTCTTCCTGTCTTAGTTGCTGAACAGCAGCAGTCCGGTGTGGTCTTACATTATCATCTATAAAAGCAATGTCTTTTCCAATGACACCATGGAATGAAAACACAAATGTAAGGAAGACAATAGCCATCTTCGGATACAGAATACCTGTTAAAAACGTAGAACTCTCATTCCTTCCTTTCAAAATAATGCCTCTCCGGATGTCCACTCCAGAACCACCATCATGGTTTTCTCCCGTCATTTTACTGGGACGAAACGTATCTCGGCCTTGTCTTCAATTTGAAAATTGCTTGTTGCACTGAAACCCTACTTATCTGTACAGAGGTCACGCCACTGATGAGATCTTTAATGTTCACATTCTTCTTTCGCCCCTTTAAATATTGTTGTGATGGCAAGCTTTCAAGGAGATGTAGTGTCAAGACGGTGAGTAAATAGGTCATCTATGTGAAGATGTCTTGACTGTACTTGTCACTACATTGCAGGGCACACTTGCTGAGCATTGGTGCTTCCTGACTTGGTTCGAGCTTTTTTAGCCTTCAGGACGATATATCTGTCATACACTGCACTTGTTTTCTTGGTGCGGCTAACAGCAACGTATTTAAAAGCTATATTTATGATATGGTTACTTTTTGAGCTCACGAAAATACACTTTCCTTTGTCAAGCTCTTTCAACACACTGGTCACACTATACCCTTCCTTCAGATTTCCAGTCATTCTTCCACATGTGAAATCTGTTAGGTGATACTTTCAAGCCATAGTTCAAGAAAGAATTCACTTGCACTTGTGCTTTATATGCTTAACTGCGTCTGCTTAATTTGAGTGCTGTAGTCTTGAGTTGACGTGTCCCCGTTAATATTTGACATCCAAAGTGCACTCGATGGTAAGGCGTGGATGTGGAGAAGAGGGTGCTAACATAGGTGTGACCTTGTAACCTAAAGATTTTTCAAAATTACGAAGCACTTGGTGTTGGGTGAGTATTCCAAACATGTTAACCTAAATGTACAGTCCGGGACTCGCATGTCCCGCTATGTATGCTTGTATGAATTCCTGAGCTGCAAATGTCGATAGCAAGCATTTTCCGTACGCTCAGGTCACAATGACTTTTTGTTCCTGACATTTACATACGCTTGACCTTTCTCTTGAATGACATATTCATTATATTGATCACAAGAGCGCTTTTCTGCATTTTCATGGTCATCTTAAAATTTACAATGTTGCTTAAGTTTTGCACACTATATTTTCATTAGTATTCACTATATTTTCATGAGGTATTCAGTAAATTTGATAGCATTCACACAGATTTGTCGTTTATACTGATAACTTTTCCCTCACATATTATCTTATTTTACACACAATCTATACCTTTACTTATATTAAATCAAAATTTGTCTTTGACTTAACTGGCTTAATAACATATTAATTTGAGCTTTGTTGCTCCACGTAAGCTTTAAAATAAATTAAATTAATCCATATATGACAAATTTATTTTAATTTCTTGACAGCATTTTTTTAAAAGTTCTTATTAAAAATATTAACAAATATTTTTTAAAGTCAATATTTTTCATAAAGCAACAGCACCTATAAATTATAAGTAAAAGATAATAATGACATATTCAAAAATATTTCCAATAATTTTATATTATATTTCCCTGTATATGCACATATATCATAATAAAATTACTATTAATATTTTCATTTTTACCTTTCCCAAATTTTAAATGCAATTACATTAAGTTTTAATACATGGTGTACATTTTTGAGCAACACGCAATTCATTTATGTTTTTGAAATTTGCAATAAAAAGTAATTATTTGAAATGAGACAAAAGTTTTGTTGAAGAAAAAATGTTTATGCTACATGTAAAATTATTTTCTTGCTTACTGATTTCTTCAAAAATTAGAAATAGAGTTCGGTTATCATGTTATGCCATACATTTATATAATCCAGCATTGCTATAAATTGAGATCACTCAGAATTTTTAAAGTGAGTAAGAATAATGAAATTTATATTTAAGTCTTTATGCTTAATATTAAATTTTGATTCTGACATTAGTTTGTAGGGCTTTAATTTGATTTCTGTTCTGTACCCCCCTATTTAATCAAATTTAATCATTCGTTTTAAGGAAACACACAGATTTTAGAATAAAATTTTACAGATAACTTATTTCATATTTACATAATTCTGAAAATTAAAAAGACCTGCATGAAATAGACTCCTTAAATCAAATTTATTTCCTGACTTTCTCAATTAAAATATGTAAATCGTTATGTTCTTAACTGATATGTGCATCACGTAGAAATGGTTATGATTTGTTACTTGATTAATTTGTAAGCTAAGAATTATAATCATTCTTGTATATATACGAATATTTGTCAATGTAAATTGCGTTGACTCTCTAGGGACTTTAACCTCTTATTTTAATTATGCATCCTCTGAATATGAATAATTATATTTACAAATAAAATTAAGCAGAACAAAATCCAATTACAATGCCAATAGTCGACAAGACAAATATACGTTCTTAATAATGCTAATTTTATTTACAATGAGACTCACCTCACTACGTAAAATTAAGATACAAAGACTCGAATACTTTAAAGAACATTTAATACATTGAATTTATAAATGTAAGGCACAGCTACTACAAATATAAATTCTACTTCAGTATTGCTATTCACAATATAAAATCATATGAATACGACATAGTTTATATGACAATTACTAAGAAAAAAAAGTATCATATATGAAATAATGAATCAGTTCATCTTTTTCCAATAATATATAATTTGATTTTTTATTTAAAACTATCATAAAATTAATTTAAAACTAAGCTTGTTAAGTTAATGGTGTGTAATGTTTGAAGATAGTAAATTTTTCTTGGAATCAATGAAAAAAGTAGTATGGCATGTAAATGCAATACAATTTAACTTTTAATAGAAAATATACTTAAATTGAAAAAAGAATTAATACAAATAATCCAAGTAAATCTCATAATTTTGAGACAAAGTTATACTGCATATTCGACATTTGTGAACCCCAGCATTTCTTCCTCTAACTTCTAAATATGAGAGATATTTTAGTAAGTTAATTGAATGCAATGATAACCAACAGAGCCTCTGGTTTAACAAAAATCATTAATTATTTTTATATTGTTATTAAATAACAGGAGTGAAATTTTATTACTATTGATTCATATTAATGAAAAATATTTCTTAAATAGAAATTAAAGTTTAATATATTGTTCACATATGATAGTGTAAATATTACACTTCTTAAACTTATAGAATATATTATAGTTTTTGATATCATTTTTATTACATTTATAAAGAAAAATAAAATAACTTTCTTACCATTTTCTGTATTCATTCAAAATTCCACTTACATATGAAACTTTTCCTATAAAATCTCATTTAAGTATTCACTACCCTACGCTAATATCTTACTAATAGAAGTTTATATTTTCGATTTCTTTGATCAGTAGTAAACGAAATTCTTTTCATCATACTTCATGGGGAAAGAAAAAACATTCTGAGGAAAGGTATTCATTTGTATATATCATAATGATTTGAGTTAAAATGCTTCAATAAAGTTTTACTGTAGAATATTGCAGCAATGAAATGAGTTATGCCACTATACTTGCTATTAACTCAGACTTTGCTTTACATCCACATTTAATGCGAGTTGCCCAATGAATCTATCTAAGCCATGTTCTAAAATGAAATTCGAAGAAAACAAGGAGATAAAACTTGACAAGACAATAGCTAACAATAAACAGACTTGACAAGACAATAGTTAACAGTCACATAGATTAAGTCTTATGATTTTGATTACATTAAATTCTTGAAATCTTTGAACAAAGTTTTGAATGGGTAAAAAGTAATGTTTATGCGACAGTTAAGTGACCAAATCTAATTCTATTTCTAGTTGATTATAACTTTAATTTTAGTTTGTAAAGTAATTCCTTGATGGAGTTACTAGATAAATTATTAGATTCAGTTTAAGAAAGACTTTGAGGAAACATCAAGGGTCAATGTCAGACGTGAATGCAAGAAGTTTAAAACAGTCAATATTTTTTTACCAAAGCTTAAGCTGTAAGTAAAAAACTTAAACTACACGAGAAAGCAAGTAAATCATGATTAAAATAAGAAAATAAAGCAGCTTTTTTGTATATCACCTCCCAATTTTTTCTCTTATTTTATGATTTTGACAAAAACATATTGCATGGAAAGGAAATTTAATAATAAGCAAATTTGTTGTAAAATGAATAACATATTTAAATTTTGAGATTTTTATTTTCTTGAAATTATTTCTCTTGACCAAAAACGCTGTATTTTAATGATTACCAATAAAATAATTTAGATGAATTATTTTTGTTCCAAATTTCCCAAAAAGTCAAATTTAAATATATTCTTTAGATGCTAGTAAACCATGATCTTAACTTGTGGATTTTAGGAAAATACTGAAAATTTAACGCAGAATTAAAAATATACATGCACTTAAATTTTACTCGTTGAATGATATATATAGATAAAATAAACAGTTATCTGTAAATTAAGAACTATACTGATAACTGAAGAAAGCAACTCAATTTATCACAATTCATAATAGCTACATTTTTATGGACCTAAAAACTTTACAGGAAAAACAAAGATTTACAGGAAAATATAGGTTTACAGGAAAAACAAATTTTAAAGAAAACTTCTTCACAGGGTACAATTATACTGAATATTTGTAAGCTTATTTTGACATATTTTTTTACAGTTTATTATGTACTATATAAATATTATGTATATAATTTACAAAATTCATTATTAAACGTATAGTAAAGCATTTATAGCAAGGATTTATAATGAGCTTTATATCAAATATATTGCAAAATTTTAATAAAATCTTATTTTAGGGACACAAAAAATTCTATTTGATATAAACCAATACATCAAAAGTTCAAATATATATATATATATATATATATATATATATATATATATATATATATATATATATATATATATATATATATATATATATATATATATATATATATATATATATATATATATATATATATATATATATATATGTATATATATATATATATATATATATATATATATATATATATATATATATATATATATATATATATATATATATATATATAATCTTTAATTTAAATAAAAAATGTAAAGAAAATTTCTATGAATATAATTGTACTAAACATTTATAAAATCATTACAATACATTATTATCAGTTTAGTATGAACTAATTTTCAAAATACTTTGTTAATCTTGTTAAAGTGTAAAGGACTTATGCCAAAGATTTTTAAATTAATTTAGTTGAAAATTTCATAAAATTTAATAAAATATTATTTTAGGCGAACAAAAAAATTCTTGTTCACTTAGAACAATAGTTCAAAAGTTAATATACACGTTTATATACAAATCTATCATATTTCTATTTAAAAAGTAAAAAGAAAATATTACTTTTACATAAAAGGAGCTTAATTAAAATACTTTTCTTTTTTAAGTGATCTTTTATAATGACCTGAAAATATTCAGAAAATGAAATTCTTAATTTCTGAAGAAATATTGAATAACGTTTTCAGATAATAAAGTATTTTTCATTTCAAGACAGTCATCATTTCAAACCATCTGAAATGCTCTTGGAAATTTCTTATTTCAACGAATTTTATATTTTTTAAGGAAATGTCACCGGAGAAGAACCTTTGAAATTGTGGATATTGAAGTTATTGCATGCGGATATTGATATTTCCGATTTCAGGAAAAGAAACACATTTCATTAAAATAGTCTATGAAATTAGTTTTCCAGATTTCTAATGACATTCTGAAGAAAATAATTCCATCTTATATTATCTGAAATTATGAGACATTTTTTTTCAAACTTTCAGTTACGTATATGACAAAGATTAAAATTGTTCTTTTATAAATCTTTACTTTGATAAACTTTGCTTTTATTCACTGAACAAATGTATTTATGCTACTTATTTTAAAATTAAATATTCTGTAAATAAAAGTATAATTGATTATAAAAGAAGGATAAATTTCAATAATTTTAACTACAAATTTATGATTTCGTTTTCATAAATAATTTTAATAGTAATTTATATAGTTTTGCTACACATGCTGATTATAAATCAAATTATTCAAAACAGCTTTTTGCAGAGACAGAAATTAGCAATCATCTAAAATTTCTTGATAATTATTGAATTATTTCCCACAAGTTAGATACCAAGAGTCATTTAGTTATTTTCACAACAAGAGGAACTATGGTATAGGCTTACAAAATAAAGCCAATTGGTGTCTTCTGTAGATGCTGATCAAGGGATAAAAATATCATGCATCTCATTATAAAATGAGTTATGTTACATGAATGCAATCTGAGAATAATCTGATAACTGACAATGAGTAGTTTTGGAACCAAAATAATTATCGAATACAGTTGAGCTCTTCACTTTTACTATCATTTCTGTTTTGATTTGGTTTTGCAGTATTGATTTCTTTGTAAGTAAATTGAAAAATGACCAAAACGTATTTTGCATACAGTTGATGTGTCAAGTGAAATTTAAATTTATCATTTTGCTGTTAGTTTTGCCTACAGGTTTGTGTAACTGCTATTGCGTTATTTCGGTTTTGATATGTGTTTATTCGAAGAGAAAATTTTCTTGCTAAAGCTGGTGTGGGTTTGTACTTTTAATTGAGCTGAGAATAGTAATTTTCTTTTACTCTTTGACATAAACAATAACCTTGAATTGCTGTAGAGAAATTATCAAATTTAATAAACATTTTTTTGGTTTAGTATAGCATTCTAAAATGTTATGTTCCTATGCTCATGAACATGATTAATCAATCACATACACACTACAGGTCCTGAAAAACTTGTTTATAACTTTTATAATGCGAAAAATTATTGTCTTATTTCTCTCTACAAGAATTAATTATAATTTACTCTATCAGAAATTAAAACTGTTATACGAGAGTTTATCCCTCTAAAATTTAGAAATGATGCAGCTTGTCCTTTTTTGGACCTTGCGCCAGAAAACCGTACCAACCAACTAAAATTTAGAAAAATACCTAGATTGGTTAATTTACATGCTTCTTCTATCCAAGTAACATATTTTTATATTATGTAATAATTTCGTTTTAGTGATTTTTATGTTTTACTGTTTTGAAGTATTTTACTTAAAAGTTACGCCATAATGAGTACCCTTATCCCTTTAAAAATATCTCATCAAATTCACTAATATGAAGTTTAGTATTTTTTAATAAATAACTCAATTTTAGATTTGTTTATATATTACTAATGTATTTTACTTAAACACAACGATATACTTTAATTATATCTATTTTAAAATAGTGAAATCTAGTATTCATATATAATCACCGTTTTAGAATTTTTTCAATACTTTTGATATTTCATTTCCAAATGAAATATTTTGAAACGTAGAATATATTTAGGTATTACGAAAAACTTGAAATAAATTACTTTTTTTGCTTTAAATTTCTTATGGTATCTTTAATCAAGCTAAATTTGTTAGCATTCGACATCCAGTTCCACTTCTCTCGAGTTCGATTCTTTGTCTCTCAGACAAGGTATGGATTTTTGCGGAAGTTTGAGATTAATTTTAAGCTTTAGGTACAAGTCAAATTGTTGTGTATATATAAATGACATATAAGTACAAAATTAAATTAAATTATGCTTATCAAATATTCAAAAATTTTATAGTATTAATTATAAAATAGTGTTAAGATTTCCCTTTCAAATGTAATATGTGCAAACAACGATATAACTTTCAACAGAAAAATTAATTGAAATTGTTTTTTAGAAAGACTAATATTTTTGAAAATATACTTTAGCATATATTGAATTTATACTGATCTGGAGAATACAATTTAATTTAATTGTGTTTTAACTTTTAGTATTTCACATGTAAAGGTTTTAAAATATATAATGTTTAAATAAAATAAAATAATTATTTCCTTGTGAAATTTATTTTCTATATCTATTTAAAGTTCTAAACTCATCATAATAAACCTTATTTTAAGTAAAACCTATTGGTTAGATATTAAATCAAATCGACAATAATTTTGTACACTTACATCTTAATCAGATATTTATATACCATGTAGAATTAAATATACATTTTGTTTGCAAATATTTATTATGTTTCAAGAAAGGTAAAAGTTGCTATGCTTACTATTTAAAACCGTAAGCAATAAGAGTATGTGTTTTCTTAGAAGTTATCAAATTTTCTATCAGTTCATGTTATATTCTTTAGTTGAAATAAGGAATATGTTTTGATAAACGTGACTTGAAAATGTATTTTAAAAATTAACCATTAATAGTTTTATCTGCCTGTAATATTTTTACAAATAAAATGCACAGTATGGATTTCTACAACAGAAATTTCAAGACTAATGAGCGCATACGTGATGTAATGTTGATTCACCATGAAAAATATTGATTTTCTAAATAGATATCGTTAGCAAAATAAATTCCGTTAAAGATGCAATTTTACTTAAATTAAAAAAATAAAATTGTGTGACCATTTTATCAATACTTCGTCTATTTTAGTGTCAATATTTTCTGTGTAAACGTTTAAAACCTGCATAAATATTTTGATGTTAAAAAAGGATTAAATATTATATTTAAGAATTCAATTTTCATTGGACCAAAAAATAAGTATAATAAATTTATTGAAATTTAAAGAAAAAACAGCTGAAGTGAGTTGGAATATTTTCTAATTAATTAGTTTTAAAAATTATGGTAGAAATTTAATAGATATAAAATTAAGTTAAAAATATTTTAAAAATGTAATTTAAAAACCTCATAATTTAATTTGATTTAAAAGAAATCAAATTTCATAACCGTAAAAATAATATTAGCTCATTTAATTTGGTGAACTTTCTTAAGATTGTTGGCTTAAAAAACAAAAAGTTGAAAGCAAAATATTTATTAAAAAAACTTGTTTTTCTTTTATCAGTATTTAAAATTGGATCTTAAACATTTTTTAAACTGACGAAATGCAAAAAATAAATGTAAAATTATACCGTTTATTTGTACCAGAAAGTTAAATTTACTTTTAAATTTAACCAGACACTATATACAGAATCCTAAACGACTATTATATTAAAAAATTCTTTAAAAATACCAGTATCCAAAACTGTTTTAATGTTAATATGTAGCATACAAAATCCATACAAAGATGAAAATAAAATATTTATATATATTAAAAGTTTAGATATATTTCTACGTAAGGAAAGTATTTTCTTTACTATATATGCAATGAAATCCTAAATTCTTTAAATATGTGCTTAACATATAAAATTTTCCAAGCCATCCTATACTTTTATATGCAATTGTTTGAAAATAGAGAATAAATAACATTGAAGGAAAATTTAACATATATTATATTAATGTCAGTTTTTCATAGCATTATGTAATATATTTCCAAAATTATTCCTATATGCATTCTATCTTGTGCTCTTTCTTTACACAAATACTATTTATACATATTTTCAGGTCATAAAAATACAAAGGATTCTTTGCATAAAAAGAGATGTTCATCTTAAAGAATATTTTAAATTGTTTTCTATTTTTACTGAAATATTTTTTATTATCTCTGCTTAAACTACCATAAATAGATTCAAGACTTTTACACGCAAAGGAAAATTTTGTAAAACTAATGTAGAATTATAAGGTAATTTTGCGTTAAAATTGTTTTACTAGAAGAGTCGAAATACAGAAGTCCTTTATAGTTTATAGAATATTTATGAAAATTATATAATTTATATATTTACTGGTTGAAATGAAATATTTATTGTGAGAAATACTTATTTTGTTATATCATATGATTTATATGTTTATATCATATGATTTCAATACATTTGAAGCAAGAAATATATTCTAAAATGTTGGATGAACCATAATAAAAGATTATTTACCCAATCAAGTCATCAAATACAAAACAAATGCAAATGTATGATTTAAAAATTAATTTGAAAATCAGGATTTAGAATAACTAAAAATGTCTTCACTTAAAAAGATTCAGGGAACAGAATGTTAAGCTATAGAAAAGTTATTTCAAGCAGGAAATGTACGAAACTTAAGTCTTCATTTTTTGTAGACTCAGGAAGTTTGGTATTAACGATTAAAATTTGCAGAAATCTCCAAGATATTTTCTAATTTAAAATACAGATTATAAATGAGTTGTGATTTCTTGTTTGAAAAGAATATACTTTAATTGGACAAAGTGCCAGGTTGACGAAAAATAAACGAAAGATTGCTTTTTTTCAATGGTAGATTTCCTGTTTAGCATGAAATCGAGCACAAATTTGATATAAGTAAACGAATTCTAAAATTTTTAATTATCATTTGCATTTAAATGGAATATCTTTGCGTAGAGGCATAAAATTTCGATGTTTTTCCCTTGAAACCATTTACTCCATTTCAATTAATTCTACAGGAGTAAAAATGATGCTTTCTATACCCTGATATCATGGGGTCATACTTTTCAAGATGAAACATTCCAGTGCATATGAAAATTTACTTCATTGTGGCTCTGAGCTCTAAGAGCATGTACTTTACGCAGCCTTAGGAATACTAATTACACCTTCCTTAGGAATGATAATTTCCTTATTGTGTGAATTATCCGTACTTCATATCATTTTATGTATAATACGTGGTTTCCAAAAAAGTGTCGTTTCAAAAGAGTTGTATTAAAAAGAGGCATTGAAAGAGGTTTACCAAAGATTACTTTATTTGCTATTTTATTTCTCAGATTGAATCCATTTCATATTGATATTACTGTTCCACTAATAATGTAATGTACTTCTAGAGTTTGCTATTTTGACACTTCTATTTACTAAAAGAGCAAAATTATCTAATAAATTATTTTATTTTCATTGCTTACAACTATACTTTAGAAATTTTTACAGGATATTCATATGTAAACTCTCACAGTTATATTTATGTATCATTTTTCTCTCTTTACATATAAATATCAGACCACAACATACACTCACAAACAAAAGTTGATTATTGTTAGATCTAATGATACTTAATATGATGGCTATTGTACAACCATTATATCGTACAAGGAGTTATTTACCTATCTTATTAGAAGATTTCGAAGAAAGTGAAATGCACATAAAATACACACATTTATCAACTATAGAATTTTATTTAAACACACACAATTATGTAATAAGATACTTGTATTTTTTCAAAAATAATGTGCTCAAAGTTTATCATATATTGATTTTTTTCTAAAATATCCGTGTATATCCGAAATTCGTCTATTAAATTTTGAAGAATGTAGCAGCATAATATATTACAAAAATTCTTTAGATAAAAGGAAAAGTAGTTAATTTTATTTCCATAAATAAGACAAAATTTTGAAGTTGTTTATAAGTACCAAACTTAACATTTTTGATATCATTTACCTTTTGAAGATAAGAATATTTATCTATAAATCCATCCAGCGCAATTTATCCAGTGCAAATGCACCAAATAAATTCTTGTAAGTTACAAAGTCTTTCTATTGTACTAAGCAAAGATTGATTATTAAATTTACAAGTCTCAGATCTCTAATCTTTTGAGATTGCAAAATTTTAGCGCTATCAAACGAACGGCAATTCTTCTGAATTTTAGAACAAAAGAAAAAAACAAGGAATAATATGCATGTCTTACTAACCCCCATGTGAGTTGGAGAATTTTCTTTTATATACATTTCTCTGTTTTCTATCATATACATAATACTTTAATATGTAAAGTTTACTTTATAAATAGAGTGAAAGAAAATAATACTCGCATGTGCATTTTTCGAATGCCTAACAGAAACAATAAAAAAATTAAAATCACATTTCTTTCTGTAAATCATTGTAAGAAAAAACTTTTCCTAGAAAAGAGAGAGTGTATAAGGGTGGAATCAATACCATTTTAGCGAAAAAACTAGTGAAATTGCTTTAAATCACAAAGGGATTTCATTTTGAGGATTTATAGCATCGCTGCTATTTTAAAGCATGTGTTTTGTGAAGTATAAACAAAGAAAAGCTTATGTTTTTATTCGAATAAAGTCTTGTTTTTTTCTGATAAAATATTTATTTATGCTTATGTGATTTTTCAGAAATAACTGGAAACAAATACCCATTTAATTCCAAAGAAACGTGAACGAAACATTTTTCCTACTAAGCTTATCTGAAATGCATACCATGCAGTTGTAGGAGTGAACAAACTACGACTGGGCAGAATAAAAATACAACAAAATGGAAACATAATGTAATATCTAAGAAGCTTAGCAAAAATATGTATTTCAAATATTCAGATTTAAATGTAATAAAATCTGCATTAAATATTTCTAATTTTATAAATTGGAAAGTTGCGCTCTTATGAAGAGAATATAATTCATTTTAAAAATGTGTCTCAAGTGTGCTGTTTTAGAGTGGATATGAATATGTATGAGGGCATGTTGGTATTTCAAAGTACTAGAGTTTTATCTTAATTAAGTTCCAAGGGAAAATTAAAATTAATATTTATATTACAGAAAGAATTAAAAATTATACAGGAGGCATTAAATGTAGATTAAAATTACACAGCAGATTTTCATAATAAAACTATTGAATCATGTATCAAGAATTTGTTTTTTTAAATAGCAACTGTTAGAAAAATTGAAAAAAATTTTAATATTAGTTGTATTATCAACCAGAGCTTTTAGCTTTTTAATAAATCTAATATTTGTAGCAAAATAATTAAATGTTCAAGGAAAACAAATTAAAAGTGTCACTGGTAGCGCAACCATGTGAGAGTTTTGCACTTAAAAGCCCTACAGTAGAGCTATACACAAAACTTAAATATGCTATAAGTTATTAGATTTTTAAAGTTGGTATAATACAATTTTCGATGATAATATTTCTAATGAGTGAGATTATTCATTGGTTATACGTTGATAAAGTTTCACTAAAATCGGAAGAACACATGATTTTAACAAATGTATATCAATATACATTCTCATAACTAACGTCAGGTAAAACTTTCCTAATTTATTATAATTACGTAAAATAAACTTTAATACGACGTTAATTAGTGACGTTGATGGAAACTAGATCTAAATTTCGTACATAAATCAACACATTTATGATATCAAAAACCTGAGAAATATTATGAGTGCCGAAATTAGTATTTTTTAGAAACTTCTTTATTATCGTTTAGTTAATAATAAAAAAAACAATTTATTGCATTTCTTTTGAAAAAAGTGGACTGGAAAATATGACGATGAAGTGTGAATCACTAGAATTCATGTATTAAGGTATTATCGAGAATATTGAATAAGAAAAGCAAGCACAAAAACGTACTGAATGCTGTCGGAGTGTTGTTTTAAAGCTTTAGTAATTCAATAAAATAATGAAGTTTAACGTTGTCCCCGAAAATATATAAGTCCCCGAATAATAAGTCATCAAAGTAATGATGATTGACTAATCTTGTAACATCTTGATCAGACATAACAAGCAACATTACAAAGACTGTTTATTTTGATAAAATGATGTGTCTTTAGTCAGATTATCTGTATAAAATTTCATTAGAGAGTCTTTTATGTCCATGCATCAATGATGGGGTTTCTGTTGACCACACAAATAAATTCAGATTTGTTTGAAAATTTCTCCCAATTGAAATGTCATTTTTATCGTCCGAAATTATACAGGCAAAATACTGATGCCTTATGTTTACATTACACTATAGTCACCAACGTGTCTTTTACATTAACGTTTTGTAATAACTGAATCCTTATAGAACGAACATTTTTGCAGAACATGATCGAGACTAAAACTTTTAGCTCATATGGAGTAGTAGCAAGTATGTTTTTATGACATAAATCCACTTGATCACGTTCATAACATACACGGAAAATGCATTGCTGCAAGATTAAAAGCTTATTTTACTTTGTATGTGGAATTTACATTTTTGCCGGGGTAAAATATATTCCAAAATGTAATGTTGATAGATGTTTTGTAATTAATAACTTTCCAATTTTTCTTATTTTTTTATATCTGTATTTTTTAGATCCATATTTTTTATATGAAAATTAATTTCAAAATTAATATATAGAAGTGATTAGCAATTTCTTAAGTTATTCTTATAAATTCTTATATTATTGAAAATAAATGCTAAACCAAAATGGCCCTTAAAAGTTTTAACCTTAAAAACATAATCAATATCCCCATTTACAAGAATAATGAAGAAAGCATTATTTTGCTAAAAAATTTTACTTTGAAAAACAAATGTTAATTTTAAATTTCTTTCTTTCTTAAGATAAACAGTATCAGACATTGAATCAATTATATTTTTAATCAAAAATTTTAGTAAAAAAGAAAAGAAAATATTTCCGTAAATTATATTATACTAGAAGAAACTTTTATAGAAATTTTACTTAATTTTTATGTATTTGTGGTAGTTTACAAGATCTAATTTTTGGTGAAATAGGTTTTTTTTCAAATTTTTAGACGTATATTTATTTATCTCAAGAAAGGTGTAATTCTTAAATTGACAAATAATTGTTATAACTCATCTTACGTAATACTGAATATAATATTCATGCACCTATTGATTTATGGTAAATGTTACCGAAAAAACACGATTGATTGTATTTGATTATCTTGAATTTAGATACTAAAAGTATTTTGCTAAGTGTTTTGTCTGTTAAAATTCCGTTTGGTAAATTTTGGTTTCTATATAAACTATAAAATAACTTTTAATAATTATAACTTTTTATGTGCATGCATACATAATTAGATCTACGAAGATTTGAAAATATCTCATTTTAATGCTAGATCAGTTATCAAGTGACCCTTGATAGAAAATTTGGACTTATTTAATTTGGTATACTTCAGTTTATATAATTATATATATATATATATATATATATATATATATATATATATATATATATATATATATATATATATATATATATATACATTTTAAAGATAGTGGTAATAAATTTTATATATATATATATATATATATATATATATATATATATATATATATATATATATATATATATATATTTAACTGTCTTATAAAAAGGTTAAAATAATATTTATTGCTTAAACTTGTGTTTTATTTCTTAAAGCTAATTCAATGGTTATATGAATTTTAAAAAGGAATCTTAGCGAAAATAATCAAAATTTTAGATGTATGGGATGAAACTCAAACTCAGTTTTATATTTTATTGAAAAGACCTCAATCAGTGTGTGGTTTGATTTATTAAGACTGATCAATAAATCCACCTATTAAGGGGGCAAATGGGTTTCAACTATAATCAAATATAAGTTGCTGGTGTATTAAGCTGCAATTCATCGACGAACCTCTCACGACACTGACAATTTATTTAAGACTATTTATTGAAAGAAGAATTTATTGTGTATCAACAAGACAAATACGTGGACGGAAATCAGACGGTTAATAAAGGGATAATATGGCCCTTTGTATACTTATTCAAAATTTTAATCGCTGAGACTAAATGAATACATTTGTATGGCATCGGATTCCCCTTCTTCCTTCCCATATATTTTTTCCCCAAAAATAACGAAAAAACGAATGTTTTCCAAAAATAAAAATGATTTTTAATTTTTCGAAATAGTGTTTTTTTGAACTGTGTTGCTTTCCCAAAAGACCCAAGATAGAAAATTGGAATCTGGATGAAAGTTTCACCACTCCAGTATTTAATAACATTCTAATTAAAGGGAATTTTCAAATAATTTAAACCGTATTCAATTTGTTTCAAATGAGCTACGTGAAAGGTCTACAATTGTGTTCCAAAAGAGTGTTTTAAAAAAAACTTAGTATTGAACATTTTTGAAAATAATGCGTAATTTTTGTAAATCCTACTGTTGCACACGATTTTTTCTGACAACCGCACCCAGCCAGTTATTTGTGTGTGTGTAAACATTTCATGGAACGTTTGCCTCTTCCTTTATTTTCGGATTCAGATGTCACCATGTTTATTTAAAAGCATATTTTAAAATTAGGATTCATAATAAATAAAGAATTTTCTTTAATATATATATATATATATATTTATATATATATATATATATATATATATATATATATATATATATATATATGTGTGTGTGTGTGTGTGTGTGTGTGTGTTTTAAATGAGAAAATTGGATATTTGTAAACTCTTAAGAACTATCAGTAGTGAAAATTTAAATATTATATTTATAATAAATATTTAACACACACACACACACACACACACACACATATATATATATATATATATATATATATATATATATATATATATATATATATATATATATATATATATATATATATATATATATATATATATATATATATATATATATATATTCGTAATTGAATGCCTAAATATGAGACGAAATTGTTATCTTTTACAATTTGAGTAAGTTAAATATAAAATAAATTTAAATTTTAAATCATTTTTTAGAAAAGAATGTAAAAACCATTCTGCAAGCATCAGCTTTTTTCAGCTATTTAAACATAAAAATGCCGACTACAGAGAATAAATATAAAAACTTTTGCTGAACACACATTTTCTGCATGAGCTGAAGAATTCTATTGAGGAAAGAGTAAAAAAAACCAGGTAATGATTAATTGTTTCCTGTGTGTGTGTGTGTGTGTGTGTGTGTCAATGATACATTACTAGGACATTAGCTTTGCACTTGAATAAGTTTTGCAAATCTCTTTGGTGTAGGGATAAGTAGCAACTCTGAAAGAACACCTTACATGCCATTAAATGCAAACAAAAGTATGCATTAACATTAAATTTATTGAAGTATAACATAATTTACTTTATTTTATGCATTTATTAGCAAATTTAATGAACACTAAAAAAGAAACTTTTTTTTAAATAATTTACACCAAAATTATACTTTGCATATTTTGTCTTTGAATGTAGTTTTCACTGTAAATTACTCCTCAAAGCATTCAAATAACACTAAAATGTGTGTCTATTTTTTGTTCATAACCAGGTTAAAAAAAGTCAAATCATTCAAAAATTGAAAATGCTTAAAAATAAAATTTATACCAGTATCACACTAAATTATAACGTAAATTTTCAGACTCATAGATTATCAATGATTACGTTTCCATTGGTTTGGTTGGTTTGTCACTTATGGATAAAGTTTTGTACACTAGAGCTAATTAGTTAAGAACTTAAAAGTGGATTTTTCAAGCCACTACAAGAATACATGTCTGAAGTGGGATTCAAGCCCACGAGCTTTTGAAGCAACGGTCAGAGCGTCATTTTCCGTTGGTTTATACATTCCAATTATAAATAAACAAACTAAATTGAAAAATGAAGTTTTAAGATTTATACATTAATTTATATACTAATAGAATATATTATATGTATTTATGGAAAATCATTTGGATTAATTCGCATGTTTTTTCACGAATAATGACATAGTTATCAAAGAAATGTTTTCATGTTTCTTGGAAATTTCAGAACTAATTATCATTTCAGAATTAATTGTGTATTGCCTAAAATTATTCTTGTAATATTAACAAAATATTTACTGTATTTAACATGGCCTTGAATTTAAAGTCAATTTACTTTACAAATGTGTAAGGTATATAGAATTTACGCATATTTTTAAAATTTTCTGACATGACTATCATTTTATATCACTTTTTTAAATTTATATTTTTATAATATTTGCCTACATGTAATAAATATATAAATACTTCATATTTTGTGCAAATAATTACAATCTCTGAAATTAAATCAATTTTGTTTCTTTTAAAATTTAATTTTTACCTTAAAAAATCATGTAATTTTGATTAAATAATCAGAACTTCTAAAAATAATCATTTTGCATCTAATATTATTAATTTAATAATTTGTAAATAAAGGAGACAATTATACACTACAATAGCAATAAGAAATATATAATTGAAAATTATATGAAAGGTTTCTCTGCTTATATTTGTACTCATTATGTTAAGTAAAGTAAATTTTTATAGCTGAAGTCTTGTTGAATGTAACAAACCATTCGATTTCTTAATGCTTTCAGGAGCCCTTAATTTCAAGGAAAAAGCCCTGATAATATTGGTGACTTGGAGAAGGATATTGCACTTCTGATTCTTAAATGTTCTTCTGTCGCAATGATAACGTTAGTGTTTTCCTGGTTTTCTCCCGTTCGACACTCTTATATGATCTACTATTTGAGAAAAGACCTCCTAAAATGCAATTTACTTGCTGTATATTAAACTGCCTCCCAAAAGCATAAGATCTTTAAGCTGTCCACAGGGTGTGAAAGAGTTACCAACAGGTTTTAATCGTAGCTTTTAGAAGTAGAGTTATATTCTTCAAGATGATTAGTTTCAGGTTTGATTCCAGCTACTCCTTAACAATGACGGATGGATGTTGCATTTCAGCATTAGCGTTTGTTGGGGTATGTGCTTAGATGTTCACCAGATTTCTTTCCCTGTTACGTATCTACGTATGAATATTGAAATATTATTGCAAATATGCAAATTTTTTACGTAACAAAGTGAATTTCTTCTTTTATATAAGAAATTAATTTTTTATAAAGCTGTTCTGAATTTTATAAAATAAAATAAATAAAAACTAATTAAATTTGTCATCGTTTATCTGTTTTCAAATTTCATATTAATTTATACATTAAGGGAATTTGAAATCAGAAAGAATAATTTATTTTCCTTCCTTCAGAATTTCCCCCTATTCTTTTATCTAGCATTAAAATTGTATTCCCTAGACTCTGAAATAGTCCCCTTTTGCTGTTCTATCTCAATTGATTTATTCGAACAATAAGAAATAAAAACATACCCCTAATGTGGAACTTCCGATTTTATAAGATTTCCATCCAAAAGCTCCCTTAAGATTTGTTGAGAAAAGAATTTCTCTGATTATTTTCAGATCGGACATTTTTTTAAAGAAGACTTCAGTAGTTTTCCTAGTTTAGCTAGAAAATGAGGCCATGTCGCTCTAGAAAATCAAAAATAGAGCACGTTTAGTAAGGAAATATTTTTATGATAAAGTTTTATAGCAAGGGAATTTCATTCTTCGCAAATAAATGCATTTATATTGATTTGCGCTCGTATATTATTAGGCAATAAAGTCATGGTAGCAATTCGTTAGAATAAATAGTGCATTCTTGAAGTTATTTGTTTTTATAAAAAACGATATAAATTTAACATTTGTCTCAGAATGAAAAAAAATTATGTTTGGCTACTTTTTTAATCATCTAAAGAGCGAAATTTTTTAATTTTTGAATATTATCTTTCTTGATTTTGTCTTTCATGGGAATTTTATATTTTCTTTATAACATTTCCTTCATTATTATAGTTATTGCTGTTGTCATAGGAAAAGTTTGATTAGTACACAGTTCAAAACAAATTAAATTGGTATAATTTTTAAACCATTATAAATTAAAATTGTTAAGATTTTCATAAATTATTATTTTTATTAAAATATATGTACTCTATTAGATGTAAAAATATAGCATGGGCTTATGGAAATATTATAAGTTTGTGGAAACCCAAACAAATAATATTCGCAGTTAATTTCATAAAGTGATAAAAAATGTTAAGTGAACAATAGGAAGAAAAGTATTTTTTTCACACTAATGAAGCAAACGATCTTAAAAAAAGAAGGTGCAGTTACTGACCATGGACCTCCACTTAAAATAAATTATCCCCTCACACACATTTGACACACTGATCAATTATGGACAGAGTAAAAAATGCAAGTCAAATTTGTTGGAAATATCATTGGTAAGTCAAAAAAACTTTTTTACAGTAAAATAATAGCCTGATGACACACGTCATTAACATAGACGCATTATCCTGTTGAAAAGTACCATTTCTTAGTCATCTTACAAAAGCTTTTTTTTTCTTAAATTTACAACAGTTTTTTTTCCCACGTCACAAATACACATTTGTTGACTCCCAGAATGATGAACGTGAGATGAGATAAGGGATAAAGAATGTTAACATGTACTTTCTTGTTAAATTATTAATAACCCAAATGTCAAAATTTGATTTCAAAATAGCATTATTCCTTATTAAAATACAACAGCTATTGAAAAATTTCAAATTATTGTGTAAAATTTATTTTTAAGTAAATTATTTTATGATTTACTAAATTAAATTTTGCTGAAAAAGATTAAATGATTTTTAAGAAATTTCATATTAATGATTTCATCTAATATTTCTCCAAAAATTTACTCATATAAACTAAAAATTATCATCAATGAACTTTTCTTGAGGAAAAGTGTAATGCATTTAAAATTTCACAATTTATACTTATTAAAGAAATGTATATGACTGTTTTTTCTTAAAAAAGTGTAAAGAAATTATTAAATTCAATATTATCATTATTCAGTATTATTTAGTAAAAAATGACTAAGAATAATTGTTTTGTTAAGTTTTTTATCAATGTGGTAAAACATGTGAAGAGCTTAATCATTCCTTTTGAAATATTGATTACGTAAGTAAAGTCATTAAAATAAATAATAAAAATCATAAATCAACAGTTAAGGAAATCATCGTGAAGCCAAAATTTACACATCTAATTGTTTCATATGGTAAACCCAACAGTTGAAGAAAATATTTCGTAACCTAGATAAAAATACTTCCACACTTTTAAAAATTGTATACCGATAAAATTATTAAAAATATATCTTAACCATTCATTATTAATTTTAGTAACGATAAATTAAAACGCGTCTATATAAAAATTTTTAAAAAGTAAATCTTAATTAAGATTAAATTTATAATGAAATAGTTTATTTAAATTTTAAGAGAGAAAAGTGTTAAAAATGTCGATATGATTTCATAAAATGAATGAATATGTGTTGATGAAAATCAAAGAAAATTCATTCCTGGGATTTCCACCATTAATATATAAATGGTGGAAATTAGTTTAAGTTTTGGTTTATTTTATTAATATTACTGTGTACTTAATAAACTAATAGATATTTCATTACAGAGAACTAGTTAGAAATATTTTAATCTTGAAGTAAATTGTTATTTTTATCTTACTTTTTCAAATATCAAGTATTAAAACAATGATACGTATACATTCTCTTTATGAAATCATTATGGGCTGGACTACGAAAATCGACAAAATACGATTAATGGATTGCCATTTTGTTGAAGACATATTTTCTTCCACCATTTAGCTTTATTTAATCATTTTGAGGTATAAGAACAAATCGATTTCTATTTTTGCTTTCACTGATCATTAGCTGATTACTTTATACCATCCAACACAGGAAACGATTACTATTTCATGATATGAGGTAATCTATGCATAAAATAAATTAATGTGAAGAATTTATTCCGAGAATAAATGGAGATATGAGTTTGTCACAGTAAAATTATGAATAAATATTCTCGTTATTTTATGTTATATGAATTTTGAATCTTAAAATATTAAAAAAAATAATAATAAATGAATTTTGAATAATAAAACATTAAAAAATTAATCTTAAATGAATACAAATAATTTTACTTAAATTAACAATCTTACACTAAACTTAGCAATTTTTCTGATGCAGAGATTAAAATTAAAATTCATGTAAACGTACATTTTCCAAAATATTCCATAAGGATTTGGCAAAACATGAATAAAATATCTGTGCACATATACAAAATTATGAATTATTTTATACGAATCATATTGAATTTTAATATAATTCGTATATATATATATATATATATATATATATATATATATATATATATATATATATATATATATATATATATATATATATATATATATATATATATATATATATATATATATATATATATATATATATATATATATATATGTAGTGTTAACTAGAAAATTAAAGAGGTTTAATGTTCATTATTTTGCTTAATTAACACAGAAATAGTATTTAGCAGTTGCATATATTTTATAAATTATAATAAAATGGTTATACTTCAGCAATCTATAACTATCCGGATTTATATTTCGGTATAAATTTATTTACTTTTTTTAATTGCACACGTGAACATTTATATATGTACTAAATTTATGAATGGGAAAATATGAATACATTAATTGAATTCTTTTATTTATTTTATGCATTATTAAATAATTTATACAATTATACATTTGCTAAAATTACAGAAGTTGTTTAATGGCATTGCTAAACTTTTTTAATACTATTTAAATAGTGTACTTTATTATATCTTCATAATTTTAATATATTTATATTTACTTAAGAAATAGTTGAACACGTTTTTAGGAACGTTAAAATTATAATCAAAGTTTCGACATCACTTTTAATAAAAATGGTTCAAAGAAGGAGAGAATTAAAGTGATAAAATACATCCATTACATATGACAAGTTTGAGGATATATTTTTGGTTTCTTTTCATTAATATGAATTAATTCACACAATATATAGTTTGAATGATAACAATGTGTTACGAATACGCCCAATATATCTTTAGCATAGATGCTTTTGTCGATGCTAGAGCAAGAAAGCTCTAGCATCGACACTTATTTAAAACGATTGAAATTTTCCTTTTTTTCACTCTTTTTAAAAGAATGTAGGTTAAAAATTTTATCACTTTAAAATAAAATTCTGTAGATTAATATTTTGGTCACTACTTTAAAATAAAACACATTCATTGATATTGCAACAAAAAATTAAATTTAACAACAAACTGAACTATTATATTCAGAGAAAATATGAAAGAAAATGATTTTTCATTTTGAATTTTCTAAGAATAAGCAAAAATATAATACTTATTCAACTCGATTATTAGGATATTTTCTAAGTTCGGTTAAACTGTTTGGGGATTCAATTCCCATAGGTGGGAACAGTTTAACCGATCCATAAGCGATAATAAACCCACAAAAAGTTTAATCGAACACCAGAGTGCTAACCGTTCGACTGGCAACTCGGCGATGAAAATTAGAGATTTTTTCTAATTAATTTCTTTGAAAATATAAGTTTAATTATGTATCTTGACTATAATATTTGAAGTAGAATTTACATATATATCTTTACTTCCTGAAGTTCATATAATGTAACCTAATTTTTAATATTACAAAATACTTTACAAAGAAAGAGAGAAACAGCAGAAATAACAAATTTAGCTTCTTAAAGGTAATCGAGGTCTAACAAACCATATCTAGTTATATTAGCATATGTCAAAATTGAATAACTTAAATACACAAATATTTATTTATTATAAAATAAAAATAATTTCTTTTAAAGACGATGTCATTATCTTTCATCTATTTTCCAATATAAAATTGTTTTGGACATTTGATTGAACTAATGACTATAAAATGCACAAAACTGCGACATGTTTCGCGTTCGCAGAACATTTCTTTTGACTATTTTAATAATAGTAATATTTATTAAATAATTAGATATCTTAAGTGTGTAAAGTACTTTTAAAACTAATTTTACAGTGCTTATTCCAAGAATTTTTTGCAATTCCAGTGTTTATCTCTGTTTACATAGCCAGAATGTTTGGATTCAAATCTTTTAATAAGATACTAATGATAGTAGATATTACACATTTTCAAATTACTAAATGAAATTCGAATGTTTTGTGTGAATTGAAATCAAAATTATCTAAGCTGTTTCAAACTGTAATCTAGTAAACTTGTGAGTACAACTACAAATGTAAATATCTTCATTCTTGTAAATTTATTTTCGTCAACTTTAATGTCGCTAATCGTATATATTCCGCTCAATCTGGAGTTATCAATATTTTATAAATGGTGTGTAGAATATTATCTCTTGAAAAATGTTCTTAAACTAAAAAGATTTTATTAATTTTTTATAAATTTTGCAAAACATGGATGACCAGATATAAGTCCGGAGATTAAAGCATTTAATAGAAATAAATGGTTACGAAGAGAAAATCAATTATTTTTTTTAATCTTACACTTTTCCTCATTTTTCAGTTCGTGTTGAAAGTGTTTCCTAAATTCCGGAACTCCCCACTTTCACTTTTATCTTTCAATTGATTTCCTTGAACAACCGATAAAAAAAGAAAGAAAAATAGCATACGCTCTATGTGGGACTTCCGACTTCTCAACGCTCCCATCTATAGTCTCCCTTGAGATTTGTGCGGGTAAGAAAAAAAAACCGATTCTTTTAACTTGGATTTTTTTTAGAAATCTAAGAAACTATATTAGCTTTTAAATCGCAGTTGGGAAATAAATCTGTGCTATTCTAAAGGATGAAATACGGTGCATATTAAAAAATGAAATACTTTTAAAACTTTTCCATTGATTCTTTTTTGATCTTCAAAATAAATACGTTTATATTGTTGTAGTTTATCTATGATGTCGCTAAAAAGTGTATTTTAATATATTCAATCTGTCCCCCAAGTTTCAAAAATACCATTAATTTTTCTTGTTTAAATGAATAATGTTATTTATATAAAATTAAAAAGAAATATATAGTAAACTGCTAAGAAAAAAAATTTTTCTTGAGATTTTTTCGTGTTTACATAGTACTATTTTCGTGGTTAAAACACTGCAAACAATTCTAACTAACTTACAGCTTTCATACATAACCTTAAACAAATTTATAAAATTAAAATTATGTTAATTTGTAATAAACTGTAAAAATAAACTGTAAAAAGTATAATCCTTAAAAAATATGAGAATAAAATGGTGTATTATTTCAAATTTTGATTTTCAATTTAATTGAATTCGCTTAAAATATTTGCAAACTATATTTCATTTCGGTAAAAGCAATATTATTTTCAGCCTATTTTGCATGCATGCAGCAGCATTTTTATAATTCTTAGTTTCATCACTTGTTCAAAATCACTTTTAATACTAGTTTAATTGACGTGTATGATATTTAAAGTACAAAACACTTTATCGCAGGGAAGTGAAGAAAAGATTGGGTTGATAAATCCTGACCACATTGCGCAGTCTTTAAAAGTGATCCAAGGCCAATAAATGATAACCTTGGATCTATTAATTATCTCTCACCTGGGTTCATCTCCTGTCTGGATTCTGTCTGAGAGCTTAAGTTCTGTTCAATACCTCTCCAACTGGCAAAGAGAGTGAGATAGTACTGGTATCGCAATAATTAACAAACTCAAGCATCTCTCGTCCTTCCAAGAAGCTCAATTTCAGTGGATACTTTCTCATAGAGGCATCTATGGCAAAGAAACAGCAGCAATAATGGCTAAAAAGGGTTCTTGGGGACACTTAAGCGCCTCTGATTCTTTAACATACTCTGAACTTTCTTCAAGGGCTACAAGATCTGACAGTGCCTCCTGGAACATCCCTCCAGTGCACTACTGGTATCAGGAAATAAGACCTGGAGTGGTTTTGTCCCTCTAGTGTAGCAGAAGTGATCAGACTGCCATTACAAGATTTTAAAATGGACATTTAATACCTCAATGTTACAGTAACGGGAATAAGATATTTCCTATCTGCTTAACGTGTCGCAGAGAGCAGGTGACTCCTGATCATATTTTGGATTGCCTGGGGCTTTCCAGACTAGATTTATATTGAAACCCAATCATGTGGATTGGACTTTTTGAGAGTGAATAAATTCATACACCTGGTTTAGCTCTGCTAAACCCATGAGATAAGTGACAACAACAACAACAAAACACTGCTGAAGAGAAATATTTGGCGTATTTGTAATGAATAAAATTAGTTTCAGTTCCAAAAATTATAAAAATGTCTTAGCATAGTTTTTTTCTCAACCTTAGCTTAAGTGCATTTAATATACCTTATTCCTATTTGTAACTATTTGATCACGTAAAAAGTTTCAAATCATACGCAGTTTTGTTTTATTATAACAATAATTATTATATGAAAAACAATTATTTTTAAAAGAAGTAAATTTTAATGTATTACAGTTTTATTTTTTTGTTATTATTTTTTATAAAAAAAGCAACATTGTAAATAGAAACTTAGCAATATATGCAAAATATTTGTTTATAACTATATATAAAATAGTTTTAAATTTGTAAACTTTTTAAAAATCTAATAAAAATTCTCATTTTATAAACTATTTAAATGACAAATTTTGAATTTGCAATATAGAGAATATTATTACATGGTATTCAATGTGAAGTATTGATAATTAACTTTCAAAAAACTTGCTCTATAATCTGTAAGATACATTTTTTAGGCATTTATTAAAATTCGTTTACGCATCAATACATTTATAGGCTAGCAACATATACTGTTTAAATAAAAAAAAACTAGATATCTATAATAATTTAGATTAGTCAAAGTATGATGTAGCAACTTTATTTTAAATTTTAGATTAATTCTTATAAATCTGCACAACTACATGTTCTTTCAAATCCAACTCCACCCTATATTAGTCTTCGTAGTTCTTTCATTAAGACTTTATTTGCTTGAAATTATTAGCACGCGATGGGAAAACTTATTAATACTTAAGCCAAAATAATTTATCTGTCATGGATTTTGCTGTCAATTAATTATTAAGAAAATATTTCACATTTGGAGAATTGCTTAAGAGTTAGCAACAATTAAATATGTTGTAAGTGAACTCTTAGGTAATGAATGTTCTTCTTAAATAAATTACCTATAAGATATTTGAGTTTTATTTTCTAGAATTATAGATTTTAATAATTTGTGTGCGTTAAGACAGACACATGATAACATTAAAATTATTAACGAAAAATATTTAAGTAAATTTCTAGCAAGTAATACTTTCTCATATAAATATAAGATTTTTAATATATATTTTTATTATTTATTATATATTTAAATTTATATTATAGTTGAGACTCTTAAGAATCCATTAATATTTAATGAACAAAAAGATAAAATTTGAAGAAGTAATTGTATAATTCTGTGTCCTGAATTAAAACTAAAATACTTGGGCCTTACAAGCATCTATCGCTTGTATTTTGTGCTACATAATATTCTGAAGCAAATTTTTAATAGTTAAGTGTTTATAACTTTCCGTTAATTACAGTTTCTAAGTAAATAAGCTGTGATCAAATTACAATGTCTGCACTAGATTTTAAATTTAAAGAATAACAATATGAAAAGATTTCAGTAAATATAAGAGAGTTTATTTGAGATAAGAGATAACTTCTATTGTATTACAATAATTTAAGAAAATTGCATTCTATGTTAAAAATCTACTAAATAATATTCCATTTTATTTTGAAACAAATCAGTGTAAAATTTGCAAAAAATATTTAAATTTTATTAAATGTTTGCCGATTGTATCAATAAAGTCTCTTTATTTATATGAAAAATATTAATTAAATATACAGGGTTTTCAGCTTTTATTTTAGTAATTTTATTATTAATTTTTGGTAAACTTCATAATCATTTTGGTATTACTAATTATCAGAAAATAAATCTTATATTTTTTATATTAATCATACCTTTTTATCATTCAGATGTCTTGTCTCATTTGTCAAAGCGAAGTTAAATGATTCCATTTTTACTATAATTATCTCAAGTAAGAGTATAAATAAAAACACAAAGATGGGAGGTTTCAAATGTAAATGAATAAATATATAAAACTATAACTGAAAATATTTTATTAAGAAAAAAATTTATTTTTACTTTAAATTATAGATTTTTCCTAAATAATTCTAAAAGAGATTATCATCAGTCACATATTCCAAATTTGAAATACGTTTTTAAATATTATATAGTTCTCAAATCATTCTTTATTATTAAATATATTTTTTAACTGAAAATATGTTCCATACGTATACAACTTTCCAAAATAAATATAAAATAAATAAAAAAATTATCTATTCTTCTTTAAATTCAAAATTGTTATGTTTATATATATATATATATATATATATATATATATATATATATATATATATATATATATATATACTATATAATATGTGTGTGTGTATTTTAAAGGACTAAAAATTTATTCCATGTGAATCGAAAAAAGTATCAAATTTCTTCAACATTCTATCAATAAATATTATTCCCTAAAAAATGCCTTATCATACCTTTCAACCCATAGTTATGAAAAAGTTCCAAGAGGTGTGAAAATGCAAAAGTTTTTCTGAATAAAAATTTTTGCAGGAGCGGAAGTAATTAAGTGAAAAAGATGCACAAAAACAAGGTGTTGACTCATTAAGAGCTTCATTTCAGTGTTATGTTATTAAAGTATTATCGTTTATCTTATGTATTTTTTGTTCCTCTTTAAGGTGACACAGGTAATCAATTTCAAAACCAATTTCTGTGTACGTTTTTCATAATTTATTAAAAGGGAAAGTAAAAAACTGTAAAAAGTGATACTGTTCTTTAATAAAGAGGTTACTGTTGTGATTACATGAAAACGCCAATAAATTTTATTTTAATATCTTGTACTCTTAAATATCTGAGGCGTTTTTTATTCACTGATCTAAATAGCTTAGCTATGTGAAGCTGTTATTTTTTTCTAAATAGCTTTCATGTGAATTATAACATTAGAGAGATACTTTATAAGAGCAATATTAATTATTTTAAATCCAATGAATATATTCTGAAGTAAAATTCAATATATATATATATATATATATATATATATATATATATATATATATATATATATATATATATATATATATATATATATATATATATATATATATATATATATATATATATATATATATATATATATATATATATATATATATATATATATATATTATACAAAATTTAGCTTATTTAATTTGTATAATAGTTTAAATATATATTTAATTATTCGAAGTTTTAGAATAATTTTCAAATTTACTGGTAACACTTATACCATTCTTCATTAGGGAAAGATAATATATATTGGCCTCCAGAAGTAAAAGAACAACTGGATTTTCGCCCTAATTTGCAATTGATTTAGTGTAAAAGCATCAAATTTGGATGATTTGTGCATAACATAGGTATGTGTTGAATGCAACATAAAAGTTTAAATTAAAAATTTGCAAAAATAATTTACAATAATATAGCAATCTCTCTGGACAATTTCTATAATTGGAAAAAGTGTAATTACTGTTTTATGTGGTAATATGTCTTAGAAACATGATGAAATGGAGCTCTGCCCTTCAAGCTTGAATGTACTTCAAGCTTGAATTTCAGGATCCAGAATGATAAAGCTGCTGTGAAATTGATTTTCTATGATGTGTGATTGATTGCAAATCATTGTGCAAATGTGTGTGATTGATGATGTGTGATTGATTTGTGATACTGCGAAATTGATTTTCTATGATGTGAATTAATTTGTTGGTTAACGAAATAGAAAGTGAATACTAGACCTGGAATAAATTGTTTTCCAGCTGCCCAACAGCCCTTCTAAGAAGGCTTAAAGCAGCAACCTGACTGCCAAAGTAATCCCACAGATCTTCAATGATTGTGTATATATATATATATATATATATATATATATATATATATATATATATATATATATATATATATATATATATATATATATATATATATATATATATATATATATATATGTATAATCACGTTGTGGATTTAATTTAAATATTCTCGAGAAATATATACATTAAATCCACAACGTGATCATCAGAAACCATTCTGGTGTAATTGTAAAAGGCATGTGGTATTCTCAATCAATAGTATAAATCTCATAGTTTGTTCCCAATGAACTCTGCCCCAATTTTTTTATATTTTTTATATTAAATTCTAGTTTTCGAACTTTCATTAGTTGAGACGTTTTCAAAAATTTAATTTCATATACTTTTGACAAATTAAATTCATTTTAATTTGAGCGGTACAGAAAATAGTCAAAAATTTCAAAATTAGTGAATTCACTTATTTGATTTGCAGTTCCACTACATTTCTTATAAATGACGTCATTACATGAAATTCCTACAATATATATAATCGACTCATTTATCATTGATTTTAGTTAATATTTTGAAGTAAAATAGCATTTTAAGTTACAAAAATTATTCATTTATTATTATTAGAATGTACAATTCCACCTACTGTATAAGTACATCAAAGATTTGTCAAAGAATTCTTAAGGCAAACCTCTACTCACTCAGCATAATGGTAAACATGATTTTAAAAGACGTATCTTAGAAAAATATACTATGATTAGCAAGTGACTTACTTCTGTACATGTGGACGTCTCAAATCATTAGACGATGACACACTGTTAACAGATTTGATGGTGTTTAAAATATTTCGCAATTATTGAAACTCCATCACATTTCATCAGGCCTCAAAAATAAATAATTCAAGACACTTATTGAATATTTTCCAGTATATATATTGGCAGAAAGGGCCACTGTGTTATGATCGGTTAGAGTATTCCTTCTCGTTATCGAAGACAGTAGATTTAAATCTCGACGAAACCGAAGATCCGTTGTGTTCACTAATGGCGCGTGAAGCACGCAAAATATGTCGCAGTTTCAATGTTTACTTTGTAGAATAATACATCTGATAATAGAAGGATATAACTGGCTTCAAAATTGTGAAGACCCATGCACTTTCAGGATCCAGAATGATAAAACTGCTGTGTGCTCCAGTAGACAAAACGCCAATACGTTCACTACTTGTACTGTGAAAATATTGGATATACATATACACTACTGGCCATTAAAATTGCTACACCAGGAAAGCCGCACACCACACACGTGAAATTTGCATGACAGGTAGAACTTGCTGTGATATGCAAATGAGTAGATTTTCAGGGCTTTCATACAAAAAAAGGCGACAGCAGTGACATCTACAATGTGTATAAAACCAGAGATTGCGGGATTGCGGTTTTGCGGCCCTACCGGGATTGCGGTTCATCGTACCGCAATATTGTTGCCCGCGTCGGTTGAGACCCCATGACTGTGAGCAGAATATGGAATCGATGGGTTCAGGACAATCATACGGAACGTCATGCAGGATCTCAGCGACCCCCCATCACTAACAGCAGAGAAGAGAGATATCTTATCCGCATGGTCACAAGGGATCGTACAGCCACGTCACGAACCCTGAGTCGAGAAATGGAGTAATTTGCAAGGCAACCAGTTTCTGCTCGAACAGTTCGACGACGTTTGCAGCAGCATGGATAGTCTGCATGGCGACCATGGCTTCGGCTACCATTGACGCTGCGTCACCGACAGGAGCGCCTTCAATGGTGTGATCAGCGACGAACCTGGACGCGGGAGTGGTATCACATCATCTTTACAGATGAATCTCGGTTCTGTGTACAGGACCATGATGGCCGCATCCGTGTTTGGAGGCATCGTGGAGAAAGCGCATTGTCAGCTTGCATTGGACATCACCATACTGTCCCATCTGCTGGAGTGATGGTATGGGGTGCCATTGGATACACGTCTCGATCACCTCTTGTTCGCATTAACGGCACTTTGAACAGCAACCGTTACATTTCCGAAGTCTTAAGGCCCGTGGCTCTGCCCTATCTTCGAGGCCTCCCTAATGCTTTGTTTCAACAGGATAATGCACGACCGCATGTTGCCCCTACTGTTCTGAACTTCCTTGATACAGAACAGGTTCAACTGTTATCTTGGCCAGCACGTTCTCCTGATCTGTCACCAATTGAGAACGTGTGGTCAATGGTTGCCGAGCGATTGGCACGCCATCACTCACCATCCACTACTGTCGATGAACTTTGGCATAGTGTTGAAGCTGCATGGACTGAGATCCCCGTACATGCCATACAATCTCTGTTTGACTCCATGCCTAGGTGGATAAATGCTGTTATTACAGCCAGAGGTGGCTGCTCTGGGCACTCATTTCTCAAGATCTATACATCCTAATTTCCTGTAAATGTAATCACTTTTTCTTTCCACTATAATGTATGTGTCCAATAAATATCATTCTGTTATTTGCATTCCTTCTTGGTGTAGCAATTTTAAAGGCCAGTAGTGTATATACATATAAAGTTGTGTTCTTCCTCAAAATTTTCTTTCACTTACAGTTTTCCATACAGAGGAAAATTTATCAAATCCTTCTTCAAATTATATGTGTCTAATAAATTATTAAAAAATCCACTATATATTTGTATTTGTTTTGTATCTAAAAAGAAGGCATATCTTAATAAAATGTAAAAAACATATTTGCAGTGATTTGTACTAACTTAACATACTTGTTTGAAATTTTTGTCTCTAATTTATCTATATTAAATTTTAGAATAAATATCTCAATAATTTTCCTGGATACTTGGTGAGTTCAAACTAAAGTCCAAACCTAAATTGATTTTGCCATTTATTCAGAGTTTTGCAAAAATAATTCAACCTCTGATTTGCAGATGCATAATTATGAAATTTCGTCCTAAGTAAAAGGAAAAATTTTTATTATATAGAAATAAAATCTGTATCTATAAAATCTACGGAATATTAAATGGAATATAGGAAAAGTAAAAAGAATCCAATTACTTATTTGTCGTTTTAATTTAATGCTTTTAAGAAACTGATGTACTTCAACTGTTGTTTATCGATGACAAACTGGTTGTGTTACCGCATTAATTTACTAAGAATATGTGATTGGTTAGTACTGTATGAATAATATCACAATATCTATTAACCGAATAAATATTTTAAAAAGAATAAATTGCACAACTTTCTTGATGCTTTAGGAAATATTTTTTGTACATGTCACTTATGATACAATATCTTTCAGATACATTAACTCCACAAACAACATACATGCCTTCGTTTGACATGCTATGTAATTTAATTTTTTTTAAATAAAATTTCTTCGAAAATCTTTCAAATGTTAAACATGACATGTAATAATATTCCACAAAAACTTATTTTGGCATTTCCATCTGAGTTTAATAAACTTTGTTGCTTGTATTATATAATACATTTTCACCTAGCAATGCTGCTTAAAAATTAAAATTATGATAAAGTAAATTCAAAATAGTTAAGGTAATATGAAATGGGAAAAACTCTTGGAAATATATATGCATACGCATTGTTTTTTTCTTCCACAACACTTCTCATTTACTTTTTATAATATATTAACTTAATTTTTCGCATAGAAATCCTGTGGTAATTTTTCGGTTTTTTGTCAAGCAATTGAAACATAAACACGTAGCTGATAAAATCAATGTCATTTAAAAACTTAAAAGTTAAAATTCATAATGTGGTATGGGTAAAGTATTTAAATATATTCTTGAAAATTTCCAGTGAGATTTTTCAAATTAAAATTGTATTTGTCTGCTAAATTGTATGTGTAATTTATGTTTGATATGTGTTAATATTAATTCTGTGATGTTTATTCTCACAAATATTTTGTGCTTTAACTACATAAACGAAATATCAGTTCTTTTGATAACATATTTTTGGCAGTTAAAATAAAAGCCTTTCAATCTAAAATGCTGTTAATTTCACTAATGGTTCATTAAATAGTAATATTTTCACAAAGGCATTTTTCACACTTTTCTCCACAAAATGCTCTCTTAAATACCAAACCACAGTCACACATGAGCTTATTTCTAACAAACACAGACAAATCGGGAAAATATTTTCCTTCTTAGCAATTCGTGCCGAAAGGCGTCTTCCAATTGCACCCCATAACCACATTCTAAAACACTTACCGCGTCGACGGAGCTCAATTCTGAAACAGCACGCTGTGGGAGAGAATATGTTGAAAGCGTGACACAGAATTGCATTTGGGCCGTCGCTTAGCAACCGATCATCTTGAGGTCTCAGGTAGAGTAGCTTTCTAGTTTCTGTGGAATATCTAATAGGTTATGACTTTGAAGAGTAATAGGGGTAGGGTAGAGCCAGGGGGCGCACTTCATTATTTCTTAAGCAATGCTAACTTTAATTATACGTCTTCACGGTTTTTAGCGGGCAGGGAAAAGGATACCTTGCTTGGATCCTGGCATCTTCTACGAGGTCTGGGAGTTCATAATTACATCAAACTCAAGACAAGACGAGAGTTTGCGCTGACTGAAGCAGCGGTGCGTGTTTCGAACTAAATTGCATTAGTACTGGTTAATGAAATGTGCTTCAGAGAATTGGATCTCAGGAAATATGTATTCATCATATCCGGTGCCTCAACACTACCTTCTGAATATCTAACAAAGCTACAACTTCTTTTAAGTAAATAATTTTTTGAAATAAAAAAAATCATTCACGCTGAAAATTCCTTTGCGAAGCTTTTTTTTTTTTACTACCTTCAACGAATTCTTTGAAGTGTAAAGAATTTATTTTTACGTCTAATTTTAAAGTAGCAAAAAATTACATTTTCATGAAATATATATATCTAAATATATATCATGCAACTTTATATTTCATCCAAATCAAAAGTTTAAGTTTATTATTAAAACAAATTTAATTATCTATTATCTATTATTAAAAAAATTAAATCTATTATTAAAACAAATTTAATTTTTGTATTTTTTATTTCATAATTATTAATTTTTACTTATAATTATTAATTTTTAGTACATTTAAAGGGGCAGCAATTTAATCTTTATTATTAAGCGAAATTTGTATAGAAATTTTGAAATGAGACATGGACAAGGTTTTCAGCTAGCCAGTAAACAACAACTTGGCATAAATTTTAAGTTAAAATTTAATCAACTAAAGAAATAAAGATTTTATAAGAGTAGATGATTACTAATATAAAAAACAAAGATGAATATGTATGAGGGAAGCATACAAATATAACTTCTTGTATCTGTCGTTTTGTAAAGAATATCTAAATAATAGCATTAATTTTACTCCACAAAACCAACTATGTTTACAGGAAAATCCTAATAAAGTTCCTAAAACTTTATTAGGAACGACTTTATTAATAAACGACATGTTAAAGTCTAATAGAAAGTCACAATTTCTTATTCTAATATTTTATGTTAAAAAATTAATAGTTTTTTTATGAAAAGTAGTTAAATGAAAATACAGTGCTAGTAACATTACTGAAATTTCTATTTCCAGCTAATAATGGTTTACTCTAAACTACATTAAATGGAAAGCGAAATCCCCAAAAATATTTATTTAATAAAAAAAATTTATTTAAAACGCACACACAAATATATATGTATATATATATATATATATATATATATATATATATGTGTGTGTGTGTGTGTGTGTGTGTGTGTGTGTGTGTGTGTGTGTGTGTGTGTGTGTGTGTGTGTGTGTGTGTGTGTGTGTGTGTGTGTGTGTGTGTGTGTGTGTGTGTATAATATTTTAGGTATATAAAGAAATTAAGTATTTTCGTTCAGACGAAATGTTCCGCATGACAGTGGCATAAAAGCCTGAAGCTCAAGTATTACATTTTCCTTATTCTTAACAAAATCTCTGCCATTGACAGAACACTCATTTTTAATGAGACAGTGCTGTTAGAATGATGACAATGCAGCAAACGCTCTGAGGAAATTTTGGATACTTTCGCGACGGGCGGTGCATATATGCATTTCGTACGGACGAAAGTGAGGACCGGGCGGTGCATATATGCATTTTAAGCTGGAACAATTTTTAATAATCGCTAGATGGCACTATGTGTCCATTATATTTAAACTGAACGTAGTTTTAGTGTTCTGACCTTCATTTTTTTCGTATTCCTGCTTTTTTTGGTATTTTGATTATCAGCTGTGGCTGGGGAGAGAGGAATTCGCAATGTAAACAAACACAGCTCGGCTCTTCAACTTTCCACGTGATTTAAGTATTCTCGCTTCTGATAGCTCTCCGAACACTTTTTTTTATTTTGTTTTCGCGACTATGGGAGGTCTTTTAGGGGTTTTAGCGTCAGTTTCTTTACAGTTTTTACTGCTTTCGGTTTTATTTTCTCACTTTTCTTGCTATTTCGAAAATTCTCGACTCCAGATTATTATGGCGAGGAAGCGTTATTTAACAGATGATGAATATACGCGTATGGTAAATGAACTATTCAGTGATATAGATGAAAGTGATTCATTTGCTAAAGAATTAGAAAATGATGTTTCTAGCGATTCTGACACAGATGCAATGTCGGACTTTGCGTTTATACGTGCTTTGAGATTTTCCATACTCAGTCTTCATTTTAAATTTTGTTATTTTTTCTTGTAAATAGCCCTTGTATAGTTTTTATTAATTTGAAAATATGTTGAAGTGTTTTGTCAATTAAAATTTTGGAAAAACAAGAATTGCACTGTCGAAAATTATTACCCAAGGTAAGCAACTTTCTTATAAATATATTTTCATATAAATTGAAGGAAAAACATTATAAAGTCTAGTTTTAATGTTATAAGATAGATTATGTGATAATATAAAATGGTACCAAAAATCATGGTGGTAGGACTTTAAATTTATTTTTTACGAATTATTTTCTAAAGTTAGGCTTAGCGGAGAAAAACCCCCTTCCTGTAACATCATTCCTTTTGCTTTTGCTTCGTCCTGAACGCGCGTGTTAAACAGAGGCGCCCCGTCCTGAAAAGGTTAAGAATTGAAGAACAGGTGGAGTCACGACACTGGAAGCTTATAGAAAATGGTTTAGAAATTTGAACTCTGATGAGGTTCTTTGAGCTTAAAACACAGTAGATGATGGAAAACAATTGAAGTGACTGTTGTGAAAGCCATAACAATTGTACTAGAAGAAGGATTTGACAATGATTTTGAGGCTGCAATCATGAAACATTGCCAGAGCTTTATTTGTTTCAGTGAATACAATATGTACAGATTTGACAATGATTATGTAATGCTATGCGATAAAAATAAATCAAATAACTGATAACTGATACAAAATAACTGATAAACTCGCATTTTGCCTGCTTACAAAGGGACCTCTCATTTCCCTACAGCATTTTGTGGAACTGATGAAGTCCACTTCTTTTTCTTCATTCCTCATTTCAATGAAACAGTCTACAGTGGGTTTATCACTGAATGATACTATTTTTCATAAATCTCTCCTCCATGGCCTGTTATTTGCACTGTTAATAAAGAACAATACGAGTCTCAGTTGTCCAATATGTCCTTCCAACTCTTCAACAAATCCAATGACTGAGTAACAACGTGTATTTATGTAGGATGATGATGCACCACACATTGGCAACTAAATAATTTAATGATGTGTGTGCAGAACATTCTGAAATGACGGCATTATCAGTGCAATTTCCCAACAGCCTGATACCGTAATCTACTGAACTCACACTGAGATTTTTTGACCTAGGATGCATAAGGAATACTGCATATTGTGGTTGTATCGCGTTTCACTGCATGCTTCTCTGTATCTAGTCTAGAGAAGAGATCGGTTTTCACCCCGCCAGAAGCTTTCGAAACTTTTTTGATAGTTCCGGTTTTCCTCATAAAATAGACTGTTATTGAAACATTTTTCAAAAATGTTTTACATTGATCAAATCTCCATAGCTTCGTTTTCAGTTTGTAAAATTTACTACGGATTCTAACGGTAATCAATGAAATTATAAATAAAAAACCACCGAATTTCTCTTAATTCGATTTTAACGACTGCCAAAGACACCACGCTCTTGAAACTGAGAGCCTTAGCAACCCAGTCGTTTCTCTTAGAAACATGCTCCTTCCCCTTAGTTACAGAGCCATTCCTCCTAGCAACTGGGTCATTTCTCTTAGCAACCATCCATATGATCCTTAAGTGAATATAGTGACAACCAAGAAACTCGTAGCTGCTTTTTTCGATGCTCAGATGATTTATACTAGAATTTCAAGAACACTCTTTGTTGAGTTTTAAATTTCAACTTGTGGATCATTTAAGGATTAAAATCTACGAGGAGAGATTCTTAATAACAAAGAGGTTCTTAAAAACTGTCTCAACATTTTCTTTGACACCAGACCAGGCGATTTTTGGCGGAACGGCAGCAACAACTTGGTTTAGAGGTGAGAAGAGGCTGTAAACAGAGCAACGGTGAATATATAATTGATTATCTTATAGATATAATAATTGTTTTTTGTTTAAATAAAAGTGTTTGATAAAAACGCTATGAATTTATTCCCCAACCTAATGCATTGACTCCATTTAAGTTTTATTATTTATGTACTAAAAACCTTTCTTTACTAGGAATGGTAGGATCCACGCGTAATAGCCATTAGCTTAACGGTATGCTATTAAATTAATTTGTGTTAATCATGACATTTTTTATTAATTATTATATTTAAATAATGTAGATATTATTTGTCAAACCTTTATTTTCACTTAAAATACACAATATGAAATCGTTCTGTGTTATTTTTCATTTCAAATAATTCGAAAATACAAAATATAAGACTTACTTTGAAATAATTTAAATATATGTTTAAACTTTTCACTCTATCAAAATATTGAAAAATTTGAACAATACAATAAGAATATCTTGATCCCCATAGAAATATAATTAAATATTTAAATACAATTCAAAATAGTTGTTATTCATTTTATAAGAAACTGGTATGAGCTCTCATTTCAGACAAAACACGTTATTCTAGGTATTAATAGTATTCTTCCTTGCGTGAGAATAATTTCTAGCAAATGAGATATTAATAAAGAAGTATGTCGAATGAGAATGGGTGGAGCTGTTTTAGAAAAGGTAAAAGCAGTTGCTCTGATATGTTATCAGTAAAATATGATTAGATTTATAGTTAATGTAATGTTACTAGTGTTCCAACTTTGAATACTAGCTATCTAAAGACAAAAATAATCTCTCTTTTTTTGTTAGATGATAATCTCGTTATGTTTTTGTTTTAATTAGTTTCAATTTTTTTTAAAAAAAATTGATACTAATGTTATTTTTTTGTTTTGTATACATCAGGATCTTTTTAAAAGAAAGATACTTTCATTATGAATTTTTAATATTTAATTTAGCTTATCATTATCTAATAACAAAACATGCTTGATTTTTTTATATTTTCTGGAAACATTTAGCATCATAATTAAACCTAATTTTACCAAGCTAAATAACATTAACTAAATTACTGTCACTGGATACATTTTCTGAGATGGTAGTTTAGTCATATAAATATTAAATTGTACTGATGTATTGATTAAATGTATGTCCTCCAATAACGAGGGATATAATCTTTATATATACAAGATAGCGTCGTATTTATAAAGGTATTTTGTTTAATTTATTTAAAAGGTACACTATTAACAACACAAAAGCTTTTAAGCACAGTTAGTCTAATATGAAATTTTGTTAGTTATCCATTCACTTCTAACTAAATAGTTTCTGTGTTGTATTAATAATTAATTTATAAAACAATTCCATGAAGCGCATCTTCATTTTGGCTTAGTTCTCATACTCATTCATTCTTAAATTATTGGGAAATATCAAGCGATATTTAACTAAATAATTTAATTTCAGATTTGATTTTAATAACTAGTTTTCATATTTACAAAATTCTGATTCACATATAAATATTGGAAAATAATATGTATCTGATTATTATTTTTTAACAATGTAAATAAAATTATAATAGTTTTTTTTTCTTTGAAAGATGTCTATGTTATTCCATATTTACATTACCTATATTGTAACTGTTCATTTACAAATTTAAAATCATATTTTTAAAACAATGGTTCTTTCACCAAGATTGAGAAAGTTAAATTTAATATTGTTTGTCATTTGAGGCAGTCACATATACAGACTTTACCGTTAGATGTTCTTTGACTCACACCATTGTCTGAAGTTATAAATACCTTGGAAAATGTAATTCTATCAGAATTCCCAACACTATATTATAATTAAAATTTTAATCAAAGGTATCACATTTCTTATCATTTCTTTAAAGAATAAATGTCCATTAACTTCTATCAATATTTTTCTACTACATATTACATTAAAATGTTTCTGTAAGCTTCGACGAAATAAAAGGGTAAGTAATTAAGGAATATAAAATTAAAACATGTGTGTATAATTTTCTATTTACTGTATCATTTAAAAACTGAGTTCACTTCATGAATTGAATGCATAGAATATTTACAATAAAGGAATTTGATATTCTTATACAAAAAGTGTTAAGGAGATATATTCAGTTATATATATGGAAATTTGCACGTATCAAAATAAAAATACTCAAAATCTAATAAATTACGTATCAAACTTTTTATAACGTAATGTAAAAAGACACTCTTAAAATAAGGCATTTAGAATAAAATCTCTATACATAATAGAAATTAATTTAATTATTTAATTAACATGGTTGATATACCTGCATTTAATAAAATCATAAGTATGCTTTAAATATGCATACAACATATGCCTTTATGCATTTTAATCGCTTCAATAATTTCTGAAAAAAATATGATTCAAGTGATGAGTTTTCTAATTTTATCTGTTTAATTTTATTTTTGAATTTGTTTAGAATCAGAATTTGTTTAGATTTCGCTTCACAAGTATTTTAGAGTGGAATGCATTTATATGAAAACATTTTCCTCCATTTAAAAATATAGCTTAAGTGTTTTCTATAATCAAAATTAACAATAGAATTTTCAAAATAACATGTATTGATAAAAAGAAAAATGCTATATGATTACTACTTTTGAATATTGTTATTGTTCCCAATAATACACTTAATTCAGTATTTTTAATGTAATATATACTTATTTTTCAGCAAAATATTCTTCTATATCATATCTAGTTTTCGGGTAAAATATAACATACTGACAAAAGTGCTCAGAAAATAAATTATACATTATCTGTTTATCAGTAAATGATACAGAAAAAGATACTTTACGTTTATACATCATCATTTGCTAACACTTGAATGGATAAAAATCCTTGTAAACTAAAATATGTAACAAGTATTTTTGAAGACAATGACGTATTATCGTGTTAAAATTCAAGTAAATTATCATTGCGATTATAAATAATATTCTATTAAAACTTAAAATTTTTAAATAAGAAAAGTAATATTTCATCAAAAAACTGATGAATTTAAATGTATTCCGGCTGCATGATACATAACTATTTTGCTTCTTATCTAAACGAGTTCAGCTAATATTGAACCTAAATTAATATCTAAATTAATGTGACGATAAAAAGTAAGCAAAAAAATTTTTTCTCGATTAAATTATGAAATTAATCTGATATATATAGTATTTTTGATTTATATTACAATTTAAAGTAATATATTTTAAACATAATGTGCAAGTATTCTGTATCATCAAATATGTATGTAACTAAAGAAAATGGAGAAATGATTGTTGTGTGTCCAGCCATAAGGAGATTAAATGGAAATAAATAAAGGAAGAAACTATGACTCTGGTCAACAAAAGTGGCTCATGTATCCAGCAATTTCTTTTGTTGTTTCACCTACTTGAGACGACTCAGAGGAATTAAAGGAAACAGAAAGCTATTTTATTCTTCCTTTTTGTATTTCTAGAGAAAAAATTAGCAATAAAATATAAGTAAAAGCATCTACTATAATTCAGACATCTCTAGATATATGTTGGGAAACAAGTTAAAAAAGTAGAAATTGGTATTGTTTATAACCATATTTAAATTATTATACATAAATTGTAGTTTTATTAATCTCTGTTTAATTAGACGTTACACATAAAGATAGGTAGAAAGTCTCTTAATGAAATACAATCTTAATTTTAGCAAAGTAAAATATTATGTGAAAGCTCTGCATTTTCCTTTACCGTAATTAAAGTTTTATTTAATTACCATATTAATCGCATGTAACTATTATTTATGCAAATTATTATTAATAATATTTCTATAAGCTATAAAATCGTGTCATCTTTTGGGATAACAGAATATGATGTTTACAATAAGAAACATATGTCATTAATATTATATTATCATTATTTTTAAGTTTTAAGTTAATTCATAAATTATTTATAAATGTATAAGAAATATATCAAAATATCCAGCATTTAAATTATCCATTTTGTTCAAAAATTATTAATCTTTAATTAATTTCCTTTAAAATAAAGATTAATTTTGATTTCTGTAAGTTAGAAAATGGTATAAATATAACATTTTATTTGTATATAATATTGAAATTAAAATGAAATTAAGGGAAAAAAATTCTTATGTAACTGTGAAATCAATAAAATGCTCTCATGAAAAATATGAAAGTTTTAATTAAATAACGTGGTATCTTATTTTTTCAAGTTGTTTGCTTAAGCATTATTTGCTAAACGCTTATTGTTAGTTTATTCCCCAAAATTTTAATAATTATAAATTAATGCAGATTTTATTGAAATGTAAAATACATTTTAAAATATGAAACAAGAAAATAAATACACTTAGTAAATTAAAGAATAGAACTGTTTCACATTGCTCCCGTGAATGTTTTTTTTTAAATAATCAACATTATATGGACAATTAATCACCATTTTTAACAGCCTAGCTAACTAATTGTTAATAAAATTTCAAATATATAGCTAAGATAAATGATACTAAGATATTTAAATAGGTAATTTTATATTTAAAAAAAAATTTATGCGTAAAATAATTTGCATAATACTGAAGCAATAACAGATAAGGCATTTGTGACGAAGAATATGATTTTAAAAACAGGATGAATCAAAATTCGCATTGAAAATTGTTAATAAAAATATAAGCAAATATATGCTATAAATTAGTGATTTGAGAAATATGATAAGCTTCTATAATATATTTGGAATATGATAATAAAAACGCAAAATGATTACAAATCACTAAATGAATTTTTTATACACTTTTATCTATCTTTTTAGGATTAACTTCTTTAAATAAATAATAAGCATACAATATTATTTTAAAATGTGCACATTTATACGAATTCATTAAAATAAAATCTGTTTTTTCTAACTATGTGATTATTTGTGTAGCAACGATACATTTTATCAATATGTAACTAGTGTCTATAAACGGTTTTATTTTCAGACATAATAGGGGATTGATTTGTCTAAGGAATTTGATTTAAGTATTTGGCTCTCTTTCATCGAAACTCTTATGTCCACTTCCCATGCAAATAGTGCCTCCTAAGAGTTTTAAAACTTAGTGTCATACGAATAAATATTGAATAGAAACATTTCTAAGGGAAATACTTGATGCATTTATTAAATTTTCAATACATAGTTTATTCAATGATTTCCATGTGATTTAAGAAAGCACTATTTTTATTCAGAATGATTTTACTATAATTTAATCAACACATTATAACTCATTATTATTTCAAATCTATGTTTTTGCAGCACAAAAATCTTGCATTAACTGATTAATACTATAATTGTCTAAGTAACTTTGCTATATAATATGAATAAATTAATGAAACTTTATGATTATAAAAATCTGAAATTAAATTCAAGCTTTTTACACCGTGTTACATGTGTTACGTTTTATTAAGAAATTTTCTCATAAAATTCACTTCCTAGAGAGGCTATTGAGTCAATTTCCACAATATAGTATTTAATTTTTTTAATTATATATATATATATATATATATATATATATATATATATATATATATATATATATATATATATATATATATATATATATATATATGTTTATGAACTAGAATTTATGACAAATTTTTCATAGATTGACAATCAATCCCTAAAATTCAATGACTGTTATGAACATAGATTGAAGTGGTATCCTAGTCCTAAATTTTTTTATTCACGTTGTGATTACTACGATATTTTCTTAAAATAATGCTAAAAAACAATTAATGCACACAAACAAAAACTCTATATTTATTGCACAATATATGTCGTTCGTTTTTGTTTTATTCGAACACTAGTGTGGCCACGAAAAGTATCCAGAAAAATATTGATGCCAGTAAAGAATATTTTCTTCGCTTGTTTCAAAGTGCAAAAACGAGTCAAGTTGAACTTAAAATATTTTATAGTTTGGCAAGTAATCTAAGTGTTTTGACAATAATCTCGTGTAAAAAGTTTACATGCAGCTTATATTCATTAAACATAAATGATAATTATTGATTCAAACAGATATATTTTTATAGCTTTTTTCTTAACACATATCTGAAACATGTTTTTCACTTCATTAGAATGTAATTTATGTTCACTTTACTATCCAGAAAGGGAATTCTGTTTCTAAATATATATATTATGTAGACTAAAAATATAGACGTAGGATTTATTTTTAATAAACATCTTTTGAGATTTAAAAATATTACAGAATGAAAGATAATTCTATATTTGAAAATAATATTTAGGATTCTTGTTTTATTTTTTAACTATAATATAAAACTATAATTTAGGTTTAATTATCATGGCCACATACTTGCTGATTTTAATTACATCGAGAAACTGGTATATAAATTTTAATTGTTAAAAATAAATTACTTAATAAGATATTTTTTTTGTTTTTAATTCCTATTTTCCTGATCAAATAATTTTTACTTTAATTTTTACCTATTTACCTGATCAAATAATTCTAATTAGAATGTCAGACTTTTCAATTCATTTTTATCTATAAAAATGTACTTATGAAATGACTTTGAGATTTTCCATTTGAATTACAAATACTTTTGAAAAACTATGAAGCAAGAAAATATTCTCTGAATTTATATATAATCTACGTGTTTAGTTTTATTTTCTTATTTTCCTAGTTTCGCAATTTAATCAAAACTTAAAATATTTTAATATTTTTCCTAAACATTTAAGCAGATAAGTTATGTACAAATCACATTTACATACGGCAGTCTTTCTGTTATCTATTTATAGTAAGGAGCCGTGAAACATTTAATTTTTATTTTAAAAGATATCTTCTTAGTTACTTATTATATATATATATATATATATATATATATATATATATATATATATATATATATATATATATATATATATATATATATATATATATATATATATATATATATATATATACATATATATATATATATATATATATATATATATATATATATATATATATATATATATATATATATATATATATATACATATATTAAATGAATAATTTTGATACAATCAACATAAATATGCTTCCTTAAGCTTTTCAAATTACTTTATGAACATTTGGAAGAACATCATTCAAATAACTAAAGGAAATGATTAGAAAAGAATAAATCGAAGATTCGATTCACGTTTTGTACTAGATTATTTAATAAAAAGTAATTTCTTATTTTATTTATTATATTTTTCCTTTAGTTTTTAATATTGTATTTCTTTAGTTGCTTAATGATGGAAAAAATACTGCCGGAAGAATGATATCAACTTTATTTAGCTAATATTTGGTATCGCATTCTCTCCGCTATTCATTTAATGACCCGATTTCTTGTGATCTTTCCAAATGTCAAAGTTATATTTATTCTCCAACTTTGATTTTACCAAGAATAATGAATGTGATTATAAGGTGAATTTCTCTACATTTAGAAATATTTTTAACAAAAATCTAATGAATTTAATGAACAGTTAATAAAGTTGGTTTGATTTATTAATTATAAGGTACTTCCTAGATTGTGGCTTATAAGCTTTTGTTTAAAAATGATTAAACCCGAGTTCAGCATTCAAATTTCAAGGAACTACAGCAAATGACCGAAATGAAATATGATAGTTCCTATAGTAATATTGAAATAGTTACAATTGTAATATTAAAAAATATTTACTTTTTATATGTAATTGGAGTATTGCATAGTTTTTTGTTATTTATTCATAGTATTATAGGAAGATACACAAAAATCCTGTACACTTGATCAGATATTACCTCCTATATTTTTCCCAATTTCTAGACTAACTGATACACTTGGAAAAAGTTAACTTGTTAATCCATGTGTTTGTGCACTGGAGATATATTTCAATTAACATTATCTACAATATAATTGTTTAATTAAGGTATTGTAAAAATGTTAATTAATGAATTGACCATTTGTAAATATATATATATATATATATATATATATATATATATATATATATATATATATATATATATATATATATATATATATATATATATATATATATATATATATATATATATATATATATATTTATGTCACATCCACAAATAACAACTAAATATGATAGACTTTTTATAAAGGTTATTTCAAATTTTTAAATATTTACTGTTGGAGGCAAATATCTTAAACATATAAGTTCATTTAAATTTTTCAATAACTGTTTCATAGTTATAAGAAAGTGAAGAAGATAAAATCTATATAAATATACCTTTTTTTCTGTTTTTAGACTAATTGTTTTGCCCTGGATTGCATTAAAATAGCTGCAAGGAATACAGTAAAACTTCTATAAGTGTATTAACAAACTAATGCTTCAATCTAACTAGTGTTTAATTTAGAAGTTTGATTATAGCATTTGTAATTTATTTAAAAATAATTAATGCTGATTTAAATTCCCTGTAAAGTTGCTCATAGAACAATATTATAATTTTAAATGGTATAACATTCTCTTTTAGAACTCGTTTTGCAAGACGGTTGGCATGTGGTTATTTTACTTCTTTTTTAAAAAAATTACTGTATTTGCGAAGTTACAGGAAGTAGAAAAATACATATGCTGCATCATATCTCATTATTTTTTCCATATTTCCTCGGTGCTGTTCTTTTTAAAGAAAAATATTTATTTATTTTTACTTACTTATTTATTTTTTGAATTTTGAAAAAGTACAGTTTTTTTTATATTGCTTTCCCCAATATGCTCTTCATAAGAAATGCATTACGTGTGAAACGAGAGTAAGATGAGTTCCCTACTTCAATAATTAATTATTTTATTATTAAAATCAAAGGGGGGTATCAAGTGTTCAAGACTTTATTATATTTGTTTTACTTAATTTATTTGCGAGAGACCTAGTTTCATATTGTCAAACAACTTTTTGAATAAAGTTAGCAAAACATATACTTCATTACTTTTCCATTGTCTTCTTCCAAAATGTAAGTGCATGTTTTCTAATGAAAGCAATGGCTTGCACAAGAACAGTTAAGAAAATCGTTATTTTAAATTATATAATGGAACACCATATGTTTTAAAATTACATTTGCGAGTGTGCTATGTATTTTTTTAATCTATAGACTCTCCGTTTTTCATATATAACTCAATATATATAACACATAAATATGAGCAAAAGCTATAAAACATTAGAATAAGGTATATGAAATTTAAAAATGTATAAAATCGTTGCATTTTATTCCATTAAATAATTCAATTGCATAATATTCAGCTATAAAAAATATAAAAGATGGAATTTAAAATTTTAACTCTAAAGTTCCAACAAATAATATAATTTAATTTTAAAATTATTTTAAAATGATTAATATTAAACTAAATTTTACAAATTTATAAAAAGTAGGAAAGTTTATTTCAGAAAAAATTACTAGAAAACAATATTTAATGGTAAAGCCGAAATATGTATGGTAACATTTCAGTGAATAAATTCTTAATATTTTACTGTTTTTCAAAGTCTAAAATATTTCTTCAGTGGGTAAATTTATGCTTTTCCTACAAAATTTTAATTTCCTGAATATAAACTAGTCACGTACTTAATCTTAACTATCTGTTAAATTTCAGTAACTTTCCAATAAAAATCTATTGCAATTTTGTTGATGTTTTCGACGCTGAAGTGTTACTGATTAAGAACACAAATCTTGATAGGAAATGAAGTCATTTTTCTTAAATTATCCCTTAAAGTTACTTTAGTATGCAATTTAGTACATTTATAAAGAAAATAGCTTAAATTGTGCTCTGAGCCTAATGGGTTGCTATCTATCTTGTGAGATCAATACATTTTTACCAAAGCCTCCTTTTTTCTTAAAAAATTCTTTACTGAGAATTTTACTAAAGGAATTTAAAAAATAACTGATTATCTTATACACAAAATTTCTGAAATGGTTTACTAAAATAACATAAATTATTCAAATATTTAAGAAAATTATAATGCAGAAAGTTTAAAATTTATAGAAATATAAAATTATTATTTTTATTGATAGACACTCATGCTTGTAAAAATTACAGCAATATGAAGGATATATCAAAATTTCAAAATATAAGATTTACGACTTGTGTTAGTGAGAACATATTATTAAATTTAACAAGCAAGCAAACAATATTTACAGGTCAAAATCAGTATTTGGTGTAGACACTATATATTGCCAAAATTACTGTTATATGACGTAAAATGAAATGATATATATTTTCAATGTTTCGTGAATAAGATATATTTCGAATTGTTTGTATACGTACCCTGAGTTCATCATACATGCGGTGTGAAAAAGATCACAATAGGATAAGGATCACAACAGGAAAAGGATCACAAGTGATACCTAATCATCTCACAAATATTCAGTAGATGACATATCCGACGAACAGACTAAAGAATGATCTGTTTATCTTTTGTTGAAAAATCGTTTTAAGCATTCCTTGTAATATATTAGTGGACATCATCCTGTTGAAAGATAGTTATAGGAATAATTTGTAAGACAGGAATGTTTTTGGGCTCTAATATTTTACAAATGTACGCGCTACTGTAAAATCTATAAGATATTCATAGCAGTTAAGAACAAATAAGATACGCAATTACAGCTTATGACAAGTTTGTATGATTAAACCATTAAGAAAGTCAGTCTATAAGTACTGAGCGAATTCTATTAATACTGATATTGGATAATAAACTGACTAAATAAGCTTTAATGGATATAATAGACAATAGGAATCTGGACATTACAAAGAGTCAAACTAAAGCCATGTTTGTCACAAAAATTCCATTCTGCTACTAATAAACACTCTATTTTGAATGAACATGATCCTAATTTCAGTCGCAAGTATCAGTCGCTTTAAAACAAGGTATATGTATATAAAGATTGTATTTCACAATAGGTGAATTATGGAAGCAACACATTAATACACTTACATCAGTAAAAGAAAGTAGTGCCAACAGCCTAGGTAATGTCTTTTTGCACCATGCAACCCATTGACTTCAATTTACAGTGTCCATCCTCTACTGAATTAGCAAGTTGTCTGGTTCTAGTTGATCTATCCTTTACTACCAATTTTATATATATGAGCCATTATTATGCTGCACATGAGCAGCTATTGTGTTATAAGCAAAAATGTTTTTCAGAAAAGTCTCTATTTAAACTTCAAATAATGTTGAAGTGTCACTTTCTTTAGTCGAAGAGGAATCACCTAACGTTTACTACAAGTAGGTGCGACTTAGTACGTGCATGCTATATGAGTCTGAAATATATATATATATATATATATATATATATATATATATATATATATATATATATATATATATATATATATATATATATATATATATATATATATATATATATATATATATATATATATATATATATATATATATCATACATACATAGATAGATAGATAGATACAAAAAGAAGAAAATAACAGGATATGAAATATTGTTATGAATATCTAATTTCTTTAGACTTTTTTTCTTATGACGATTCCATGAACTACTGAACAACAATACCTGATATTAGAATATATATTGCAATATTCTTTACAAAAAATATTGTGTTTGTTGCCAAGAATATTCAAGAATTAAAAAATAAAAGAAAATAAGTGTGTCTTGAATTTATAGAAAATCTATGTGATAGTAGTATTTTGTTACCATATATATGAGATATCAATAACAGAATTTCTTTAAAAAAAGTTTTCTAAGTATCAAAAACACCTGAATTTACATATACATCTAAAATATTAGATTTTACAACATTTTTTAACTGTCATTTACTTTCAAACACTCTTTTCAATCATACTAAATCAAAAGTGATGCACTTTATTCATAATTAAAATTTTAAATATTTATTTGTGAATCTCGTATTAAATTATAAAATTTACACACCAAAAGATAAAAATCTAAAAATTTATCTTCTTTCCTTCCATTGCAAAATTTGCTTAATTTATTAGAATTTAACAATTTCTGAATTAAATTACCACAATCTTCTAAAACCTTTTTAGCCACGATATCTTTACGTCGAAAATATTTCTATTCTTATGTTGTCAAACTCGATTAACGTAAATCTGCTATTCAAATTCAAAATCCTAGTCATCAGTTCAATTTTTTTAATTAACTTTATAATAAAAAATAAATATCAATTCTAAATTTTGGTCTATAAATCTTAGTTCATATATTTTTCTCCCTCAAACACAGCATTGAATAAGAAATATCATTTTTCGAACTTTCAACGTCCATTTCAAATGCTTTGCTTCTTTGAAATAAAATTTTTTAATCAACTTTACGACACAAATGTCAGCGTATGATTTACCTTAAGCATTATATTACCTTTTTTATAATTTGTTCAATTCTAAATTCAAATTACATAAAGATTAATATATTTTATTCCACTACAGAGAGTAACTAATGATTCGTTATTCACGGTAAAGAAATTAAATTAGAAGAAAAATGTTTTTGTTTCATGTTCACATTATTAATTTTTTGAAAATGTGAATACTTGTTGAGAGGAGGAAATTACATGAAATAAATTAAAATTAATTAAATATTCTTAAGGGAGAAATGTAATTCAACGAAATTTTTAAACGCAAGGTTTACTGTTTAGATGTATTATCATCTGAATTTCCATATCTATATTCCACTGTAGCCTCAGTTAAAATGAAAAACAATCATTCGTAATGTTTATATATTAATGCAGCATAATACCATAAATATTAGAAATTAAGTGTATTGTGATTATTTAAAACTTTTGCCTTCACTTCCAAGCTTCACTCTTCAAAAATGTATTAGTAAAAAATAATAAATTATTTGTGTATTATCTTATTGGGGCGAAAGTCATTTCGTTTTTCCTACCTGGATCAGCTTTTTGCTAGTAAAAACCAACCACTTTATGAGTGTGAAATCGTGCTACTACCAGAAAGATGGTAAAAGCTATTGGATTAGAATGGACAATATGCAATGCAATACGATATTTATTCGTTATACTTTTTTCATTTTCATGAAAAACGAAATAATTTTCTGAACAACTCAATAAATAAAAAGCGACCCAAAAAAAATATATATATATAGACTGCAAAGTAATTTAACAAAAATGTGTAACAAATGATGCAAAATTTTTAAGAACACAGAAAGGCATGAAATCGATTACTCATCGAAAGAATAGCCTAGATAATATAGAATTCTATATAATATAGAAAGATAGATAATATAGATATTTCTATATAATATAGAAAGATGCCACATTCAACTTGCTCTTTTTTTCATCAAGCATCTATTTTTTCCCAAATGTATTGCTGTAAATTAGTATCTTGTTCTCTAAATATATTTGAAAAGTATGAAGTAAAATGTATTATTTCAATTTAATTTTAAATTGGTTTTAGAATTTTTGAATGTTTTAGTAACTATATACTAATAGAATCATTTTTATACAACATGATATTATCCAAACAAGTATGCCAATAATCAAAAATGAAGTGTGCAGAAAGAGCATGGTGTATTATTCTCAAAAATAAATACATACTTATGGACTAAAATATGAGAATGTATCTAAATAAAATATATTTTTACATATTGCGGAAGTTTATGACTGAGTGAGCACATATATATGAATTTATATTTTGCAGCAAATTTGCAAAGAGATTTTATGAAACCACTGTCTGCATTATTTATGGAAACATTACTAAAATGATTGTTTGAATATGAAAGCACAATTAAATATTAATAAGATAAAATATTTTATTGAAGAGTACATAAAGCAACAAGTAGTTTCTGAATTATATCATTTTTAGTAAGGGAAAATGTATATCTCTTTGCTCAAATACTATAGTATGCAGGAAAAACATTTTAAAGCATATTTTATTCATAATTTTTATTTAAATCTACGTTCCAAAATATTATTCCAAATCAAATCCTTTTAATATTGCAATAAAATTTATTTCCAAATGCAATTAGAATGTTAATTTAAAATTTTGGTCTATTTCCATGCAAAAACTAAGAAACGTGATATTCGCAATTCTTGTACTTTTGAAATGTGGTTAGCTGTTACAAATTCATATTGTAATTCAATTTTTCTTATAAATGTGTTTCCTTCATATGTGTTTCATATTTAGAACATTTATGTATATTAAAATAAAGAACTTGTCAACTAAAATCGTGCTAAGTAATCAGTAATCACACTCACAGTAGAGTTTATTTTATAAACACACTCACAGTATTTTATTTCTTACAAGAAAAAACGAAAATCTTATGCGAATAATTATCAAATAAAATCAAAGTTATCTCCACGATACAGACTGCCATTAACGCAGCAATAAAATTCTCATTCGTTTTAGCCATTTAGGTCCATACAGAAAAGAATTATCTCATGATATGCCCTTTGACTTTCTTAACTCTTATTGAAGATCTCTGATGTCTTTTTTTTATATCTATCAATAAATGTCTAAAGATTATGTTCTCTCAATGCTAGATATCACAGTTACCATATTTTTAGATAGATCTCACCTATATACCAAAATTGCTTATATTTTGGTATCAATTTAAGTGTTTGTTATTTTGCAAGTAATACTCGCCCCGTATTTAATGATAAGTATTTACTTAATGGGTATAGGATTATAATTAATTTTAAAGTTTATTTGTGGAATGCTTAGGAAAACAGCTATGGTGAAAATAGAGTTTTTATTATTATTTTATCTTCAGTTATAAGGACAAATATATATTATTATAGTTAAAAATGTATTTAAATATTTCCTGTTACAGTTCTAATTTTTATTTTTTATCCATATGCGGTCCTGATTGTCAGTAAAAAACATTATTTCTTAAGTAATTATTTAACAGTGAGGTCGAATATCACATAATTAAACTAAGGATAATACAGAAGCATATACATCAAGGAACCAGAAGCTAAATGTGCAGAAAGAAAACAAACGTGATTTATATTCATAATATCTATGTATTAAACAAATGAGAAAGAATAAAAGAGAGGGTGTATGTATGATGCGGGGTAGGCAACCCTTACACCCCATATCGCGAGTACAACTGAAAGGTACATTGTTGGTTTGAGTTTATTACAATGTATGTCTCATATAAGAGGAAATAATGTCCATAAAACGCCGAATTATGCAGAGGATCACACTATCGAGATCCTTTGTGACAGAAAACTCCACTTTTCAACCAATACACTCTGAAGGTCTGGTGTAGATGAAGTTCTGGTGTCTTAATTAGTCTAACAGTGTGGTTCACTGTCTCAAGAATCAATAGCAAACTGAAACTTCTATGTGTCCAGAAGATATGTTCCAGGCCAACCACCAGCTACAACACTTAGTGAAGACAATTTTATATATCTTTTTTGCCTGAAAAAGAACAAGCATTTCTGTACCACAACTTGTTGCAGACCACTCTGTAGCTTCAGTGCGAAGAATATGTATTCAGTGCAAAGTAAATAAACAGTGATATGCAACAACCCTTTTTACAAACGAATCCAGATTCACAAAGGAGAGAGATTTAGGAGGTATATTATTGATTTGTTGATCTGGAAGGAATAATGCACCATACACACACACACTCACACACACACACACACACACACACACACACACACACACACACACACACATATATATATATATATATATATATATATATATATATATATATATATATATATATCATTAAAATAACTCTGTGGAAAGGCACAGCTACCACGGTGGTGGAATAAGGGTTTATTCAGGGATCCCATTCAGTGATCACATTTATCTGCATATGTTCAAGAGGAACTGTGACTGGTGTGAGATATCAAGTTCAGATCGCTGCTTTACATGTCCACACACATGATGATGCAACAGGTAATGATTTCATTTTAATGGATAACTCACGACCTATCGAGCTGTAGTTGTAGAGGAATATCCTGTGGGTTTTGGTTTGAAATAAATGTGTGGAATGACCAGCTTGATCTATATGCCTGAATCATGTATCGAATCTGTGGTACTATCTTCTTAGATATATTGCTGATTTAAATCCTCTTCCAAGGTCTGTAGGAGAACTGGAATACAGCATACTCTTTGTCTGGTCTGTGCTTCCAATTTCGGTAACCGGCAATTTAACTGACTGCATGGAATGTCGATGACTCCAATGCATTGAAATTAGGACTGTGTATATCCCTTATTAAAACTTCTTTTTGTTATCTTTCTCTCTCTCTCTCTCTCTATCTATGTTTTTTTACCACATAAAACTCTTACTATTCTTTTTCAATATTGCACTTTTCCAACGAGATTGCTTTTTTGTTGTAAAATTATTTATGCTTTCTTCTTATATAAACTTCCATGTTGTAATTAATACGTACCTGTTTTATACGCATGTCATGAAAATTTAATTTTTTTACATTATTACTATTACTACTACAAATTTGATGTTTCTACATTCATTTGCAAATCAGATGCAAAATTCGGTTATTCTTTAACTTTTTAAGCAAGTGTATGGTATATATATAATTAAAATAATTACTAATTTACACACACATAATAACAAGAATGGATTTATCAAAAAATTAATTAAATATACTTCTATATAAATGTATTAGAAACATTAATAACTGCATAATTAAATTAATTTTTACAAGTACACAGATGAAGACTGATGTAAAAAAGAAGGTATTCTCTTTTATGGTCTTATTTGGAATTAAACTATAATTGTATTTATTAAATAACATTTAATTTTATCAAATATTATTTACCATAAACTATTATTTTTAAACTTAATCAAAATTTGAGTATATCTTCTCATGTAATCTATTTTCTTTAGGGAACTAGAGATTTTAATAAATATATTAAAATTTTGACACTTTTATATTCGAAATATCATTGAGTTACATAATTATCTTAAAATTTGATGATACAGTAAGTTTTGCATTCTTTAAAAGAGGAAAAATAATATAAGCAACGATTCAATGTTTTTAAAGAAAAATATGAAAGAGAGTATTTCCTAAAAATTTATCCATAAATATTGAAGATTTAATCTATAAATTTCGCCAGATTATGTGAATATAGTCAGCGTTAAACTCAAATGCTTTAATATGAAATGTCTCAGAGTAGCAACATAATGATTTAGCTTCGTATCGATCATATTCGAATTAAAGCAAGTTTGAGAGGTAATCCCGACAGAATTTATTGGAATTATACTTATATTCATTCAAAATTATTAATGAGGAGTATATACATGATCTGCAATTAGAAAAAATGATCTTGAGCAACACATATCAAACCCTCTTCCCCAAGATTGTTTCAATAAGTTTGCCGAAGAGTAAAAGGATCACAAGAAATAAAGTAATTGCTTCTGGAGTTTCTGACTTTCTCCAAAAGTTTTAGCGTTATAAGAATATTAGCATATTTTAAGAGATTTTTGTCAAATTTTCATTAAATTCTGAGAAAATCTGAATAAATATTAAACTATAATTAATTGTTATTTTGGAACTTCAGAAGCATCTAAGTGTTTGTAAGATCTATTTAATTGCGTAAGACAGTGTTTCTGAACCTTTTAGTATTCACGGCCCAATTTTCAATCATAAATTTCATCGCGGGCCCTCCCCATCGCATACAATAAAATTTATACAATAATAATGTAATTTGAGTATTTTGGCACTACACCTACACTACAATCTTAATTTTAAACTTTGCAAATTACCAAGAATACGGAAATTTATTAACATTTTGCAACACCGATCCTCAGCATTGAAAAAACAAGAATCCTGTGCCTTTTTATTGCTCTTGCGTCCCGCCATGTCGGGCATTCTCACGGTTTTGCGAGAAATTTCAATTTGTCTGGAATTTGTCTGGTCAGCTTTAAAGTTAAGTTAGGAGCGAGCGCAGATGTGAACAAATGATTTCTCATAGGGAGAAGGAGAAAGTTCTATGACGCCAATTTCAATTCCAGACAATCTCATTCGAGTCGATCCTTCTATCGCTATTGAATCTATTCTGAATGTGTATGCTATTTAAATTTTCGTGTAATTGCAATTCACCGTATTAAATATTTACGGCAGCAGACTTATGCAGAATCATGGATAAATTTTTAAGCGGGCATAAGCGAGCATTAGACGATAGACAAGCATCAACAAGTACACAGACGAGCGTGGCTCCGAAAATAAAATCAAAAAAATATTCTAAAGAATACTTAAATTTTGGGTTCACTAGTACTGAAGTAAATGAAGAAGAAAGGCCCTGTATATCATTTGCTCAAAAATGTTGGCGACAGACAGCATGAAACCTAATAAACTTAAACGACATTTGGAATTGCTTCATAGTGAGTACGTATACAAACCCAGAGAATTCTTCGAATTAAAATTAAAATCAAATGAAAAGCAAAAATCATTCTTTAAAAAAACTTTGTCTGTGAATGAAAAAGCTTTAATTGCCTCTTACAAAGTTTCATATTAAAAAGCCAGATGTAAAAAGCCTCACACCATTGGTGAAGAGCTTATTTTGCCAGCCGCAATTGAGCTTGTAGAAATTATGTTTAGAGATAATTTTGCAAAACAATTGCTGCCTAAACCTCATTCAAATGATACTGTTGCCCGTCGAATTGCTGATATAGCTGAAGATGTAGAGTGTCAGCTTTTGTCTAAGTTGCGTGACAAATTGTTTTCAATACAACTCGATGAGGCAACAGATAGTAATAAAGATGCTCATTTCATTGCCTATGTTAGATTTTGTGATGATTTGTCAATAGTAGAAGAATTACTTTTCTGCAAACCAATAGAATTCAAAGCAACAGCACTCGCATTAATTGCTCTCTTAAATGATTTTATGAACGAGGCTAACACATATTATCGATTCCATTCTATTTGTCAAACGACGAGTGAGTGGCTTAGGTGGGGAAAGAAGAAATTCTTAAATAATTTACTAATATTTAAAGATTTATTTACAAATAGGATTATTTACAGACACCTTTTAGGTAGCTCCTTCATAGCGCGAGCTCCTTCACACAATCTCCTCTCTCAATTACCTGTACATCTCTCACAACATGACATATTAAGCTTTGCCATCTAGTGGCCACTCATTTTGTAAGTAATATTACAGCTTGATGTTAACATATAGAATGTGGAAAAATTACGTCGGAATATGCACCGATGGTGCTCGTTCTATGTTCGGAATATTCCAAAGTATTCAAGCACTTGTGAAACAAAAATCGCCACAGTGCTTCTAGACACATTGCATGATCCACAGAGAAGCTTTGGCTTCCAAAAAATGAATCCTGGTTTATTGTGTTAACTACGGTTGAAACCGTAGTAAATTATGTAAAAATGAGACCCCTGAAATCAAGAATCTTTTCCGTACTTCGTAAAGACATGGGTGTAGTACATTCAGCGTTACTATTTTATTGCGAGGCAAGATGGTTATTACGAGGGAGATTTTTGCTACGTGTTTATGAATTAAGAGAAGAAATCACCGTTTTCCTAAAAGAGGAAAACAGACAGGAAGCTGAGAATTTTTGCGATAGTTTGTTTGTGATGAAATTGAGCTACATGTGGTTGACATATTCGAGAAATTAAATAACTTGAATATTCAACTGCAAGGAGCAAATACACATATATTGGACACAAGTGATAAAGTTAATGCTTTTTGTAGGAAATAGGAATTGTGGAGCAGAAATTTAAAGCAAGAAAACTTAACAATATTTGCAAATTTGAATGATTGTATTAAAACTTACAAGGCTGAAGAACAACATGTAAAAGTTGTTTTTGTAACCATTGAAAATCATTTAGCCATGCTAGCAAAGAATTTTAAAAAGTACTTTCTTGGTGACGACAAACGTATATCAAGTTACAAGTGGGTGAGAAGTCCATTTCAAAATACTCCCGAAGGACTCTCAATTGAAGAGGAAGAAACCTTCATACACTTCACGGCAAGTGGCAAAACCAAAAGACAATTGAGTAATAAATCATTCTTTGAAATTTGGGCAGGAGTGGATGATGAGTTTTCTGCTCTGAAAACAAGGGCATTTTGCATTCTACTACCATTTTCAACATCTTACCTTTGTGAAAATGGATTTTCTACGTTGGCATCTTTGAAGACAAAATATAGATCTCAGCTAAATATAGAAAAAGAACTGAGAGTGTCTATTTCTAATATTAAACCCTCCTTCAAAAAACTTTGCTCTGAAAGACAGGCCCAAGGAAGTCACTAATAATTATTAAATTTTTTTTAATTTAGTAAGTTGTTTTAATTTTATAAGTTTGTTATTAAATACGTCGAAATGTATTTTGTTTTGTATGTGTGTTCTTTCCTTTCAATCACTTAATCAATTTTTTTAAATAACATTTTCTCTTGGATATGCTCGTGTACCCCCCCATTAGTGTGCTCGCGCCCCCGTAGAGAGGAGCGCCCCATAAGTTGAGAATCACTGGCGTAAGATATTTTTTGAATAAGATACCATTCTTCCGTTCCATACAATAAGACACGAATCTTATTTGATTATTAAACTAAATAAGTATACGCTTGTGGGTATATTTAGCTATTTAACACACAGATATCACATTTTATTTTCAATATTATCTATTGTTTATAAAATTAATTTATTGTAATACATAAATACTTATTAATAAGTTAATTAAATGAGAGTTATACACTAAGAAAACTACTGTTAACACTGTGTTCGGAAGTGGCTATATGAGATTAATGCTTTAATTACGAACTAGTATTACCGTAATCATTACTTTAATGATGAAAGAGGCATGGAGAGGATAAATTGAATTTAAGTATTTGGATTATTAACATTATTATTGGGTGAATGTAGTTAGCAAACGCGCAAATTTATTATTCAACAATTTTATTCACTTAAAAGTTTTCCTTATGCATGTACAAAAAGCAATGAATTTGAAAAGATAATAATGTCTATTTCTTATAAAATTACAGAACTAAGGGAATTAAAATTAAGTTGTGAAAGTGAAAGATTTAAAGTTAAATTAGTTTCCCATCGGTATTCCTGGTCCATATTTATTCTAATGGTTTTGGTAAATGAAATCTTAGTGCTTGTTATTAGTGAAATTCCATTTAAAGTTTTAAATTTCTATTAAAAAGTAAATTTATCTTTGAAGTGATTAAAAAATGCATTAAATGCTCATTTTTTAGTTTAAAATGTCCGAAATTTTATTCATTTTTATAATACTTGCTTTATATAGTAAAAATATTTTTTGTCTATAAGATAAAACGGGTGTAAAATTTATATGGACAATTTCAGAATCATCAAAAGGATGCACATTTGAATTTAAAGTTATTTAGTCACCCAATTTTACACTTATAAATTCTAATATTTATTGTATCATTTTCTTCTGTACGCAATCAAATTCTTTTATGGATAAATATTAGCATTTCAGTGATGCATATTAGCATTTCCTCAAATTTGAAATATATCCAATAATTTACGCAAAATATTTCTCATAAATACAAAAACATTAAACTGACAGAATGCATCTCAAGGGTTTCATTATTTTTTAAATGTTATTTGAAAAGACACTTCACGCTGATTTAAATTGACGAGATTTTTTACTTATTGTATAAAATGTTTATTTTATATTAATACCATATACGTCTTTGAAAAATTTTGCCATTAAAATTGTTTAATATTTGTATTTCCTTATTACAACGTCCTATTAAAACTGTAACTAATATGTGATTTCGAGAAATAGAAATTGCATTTTATTTCTTACATTTGTTTTTAATATTGTTTCGATATTTTTGTACATTTAAAATAAGTGTTACACATGCTTGACATCTCGCTTGAAAAACCAACTTTTAATGATTTCTTTAAACATGTGTAAAAATATGTAAATAAGTTCTGCTCTACAGAGCTAAATTGTCATATTATAAATAATGATTTTGGTATATTTAATAAATTTATTTTTAGTGTATGGATACTTTTTTTATTTTATTACCTTTTTATATTATATATAGTAAGTGATTTATGAATTATTTAAAAAATATCATTATCAAGAGTTTTTAAATTAATTGTTAGTTGTATCTCTTATTTTATGAAATAATTCAACAAATTTAACTTACATTTCAAATAAATTTTACAGTAAAATATTCATGAATTAATATGATATGACATCAGATAAATAGTCACCAAGATTTCTTTTCTTCTATATGTAGACTAATTATTCATTACGAGATGAAAATTTGACTTAAAAAATATTTTATTGTCTCACATTTTTATTAAGTACATCATTTTAAATTATAAAAATCCCTAAAGGGAATAAATATGTTATATTATGTATTGTAATTAGAAATATAGTTAGTTATAGTACTAATAATAGTATAGTACAGCAATATATAATAACATTAATATTTATTTAATTAACAATTCAATTTTTAACAGTAAAATATTCTTAATAGTTTTTTGTAATTTTTCAGCAATATCCAAATTTTTGAGTATTATTCAAGTAAGAAATTCTGATTTTTTTCCTTACAATGAGTTTTCTTGTTTAATCATTTAAATAATGAAAGATTTTGTTTAATAAATTGATTAAATAATGAATGTTTTATGCCGAAATTTTAAAATTTTGTTTTATATTTTACTTAATCACAACAGACACATAAGCAGGTAACAGAAATAATGTAATTAGTTTAAAATTCTTTGCGAAATTTAGTGATTATGAAATAAATATAAATAACTCAATTAATTTATTATGAGAATTCATTTCCCAAATTTATATCTTCTAATATTTAGCTTACAATTGTGAGAAAAGAAAATAATTTTATGATTTTCATATTCATAGTGAAATATCTCATGAAATATAGTAAAGTTACAAAATTCAAAATCTTCATACATATAATTTCAAAATTCAATACCTCAAAACTTAAAGTATACAGTAGAAATACAAATATTAAAAAGCAAAAGGGAACATCAATAAAGTACAAATGAGATTAAAATTTAATTGTAAAATAGAGCGCAAAATGAACTTAGGTATGAAATTAAATACCAACAGGTCAATTTCATCAGAATGTATTGACCATTTTTGGAGAAATGTTTGTTTTTTCTACCAGTGGAAGGGAAATTAGTCACAATTTTGTCATGATGTCCGATATAATAATTTTACAAATACCCCAAAATGATTTTTTATCGATGTTTGTTGAACTTCACTGATAAACCCTGTCTTTAACATAACACCGCAAAAAATTTAATGGATGAGTTCTGGTAAATTTGGTGGACAGAAGCCAATTGAAATTAAACGGTCATCATATAATTCTTTCAGTACTTACAACGTTAGATTCGATGTCCGCGAAGTGACTGCTTTTACCAAAACCCAAAGTGATAGTTTTGTTTTTCCAATAAGCAGTAAAAGCTTGGATATCGTCTAGGTGTACTTGTATGAAGGTTTTAGATAAACACATAAAGTGATGGTTTGGGTAACACTGTACTTATTGTTATTCATTGTCTAATGAAATGAGTTTTTAAAAATTTAAAGAAAAAGTAAAAAAGGTTAAAAAAGGCAGACAATACTGTTAAATTATTCAAAATAAGTATAAATTCATGAGCTCAAAAAAATAGAGCAAAACGTTTGAAATAACCAGATTTATCAATGCAATAGTTCGAATAATATTTCAGTAGTTTGCAGTCTTTAAAATATGAGATGTAACTAAATTCCATGTTTTTTTAAATAAATATAAAATTAATTTAAATTTTCTTTTAAAGTATCTTAACTGGGGATTTGACATATAACATGAAATGTTAATTTCGTTTATAAATAGATATTCTGCTTGTTGTATGGCAGTATTATATTGGTGCTTCCGAATAACCAATTTACGACTAAAATGGATATTTCAAAAAGTAAAATCTGTACAAAATAAATCTTAGTTTAAAAACTTTACACTTGTATTATCAATGCATATTCTATTATGACATGCATACGTATTCAACGGTTAGCAATGTTAACTAATGTACCCAAAATGCATGTAACTGAATATCTTATCACATGGAATAAAAATGTAGTTAAAAATGCTAAAAAAAGAGGGAAGAGTCACTAATTTAATATTACGTTGAAGCAGCCTAACAGATACTCCGGTTTTCATATAACACATGTTAAGCTTCTTCCCCCTAAAATTTATTAAAAACAGTAGGTAAATTCATGAGTCAAAAAGAATGAAGCCCGGAAAATTCCCAAATACTCACGTTTAAAAATGAGCGTTCAGAAAGCACAAGTGTAACATGTATCTCAAGCTTCTCAAATATGACTGAGTTGGAGCTTGGAGCTTTCAAAAGTGAAAAGCAATATTGTATAACTAGTAGACGATATTATCATGAGGGACAGTGGTATAGGAAAAGTTTTTCAAACACTTAGTAAAGTTTGCATGGTTTTATATTCTGTTGAAATGGACCAAATATAAACAGAGACTATTTTTATTAAATCTACAATGTTCATGAGTACCAGCATTTCTATTGTCCAGCTAAAAGGAAATCTTGTTTTCAAAGAGTTCAAATGTATGACTTGGGAAAAATTTATATATTTTTTATTTTGAAAATTAAAGAAAGAAGTAAATATGGCAATGCTGCCGTAAACTTTATCGAATTTCACAATATAATTTCAAAATAGCTCAAAATTCACAACAAGTAACCAAATTTCCCTAAAAATATTTTTTGTTCTCAAATTCCAAAAAGATGCTAATATCAATGAACAAATAAATTTTAGTAGTGACTAAGAACGTAAAATTTATTCGATAAATTCACTTTCTTTATGATAAAATTGACTGCTTAAGATGCTCACCTTGGACTGAAAATTCAATTTCTACATTCTATTTGATTAAAGATTTTCACTCTACATTCTCTTAGTTTAAAGAGTTTCTATCACCAGCAATAATTCTCATAATCTGTGATATGTTAATCTTAAAATCAGCAAATGATTTCAAGATATACCTAAAAATAAATGATTACACAAACAAATTTCAAATTAAGTTATATCTGAGGTGTGATACTACCAAATAGTCAACAGAGACGCTAACAGTCTTGCTTGTCTATTAGACAATAGAACAATAATTGCTAAATTGACAGACAAATGTGACAGACATAAATTTTCATATAATATTCCATCTTATATGAAAATAAACCAATTTTATTAATTAGAAATTGAAATGAAGAAATAATGTAAGCAATAAAATGTATTACTCATGTTTAAAAAAGCTTTAAACAAGTAATTACTATTTTATAAATCAGTTTTTCAACCATAAATTTTTGGGAATGAAGGATAAACGGACTTAGCTGATTCTTGAAAATTCCAATGAAAAATACAATTTTTTAAAATATCTAACTATTTAGCCTTACAGTTTTCAGGTGAAAAGATCAAGTTTTCATTAGGTAAGAAAAATAAAAAACTCTGTAGCTTAACTTTAAAAGGCTCAAAATTTCTTTCTTTCTCTCTCAATGAAACTCTAATACATTAATAAATTAATTACATTTATAATTTTCTAGAAATAACTACATTTATAAATTTATGAAACATTAACTACTGCTTTGAAAATATATTTAATTCATTTTGCAACAAAACACTGACAAAGATTTTAAACATTGCTGGCATTACATTTCTTCAATTAAATGTAATAAACTAATTGTTTTAAATGCTTGTAAATGCTACATATCTGAGAAGAAAGAAATATTTGGTTATCAGCATATTTATATTATTTCTGCATTTCGTTTTATATTCAATATTTTTGCGAACTCAATACTTCTTTGAATTTTCATAGAAAGAGCAGAACTTTCTTTTGATGGCATTTATACTTTTCTGTGGGGTTTCATTTTTATGTTTGCTTCAATCCCTTTTGAATATCATGCACCACAAAAAAGAAGCAACAAAAACTCTCAGTTTAAGATATTTGATGAATGCGTGTTTGAATTTTATCATTTCTTTATTTTTACGTTTAATCATAAACATTATAGTATATACATAGTTCTGAATTAAACCAGAAATATAACTTTCATGTAATCTCAAATCCTTTAATTTATTTCACATTATCATTTTTATTCAAATATCGTGAAATATTTTTCAATTACTGTATATCCATTCACTATGAATGTTCATATCTAATGACGTTTTGATATGTAAATTTAGAAAAATAATTAAACATTTCGTACGCGTCTGCTTTATTTCACTTACAATTTTTCATTCAGATGAAATTTTGAAAGTCATAAACTTTGAGAACATCATTAAATATTACACGGTAGATGAACAAAATACTAGATATAAAGCATTGAACATCATTCAATGAGCGCAGAAATATCTCGCTATCAAAGTTTCAAATTATTCTCCCCTGCCGGCGATTCTTTCTACTATAATTGAGAAGTGCATTTATCCATTGAATGTAGATGCATTTTATCTTTGGTTTACCCATGTGCGTGCAATTATCTCCTGACAAATAATGCCGTAATGGAGAGTTGGGAGAGTTTCGTAGTGTAGGGATTTCATTAGATGAGGCGTTGCTTACTTGTTATCAGATAAATAAGGTTTTCACGGGAACTGTTGCTCCGTAAATGAAGCTTTTTAAATTGCTTAAAATATTTAATTCCTAAAACATAAATATAAGACATCAAATGAAAGAAAATAATTGCAAATGCCCAATTTGTTGAATTTAATTAGTTTTACATGTTAAAATGCTATAAATTTACAGTTTAAATTAAAAAATTTCTTTTATAAAGAACAATGAAATCATAACTGTATTTGCAGTAAATATTTTAATGTAAATATATTATTACAATGCTCTTATCATAAAAAGATTTGAAGAAATATTTTAATTTTACCTTATCAGAAACATACAGTTTCCCCTAATTGCAAACTTTAAAATTAGTTTTATAGAGTTCTTTTTGGTTTTTAATTAATTTAACTTAATTTTTAATATAAAGCAATCAACAAATATTTTTCATGCATTGCTATCGTTTAATTTTTAGATTTACTCTTCTTTTGAATTATATTTAATATTATCCCTTTAAAAAATTAACAAAATCAATAACTAAAACTTTTATATTTTTATTTTTTCTTTAATTGATAAAATAGATAGAAATAATGCATAGTTTTTAATTCAAATACACATAAATTTGAATTAGCTATTAAAAGTTCTTATTGTTTCATTTTTAGGCTTAATAATATTAAGAGTACAAATTAGGTGTCAAATCAAACATTAGTTAATTTAAATATATTACAAACATAATATTAGTTTTTATATTACAAACATACTAATAAATTCAAAATATTAGTGCTTAGGAATTTAGTTGATGGGCTTTCCAGTACTTTTTAACAAATGTCTCCAAGAACAGAAAGTAAACAACGGGTATTTAAATTTTCAAATAGGATAGGCTTATTAGAGCCATATAAAATACAATTTGGGAAATCCACCACTCTAATTCAGTTGAGGTGGTATTGGAAACAGTAATGTTTGGCAGATGTCTAATATAACCACTATTGGCTTTTTTTGAAAAACATAGTAGAATTAAAATATTCTTAATGCCAACCGAAATGCCATTAGCATTACGTCTAGTGTTAGGAAATAGTCTCAAATGAAAACCAGGAAAGTTGTATTTATTTAAATCATTATGCAAGAGAAGTTTAAATCGAATATCACTGATATCTCTCAAATATTTTTGATTTCATTATAAAAAGGAAAACAGGTGAGAGCAAAATTGTAAAAAATTTAATACAAACCACATTGCATCATGAGGATTCCTGTTAATGACAAACCTTTCAGGGTTACTTCAGGAAATATTATCATAAATTGTAAACAAAGCGACTACAAATATTGAGAACTTTGAGTTTAATATAAAAAAACATTTTCATGTAATATATAATCTATTTCCCTAATCTAATAACTTCTACTCAAAAAATTTATTTATAAGAATAAGTAAATATTCATTACAGAATTGGAGAGAGAGAGAAAATTTATATGAATATGAATATAATAAAGAAATAATAAAATCAATAAAGGAATAAAACTAGCATAAAATTTCCCTCTATTGGCAAATAAGTTTTATCACATTATCATGTAAATATTTGAAATTTTACGTTTTTAAATTTTACTTATCAATGTAAAAATTGTATTTTTATTACTTGAACAATTAGTTTTTATGAAAGATCATTTGCATAAACACTTTTAATTTCCAAAGGTCTTATTTTTTCTTATTTTGATATTTATTTTTTGAGCAAATGTTACCTCTGATTTACCGTAACAAAACAAACAGATTTTGAGCTTTCTTTATTAGCATGATAAATTACATGTTTTTTCTTAGTATAGTTTTTCGTACTTATTAATTAATTGCCTTATAGTAATTAAATTTTATTAATGAATTGCATATTTATACATAGAGTTAACAGTAATAAAAGGAAAAAAAATGATTTCGAAATAAGTTTTTAATTTTGATTCATTAAAACATGTTAAATTTATGTAACTTAAAAATTATGAGCATAGTATGCCAGATTTTAAATTTAGAGTGTGCATAACTCGCATACAGTTTATTTTCGGGAATTCCTTTTCAAAAGGAAAATTTTTAAATGTAAAATGTAGTTTTATATTTCTAATTACATATAATTACATCTCTAATACATAATTTCTAATTACATCTCATTACATATATATATATATATATATATATATATATATATATATATATATATATATATATATATATATATATATATATATATATAATTAGTTAAATTATAATATTTTAATATATATTACGAGGAATTGGGAAATTGCAACATGAAGAAGAAAGGACTAGAAAATTATACAAATTACACTACATCAAGTTATACAAATCATGTAGAATGATCATTCCTCTTGCGCTCGTTGAATAAGATATAAGTGAAAGAACTTGCAGATGTGCAATTTATGGGTCGTTATTTATGTTAGAAAAATCAGTGTAGAAATTTTTTTCGTGTTTCAGAAACATGTGCAATAGTAGAATTGGAAAAGTCATCGTCAAAAAAGACAAATCCAGCTTACGGGTGATTTTAAGAGAAATATGGTGACCGGATTGAGAGAGCATGTTAATCCATAAGGCATATCTCATTACATTCCTGGATGCAAGTTTGAGGGACACTTATTTAGCAATTATAAGAAAATTAACGCTTATCAAAGATAGGACTCGTCCCTCTCAAGACATATTAGTAATATTTTGCAACAAATGACGCACATTCTATAAATTTCTAATAATTTTGCAATAGGAATAAATTGTTTTCATTATCTAATTTCATATTTACATTTATTTTAAACTAAAAATGGTAAATATTCTAGTACAGTTAATTAATTAATGTTCATGTACTAAGACTTTCGAATGATTTTCACTAGATAGAAATTAGAATATCCTAGTTTTTATTTCTAAATTAATAACTTGACTTTTGTCAAAACTTTTGTCTGATAACCAGAGTAATTTATCAGACGAAAATTTTGAAGAATATTTTTATTTGAAGGATTCAATTATAAAGTCAAAATCTTACTTTAAAAGTAGTTATTTAGTCATCAACAATCAATTAGTTATTTTGTTAAATATTCAGCTCAAAATTAATAAATAATAATGAATGTAGATTTAAGTCCTTTCATGTCTTTTTCTTCATTACTTTCTAAATGTATGTTTTGATATCCTAAAAGCATTATAATTAGTATAGAGTAAACGGTTTAGAAATTAAGCTACATTAATTAAAGATTTATATTAAAATTTACGGGAGAAGAAGGCGTAAATGGGCATTATCGTCAGGTAATGCTTATATATTTCAAAACTTTTTTTCTATTTAAGAAAATAAATAAAAAAATTGAGATGAAACTTGTACAACAAACTATGTTACTTTATGGATTAAGCCATCTCAGTCAAATAATTATAATAAATACAAAATGGAAACTCACCCCATTGAATATATTTAATATCAAAGATATTAAATATTTTCTAAACTCTTTTTTTATTTTTCAGTTCTCCACTTCTTTTCTTGTGTGACTTCCACTCGCTCTAGGCTTCACTCAAATAATAGATGGGCAAGTATTCTATACCTGTAAACTTAATTTTATACATTTGTATTTTCCTACTTTATTTATACTATTTGAGAGTTACAAAATTTTCTTATAATTAATATCCAGAAAACTCAGACAAATGTGTTGCATTTAAGATTTGCATGTAATATTTTTCATTGTAAAGTGATTTTTTCCTTTATCATGTTCAGTTACTTCTCTTATTTTAAGCTTTACAATATTACAACCCGAAGATTTGATGTCATCATCTATAGTAAGGACTCTAAAAGGTGAGTCATCGTTATCTTGAATGGGAATTTAGCTGGAACTGGAACTGAATGAAGCTGGAACAAAGTCTAATAATCAAAGTCTTGACCTACCACCTTAAAGATATCTGATTTGGAGGACAATATGTATGACATAACTATTTTATGCGCTGACAGTTGTCATTAGTGAGCACTTATAATCTCCTCATTTCAAACTCATCCCAGCTCTTCAGGTCATCGGCACCATTTATATTATTATATATATATATATATATATATGTATATATATATATATATATATATATATATATATATATATATATATATATATATATATATATATATATATATATATATATATATATATATATATATATATATATATATATATATATATATATACAATATCTGAATATTAAAATGCGTCATAATATTTTTTATTACGTACACTGACTCGAAACTTAATACAAACTCTAGAAACATTATTAACATAAAAATTCATTTATTCCTTAATTGTACCTGCAAAAATATACTGGTTACGTAATATTGAATATAAATATGAAATTTTAGTTCAATGCCAACTTAAGTCCATACAAGACAATATCACCCTTTGAACTTAGTAATAAGAAAAATGTTGAAGCTGTAGGTACATAGGACTACCAAAATATACAATGTTATAAACTGGTAGTGCGAACAACTTATAAAATTTAAATCTATGGTTAATTTCAATATAATATCGTGAATTGTTTTGATTGATTTACACCAAAACTTAAAAACCTCTACTAAAGTAACGTCTCACATAAAACTCTCAAGATTTTAGAAATACAAATGTGTGTGTGTGTATATATATATATATATATATATATATATATATATATATATATATATATATATATATATATATATATATATATATATATATATATATATATATATATATGTATATATATATATATATATATATATATATATATATATATATATATATATATATATATATATATATATATATATATATATATATATATATATATATATATATATATATATATATATATATATATACACTACTGGCCATTAAAATTGCTACACCAAGAAGGAATGCAAATAACAGAACGATATTTATTGGACACATACATTATAGTAGAAAGAACAAGTGATTAGATTTACAGGAAATTAGAATGTATAGATCTTGAGAAATCAGTACCCAGATCAGCCACCTCTGGCTCCAATAACAGCATTTATCCGCCTAGGCATGGAGTCAAACAGAGATTGTATGGCATGTACGGGAATCTCAGTCCATGCAGCTTCAATACTATGCCACAGTTCATCGACAGTAGTGGATGGTGAGTGATAACGTGCCAATCGCTCGGCAACCATTGACCTCACGTTCTCAATTGGTGACAGATCAGGAGAACGTGCTGGCCAGGGTAACAGTCGAATCTCTTCTGTATCAAGGAAGTTCAGAACAGTACGGGCAACATGCGGTCATACATTATCCGGTAGAAACAAAACATTAGGGAGGTCTCGAAGATAGGGCAGAGCCACGGGCCTTAACACATCGGAAATGTAACGGTTGATGTTCAAATTGCCGTTACTGCGAACAAGAGGGAATCGAGACGTGTATCCAATGGCACCCCATACCATCACTTTAGCAGATGGGCCAGTAGGGTGATGTCCAATGCAAGCTGACAAAGCGCGTTCTCCACGATGCCTCCAAACACGGATGCGGCCATCATGGTCCTGTATACAGAACCGAGATTCATCTGTAAAGATGACGTGATGCCATTCCCGCGTCCAGGTTCGTCGCTGATCACACCATTGAAGGCGCTCCTGTCTGTGACGCAGCGTCACTGGTAGCCGAAGCCATGGTCGCCGTGCAGACAATCCATGCTGCTGCAAACGTCGTCGAACTGTTCGAGCAGAAACTTGTTGCCTTGCAAATGACTCCATTTCTCGACTTAGGGTTCGTGACGTGGCTGTACGATACCTTGTGACCATGCGGATAAGATGTCTGTCTTCTCTGCTGTTAGAGATGTGGGGTAGCTGAGATCCTGCATGACGTTCCGTATGATTGTCCTGAACCATCGATTCCATATTCTGCTAACAGTCATGGGGTCTCGACCGACGCGAGCAGCAATATTGCGGTACGATAAACCACAATCACGGTAGGCTATAATCCTTCCTCGATCAAAGTCGGACACGTGCTGATAGGCATTTCATTTTTTACACGAGGCATTACAACAACTTTCTTTGCCGAAAACAACGTTGAAACGGAAATTGAGTATGAGAAAACTGCTGTCAAATCTCTGATTTTATACACATTGTAGATGTCACTACTGTCACCTGCTTTGTATGAATGCGCTGAAAATCTAATCATTTGCATATCACAGCAAGTTCTACCTGTCATGCAAATTTCACGTGTGTGGTGCGCTGCTTTCCTGCTGTAGCAATTTTAATGACCAGTAGTGTATATATATATATATATATATATATATATATATATATATATATATATATATATATATATATATATATATATATATATATATATATATATATATACATTCATTCGCGTGAGATTCATAACGTATTTTTCCTTCTTAAAGCAAGTTAAAAGAAATTTAGAAATTTCTTGTTAAAATCAAACAGATTCAATTTTGTTTTGTAATTGCTACGGTTTTATAAGTATAAATTTTCAATTAATATAAGCAAAAATTAATTCTCAATAACTTAGTATTCAGTAAAAAAGCTTCCTTGGCATCAAAAATTTTCAGTTTGAGGTATTAAAATTCATTCTCTAAGAACTGAATTTCATTTGGAATTTATTGTAATAGTCAAAGGGAATTTGAGTATTAAAATTATCATTGGAATGAGTATGCAATTTAATGCATTTGGCAAGAAAAAGCAATTGGAGAATACATATACACCTCCCAAAATATTCATTGATGCTAAAAGTCATATAAAATAAACTTATCCTCAAATTCTTCACATATGAACATCAAATGTATATATTGTTCTTATGATTTTTAATTAACAAATAATGTCGAAAACTTTATTTTTCTCTCTACAATGCAAAACACTCTCGAATCAAACACCAATAATATTCCGAATTCAAAATTCATATTTTCTTGAAAAAACTAAAGGAATCTGCTTCATTCATGAAATTTAAATTATAATAAATATTATAATTTAAATTTTATACATAAATATTACAAACTTGACAAACCTAAATTTTGAAAAATTATAAAAAATCATTGATTAAACTGTGCATTAGATTCGAACAACGAAAAAAATATTTATTTAGCGAAAATATGTTTAGAAAAATTCCAAAAGTAAATGATTTTTTATCTTAGATTATAAGATACCCCATTCTTTGTTTATCGTTCTTCTTTGTTCGAATAAAAGAATCGAAGACAAACATGAAAGAACCAATTCAGGAATTAGAAAGAAACCTTTATATATTAAACAAATAAAATGGATAAATTAGTGCAAAAAAATTGTTTCATCTTTGTATTTAATCTCATATTTAATGGCTATTTGATTGTTGACATGGAATACTTTTTAACTCATGTATCCAAATAAAAGAGATTTCAAATATTAAAGTACATATTTTTGAACATTTTACAAGACATTCAATATATGTATATATACGCAGGACAAATCCTCTGAAACTTTTGTCATAATCTTATAATGTTAAATAATATTATCTAGTTATATATAGAAAATGTACTCCTGGTCTATTGCAAAGAGAGGTGAAAACTCTACCATTATTGAAAGTATTTAGTCCCATAGTTTGATGCATACAAAATTGATAATCCAGAAGGATGAAGTGTGTTATTTTAACTGGTATGGTGAATAATAAAACATGTTTTTAAGAATTTAAGGTATAATGTCTTTGAAAAATTAAATCACGAAGTATAATTTTATTTATTGTATGTTTTTTTGTTATATGAAATCCATTATGATGTTTGTACAATGAATTATTTATTATAAATTAATTCATAGTGAATAGGGAAATTTTAATTTAACTGTTTACTTTTCAGCCCTTACTTAAAATAAAAACATTTTGTAACAGCTTGAATGAGGCAAAATTTCAATCATGTTTCATTAAAAATTAACAAATCAACTTATATTTGATTTAGGAAAAAATCATTCCATATCGAAATAGTCTCCTGAATATATCTTATTTATGAGAATATATTAATTAACTTGCTAACATTAAATATGAACCATGGATAAAGGAACTCAGGAAAGTTATATTTTGCTTCGTATAAAAAATACACACGAATCTATTGTAAGTTTTATATGAAAGTTTTCATAATTTGAAATCTTTTATTCGAAATTGAAATAAATTTGCGATTTGCAGTAATTTCCATGTATCATATATATAAATACGCACTAATATTTTCTACAAGCGATCTAGAATTGTTAGAAAAATAATTACTCATAAATTTGGCAAATAACAATTTGCCTATTAGAAAATATGAAAATGAATAACATTTTTATATTCTAACATTTTTGATACACTTTTACTTTTTATTATTCAAGATAATTAATAACTTCCAATCATTTTATATTATGTCCAGATAATATTAATTTGCCACATTTTTTTATTAAGCTTACATTTCCACACACACACAAACTTAGATAATATTAAATTAAATATATCGGAAATAGTTCATGACCATGGTTCGGATATACACTGTAATGATAAATCGCAGATAAAGATCAGTTTTTCTTTTGAAATTGATTCAGTATAACTACAGTACATATTTGAAAATTAAAGGCAAGAACACTGATTAAAACTAGAGAAAACTTTAATACTTGATATGTACCTTGTAAGTAAAAATAGATTTAAGAAAAATGCTCTGTTTAATTAATATTTTATTAAATCATGAATGATATATTAAACCACACATATATAATATAAAATTGTTTTTTTTTCCTTCCTTAATGCCTTAATGCTCACAAATTATTTTATTATAATCAATATACATATATATATATATATATATATATATATATATATATATATATATATATATATATATATATATATATATATATATATATATATATATATATATATAATAAACAATAAACTGTACAATGTGCGTGCCGCAAAATCTTCGGTACAAACGAGAGAGTTATATGGTGTAGTAACCCAATATCTGACCTCCATAAAGAAGGTTCCCGTTTTTAAATGAATGATGAATGAGCTTTAATGTTCTTTTTTTAAATGAATGTGCTTTTGGAGATAAGAGGTCTGGAAATTTTGCCCTATAGGAATTTCTAGAATTGTCCAGAATATCTAATTAATAATTAATGAGAGAGCATTCCCCATTATTTCAGAATATTCTAGAATGTTCGGAATATCTCACATCATTGAATAACGTTCCAGAACACACTCGAATATTGTGGAATGTTCTAGAGCATTGTGAATTATTTGAAGCCTTTTTGTATGGGGAGGATACCTATTGGTAAGGAAGGGTATATAAAGCATTATCCATTGCGGGAGTTAACGTTAGTTTCTAACCAGTGAGTGTCTGTTTGTCGCTCAACGGTCACTTTTTGCACACGAGGGCTAATTAGACCGGGACCTATGGTTTAAAGTGGATTCCGAACCACTACAAACATCCATGCTCAAGGTGGGATTCGAACCCACGAACTGTTGAACCGAAGGCAAACCAGTGAGTGAGTCGAATCAATAACTACAAACAATGAAGTGTGAGTAATCAAAGTGATTGAAAATAAGTAGAAAACAAAAGGAAAAGTCTTTAAAGTGTACTTAGTGTATTTCATAATAAAATAAATAAGTGTAACCAAGTCTGAGACTTATCCACCATAGTTCTAACAACATGCAACACATGAAATCCAAAACAGTTATGGAACTTCTTCAAAGAGAATATGAGTGATGTCATACTGTACCAAATCCAACAAGCTTATCCATAACTGGCCATAGAACTCAACGATGACATCTTCAATGAAACACTTATTTGTCTGGAAGATCAATGCTTAGAGATAAAAACCAGACCTTATTACAACTTACTATATCAAGTTACTTTCAGATTACTAAACTTTGAAGTTAAAAAAACTACAACATCAATAAACTGCTTCATTACATTGCTCACAACAAACCGTTTCTCAATGACAATCTAAATAGATTTAAAACATTATCATGGACCAGATTAACAAGAATATTGGCTGAAATATTTATCTGGATGCACCATACGACACTAAGAAAACATTTCAAATAAATCTATTGAATCAAAAATACGTACTAAACAACAGATTGCACTTGCACTGGCATCATCTGGCGATGCCGCCACACTTATGGAAGGAAGGAGGAAGAGCGGAACTGCCCATTTCGTCCAACAAATACATTAGAATATAGCTGAAGAATAATTCTCTGGTATGTAAAATTTCAAGAGCATCTGGACAAGATGAACTTCTAAAACAAGCTAAAACTATTTTCTTTGATGAATGCACGATGCCACATTGAAAAATTCAATCGAAGCTAATATAAATCGTTACAAGATTTGAAGAGGAAAACCCTAAAGTGGTGGGAGGGGCTCTACTCATACTCTCAGGAGATTTTTGACAAACACTTTCAGTTACCTCCAAGTCAACATCAGCAGACGAAATCAGTCATGTTTAAAAAATCAAATCTCTGACCACACTTACAAATACTATGACTAACAAAAATATGAAAGTTGAATTATCGAAAGACGAAACAACAGCACATTCTGCTTAACAACTTTTGCAAAAAGGAGTGAAGGCGCAAATCCTACCTACTTACTAAATGAATGGCCGCATTGAATTCAACAGTTATTTCTGCAATATGGCCATTACTAAAAACGAATTTATTGACTAAATTTATACAAACATCGTTAAGTTTCAACTTTAAATGTTCAAAAGAAAATTTCCAGTGAAGAGAGAATATGTAATTGATCGAAAGATGTAAAAAGTTGAAGGAAGTGTCAACTTCCATACAGAACTTTTAAATTCTGTGTGAGTACCAGATGATCTCTGCTGTATTGCTTTCCAGTTTAGAAGACTGTAATTTCTAATCAAACGAATCTATAGTTTTACAATTAACAAAGCACAAGGAAAAACTTCAAAGACCTCAAAGCATCAACCTCAAAGACGCCTACTTTTCTCACTGTCAACTATACGTAGCTTGCTCTCTTATAAGAAATTTTAAAAAATTATGCATTTTATACGCCGTATAATAAAATGAAAAATGTTATTTATAAGCAAGTATTGTAAATGGAAGTATAGTAGTTAGACTGTATTTTCAATAAATTAATTGTTCATCTTATATTTTAAAGTTTATCCTTTTATTCCAATGACAACACAAATTAATATTAATTCCGTGAGTAAAGCAGGGTACTCCAGCTAGTAATAAAATATAACTTATTGCTATACAGCTATATAATAAAGCATAAGATAGTTCTTATATTCTCTGAGTATATCTTTAATGTTCGGGAGTTTGTGACATATTTATTTTAAATTATTTCAAATTTCGCTGTTTAAATCTAGAATTGGAATTTATGTAATTTAAAAAAATGGAATCACTCTAATTATTAAAATGAAACATTATCACCAATAAATTTGTTAATGGCAATAACACTTTAATCTTATCTAAATAAATTTCTAAAAAATCCTCTTGAGTCTTAACGTCTCCTTAAATTCCGTTAAAAGGCTTAAGAAATAACTTGCTCATAAAAAATAAAAAGAAAGTTAATTTATTAGGTAAAACGCATGACTTCTTCCTTTTTGGAAAACGAAGTTCCATTCTGTTCATTTATTCTTTATTTTTATCTTACTTCATTTACAAGAAGTTGCAATTTCCGAGTTTCCGGGGCAAATCAAACTCCCATCTAATCTTAACTACTAGGCTAGTTTTATTCCTTTTCAAATGAAAATCACTGTAATCCTGTTGACTTCCTTTGCTTCAACTAGGCGCTGATTAATTAACAAGAACGTGATTTGTCATAAGGCTTTTGGTACCTTCACTTAATACATTTAAGTAACTTTAATCAAAGTAATGAAAATCAGTTGATAACTCAGGCTCTACGAAACCTCCTCTAAATTGCTATGTGCCTAGATAATGGGATCCAATCCATTTTGTGGGATCAATTGAGATACTTTAATGAAAGCTCTTTCTTCAAAGGAACATTTTTAAAGGTAATTTCTAAAGTGATCAAGTAAGGCTTGAAAATTCAAAAGATAAGGAATTTTCTTTCTAATAAATAAAATCTGCCATTCATGAAAAGCGATAAATGATTATAGATTTCTTAGAGTTTCTCTCTCAAAAACATCAAACAAGAAACTTAAAAATATTTTAATTTATTATTAATTAACTCAATTTAAAATCAAATTTTCAAAAGTAAATTTTCGTACTGCTTTTAAATAATGAAATCTCTCTTTGAAAAATATTTTAGTTTTATCGAAACTAATTAAGTTCAAATAAAAATATTACTCAGATTTATACTTATTCTAAAAGTATTTTTAAACTAACTTTGCAAACACTTCAGGTTTTTAATTGAATATATTTTGGTAGAACCTGTTATTAGTTTTAAAGTAAATATTTCCTTAGAAACAGATATCATGGTTAAAAATGCAATAAAAAATAATTTACACACACAGTTGTATAGGGTAATATTTATTTTATATAGAACTAAAATTAAACCCCTTGCAATCCTATTTACTTCCAATGATATATTTGGCTTGTTTTAATTTACTCCTTTCATAGGAATATTAATTAATTTTGCGGATAATTATTTACGATAAACAAACTTAATTAAATGAAAATCCAAATGTTTTTGACTGGTTTTATTTCTTAGGAAAATAAATACAGACTTTAAAAATATAGCTTACAGAGTAAACATTTTAAAATATGAAGGTAATTATTGCATTCCTATGATGACAACAAGAATCGTATTGTGTATTTTTGAATTCAAAATAAATGTTTACTTCTGCTTCTAAATGTTTAAATTGGGTTGAGAAAACAAAATGATTTTTCTTTTTTGATGGCTATAATAAGCAATTTTGCATCACTTAAAAATATATCAAAGTGAGCCACAATATTATAATTGAAATAATGTGCTTATCACTTTAATTACTAAAATAAAGATTTTTTCATTAAAAAAAGTTTATATTTTTTCACAAACTCCATTCATATTAGTTTAAAAATTTTATTTTGTAAAAATTAAACTAAATATTGCTTATGCTTTTCAGTAACATATTCAAAAAATTTTTTTGCACTTTTTCTTATATTCTTCTCTATTGGTAATATTTTTCATGGATATTTAATGCAACATTATTATACCAAGCATTGTCTTATTACTTAGTATGATAATGACTTAAACAATATGTAGAAAAACAGCAACCAATGTAAATTACAATAAAAATGGATTTTGAGTTAATGTAAATAAACAATGTCTCGTTTCTTAGAAATATCTGCTTTATTAATAATTTATTAAATGTTTTAGACTAAATAAAGAATTGCTTATTTTCCACTTAAATATCAAACTATTGTAAGCAGATTATATAAATGTTAAATATAATTAAAAATATATGTGCATCAGAAATATTTCCAAACAGTATAATTCACATTACATTAAAAATCGTGAATAATTTAAAGAATTTATATAATTTAATAGGTTACGTCAAACAATTTTTGCTTATAATTGAACTAAAATCTGTGTTATTCTAGGTTACTGTGAAGATCTGATGTAAATAACTTACAGATTTAAATCATTTTCAAATTTCAATTTATCACTTGATCTGAAATACTTAATGAATTATCACATAATGAAATTGTGAGCAATACTAATGAAGAGAAAATAAGTATTGCTGAGAGAAAAATATATAAAAGCATTAATTTATAGAAAATAATGAGTATTATAAAGTCAAATTGCTCAATATGTGACTATGTGGATGTATTTAAAAATTCAAGAATTTTAAAATTTTAATAGTTGTTAAAAATTAATTTTCTAAGATATCATATTCTTAGAAAAATCATTTTAAATTACACAAGTATGATCAGATTTTTAAATTTTATTCAAGTATTTTGCTATATTTTTCAAGTAAATTTAAAATAAATTTTATTCAACCATTTATTTTCTCAAATAATATGAAACAAATCAGAGATGGTCGCAATATTTATAATATGTATAAAAGTAGAGATTTTTAAGCATATTTGGGTGTCTAACATGTATGTTTATAACTTAAAACAAAAATGGTATTAAAAACTAATATAATCGTGATCACTTTAAAGTTTTTTTCATAATTCTTTTGATTTAGTCAATTTAGTAGGTGAATGTGAGTCATTGCCATTCTTAAAAACAAAACATTCATATTCAGTTTCTCATACTTCACATTCGCAGTTTCTTGTGAATAAAATTTTCAACAATATGAACAAAGCATTTATTATCTCATGTTTTCTTACTTTATTGATAGATTCGAATTGATTTATGAAAGAAAATGAAAAAACAAAGAATTGTTTAAGACGAAGGAAAGTTGAAACACTGAATATGCAAAAGTAGGAGATATATTTTAAGCAAATTTATTTCTATTTTGCTTCTAAATGAATATATAGTATATTTTATACTATATTATAATATGAATTTTGATATTTCAGGTACTTTTTAAAATATCTTGCAATCCATAAGAGTTAATATGTTGTATTCCTATCATATCAATATTTATATAATTTGGTTTAATAAAATAGATATATCTCCTAATCTTAATAAGGATTTTATAGAATTTGAATTGTTGCTGCGTTGGAAAACTGCTCGTCAGGCAATAAAGTGGGCCACACACAATTATGGCAACCTCCTACTCTCTTGTATCTCTCTGAAAAATTTTGATTCAGAATTGTAATTGTTGCGGTATTGTCCATTCAGCGTCGAACTATGGAGCTCAAATAAATATATGTTATTGTTTTCGATGGATTAGTTATTTAAGTCCTACTATTTTGGTCAAGTGACTGATAGGTAAATTAGCGTTCTATTGATATACAAAAAATTTAAAACTCATATTGTTGAGTAACGTTAAAAGGTATTACTTTCAGTTGGCTTCTTGTCGGACATTAAAGTCTTCAATCACAGACAAGGTACTTTGAAAGCTTAAATTGGAAAATTGGAGGTATATATTCAAAGTGATCAAATCAAGAATGATAATGCATCTAATTCTAATTTTGAAATAAATGTCTAATTTTTGATGTAAAAATTAGAAATGTTCAAGATTCAAACAAATGACTTATTTGAATTGCGTGTACGTACCACGCTATCTTACAAGAAAAAGATGTAGTGGACACTGAACAAATCCTTGATCAAATAGAAGAAAAATCGAAGAATTGGAAATAAAAGCTTGTGTTAAAATTATAATTCTCTTTAAAAAGTAAAACATTACATGTTGATTCATTTGCTAATGAAAAGAACTGTAGTAGTAAAAAGGTAAAATTACCAGGCATTCCTCTTGCAAAATTTTCGGGACATCATGAGGACTGGTATAATTTTAAAACACAGTTTGAAACATTTATTTACTCTAATGAGAATTTATATGAATCTCACAAATTCTTTTATTTTCAATCGTCCTTAACTGGAAATGTGTGAAAAATTCAAATAACAGAAGATAATGTTTCTTCGCTTTTTCAGGCGTTTCAGGAGCGCTACAATAATAAAAGGCTTATAGTTAATTCAAATATTTCGGGATTAGTAAATTTAGAAAAAATTAACTATGAATCAGGAATTGAATTAGGATGTTTATTAGACAAGGTGATTAAACACGTTAGAGCTCTTAAATCTTTAAATTTGGGATTAGATAATTTAAATGCGAATATTTTGATTAATGTTGTTTTACAAAAAGTAGATAAGGAATCAAGAAGGTTCTACGAAATGTCGCTTAAGCATCCGAATTACCCAAGTGGGATGAATTTATTGATTTAAAGGACGATGTCAATTTTTGAAAAATTTCACCCATCTCAGTTAACCCCTTAACTGTGACATATATTTCAAAAAAATGCACCAAAAATGGAAAAAAATTGACTTTTTAATTTTATTCTTTATATTATTATAAGAGTTAGAAAATGCTTTTTTATTACAAAAATAAAGTTTTAAATACAATAACTACTATATTTATAATTTTTACATACACATAAAACATTGATTACAAATACATGTTATTTATATTGAGCAAATTAAACGAAATTTTGAAGCTAAATATATCTAGTATAATATAAAAACACAACAATATGATTTTCAATACATAAATTTTACAAATCTTTTACAGTATGGTATATCCCAAAACAAGGTACTGTTCAAAAGCCTATATATTGCACCATTTACAATAAACTCTTGTCTCATGCCTTATTCTTTTCCCTTGTTCATCGGTTTTACGACAGTATATAAAACATTGCCTGGTTGGAGTAGATTTTTTTTCGCATTGATGGGATGTGTTCTGGAAAGTGTCGACCTGTGAGGCGCAGTAAGCTTTCATTAGGACGCCCTGGTTCTGGTAGTTGAACATTTGGTTTATTTAGTTCAACAATTGATTTTCTGAAGTTCATATTTTTCGCACCTCCTGCTGAAGTATGCAAAATGAAGGAGTTATTTATATAACGCCTGGTGTAGGACATGGAAAAATATTTTCTATTTACCTCCTTTTCTAGCAATCGGGAAGTCTGTAAGATGTTGATCGACTTTAACATCACCTCCCATAGTGTTGTAGTCATGGCCTACCTTCAGAACCAAAGTTGGAATTGGTAAAAAACTAGGACCACTTGTGTCATTTATTAGGAAAATAGGAAACTAAGTATCCTAAAGTAGAAACGAACTCAGCTCGGACTTCACAAAATAGAAACGTTAATTTTTTTCTGCCCGAACTCAGTTCGGGCATCACAAATACTGCACGCAGTAATTATCCGAACTGAATTCGGGCGACACTGACAAGGGGTTAAAGCCGAAAATGGGCAATATAATGAGAAGTTTTTTAGTTGACTCTATTGCAAATAAATCGTAGTGTTTAATGTGTAGCTTACCACAATATCACCCGATTTTCAAATGCCCAGAATATTTAAAGGCTTGTGTGAAACAAAGAATTTTCTTAATTAAGAAATTCAAGTTATGTTTAAGATACGTTTACTTAAGATGTGTTCGAAACATCAATTAAATTCTTGCAATTCTAAGTATAAGTGTAAAATCCGCCAGTCAATGTTTCATGGGTCCCTTTTGCATGACTTTTCTGAATCGGAAATAAAAAATAAAAACCAAAGTTTCAAGTAGCTATCCAAAAACACTCAAGAGCAAGGAGTTGATCCTGACGGTAACATTCCTCCTTCAGAGCTTTCGGAAAATATATGTGCAAACGCGAATTATTATGGACATAAATCTCAAATAGTAGTGTTGGCTACTGCTCGCATTTTAGTGCGAGATGCATTTGGAAAGTCACAGGCGTTGCGTTTCTTGCTTGATTGGGGCTCCATGATAAATGCCATAAGTCGCGAGGCTGTAGATTTGTTGCGGCTAAAAGAAAGCCATGTAAATATGCCAATTAGAGGATTAAGTAGCTCTTTGACAAATGTAAAATCTAAAGCAGTAGGGGAAATTTCCAATTCCTCTAAAGATTTTATTAGAATTTGTAATTGTTCCGAAAATCACAAACTTAACGACAGTTGAATATTAATTTTATTAATTTGCATAACGATATAAAACAGGCGGATCCCGTATTTTTCAGATTTTGTTGTTTTCCTATGACACATGGACAAGCCAAGCTCGCTTTTGCCTTTGGCAGTGCGAATTAAGTCAATAGGGAACGTCTTTCGTTTGGAACAGAGCAACACGAAGCTGAAAGTACGACTTTGCTCTTTTTAAGGTGCCTCGTAGTTTTGAACTTCGCTCAGGTGACGAAGCCACACCTGAGCTGGTACCCTCCTCTCCACATCCCTGCGACACCAGCGGAAGGACTTTGGACGTCACAGATTAACGTGTACACGTCCCAAACACACGGATTTTTCAGATTTAGCAAAATTAATGGTTTATTTGGGGCAGAATTATTTTTTGATATATAAAAATCAGAAGAATAGAAACTTAAGGACTCTCGCTTAATTCTTCAAGATAGTGTTTTCAGTTTTATTGTTAGTGGCTCAAATGATATTACTAACACGACCAGCAACCATTATTGCGGACTGATAAAGGAATCAATTAATACTGATAAAACTCTTCGGGAATTTTTTGAACCTGAATCAATTAAAATACAATTATTATTTTAAGTCCAGAAGAAATGAAGTGTGAAGAACACTTTATGCAAACATATTCTAGAGCACCTGATATATCGTGAAAAAATTTCCCTTAAAACTAACTTTGTGTTAAGGGAATCAAAATTACTGGCATCTAAGCAATAAGAATCCTTATGCAAAAGGCTAGAGCGCAATTCTCATTACATAGAGATTTCTTGCGAAAATATATTCATCTAAATCCTATGGAAGAGGTATCAGAGGATCGAACCCCAAACATTGTATATTACATGCCTCATCATGGAATCTTGCACCCTGAAAGCAAATCAACGAAGCTAAGGGTAATTTTTAATTCCTCCGTTTCTACATCTACAGGTACATCTTTCAATCAGCTGTAAAAGTTAGGTTGAACTCCGCAGCGATCTTTTTTCCATAATGCTTCGGTTTAGGAAGCATAAGTTTGTTTTTTTGGCAGATATAAGCAAGATGTATAGACAAATCTTAGTTCATCCATCGCAAGGAGATTTACAAAGAATTCTTTGATGGGAAGGTTCAGACACTTCAGTTAAAACATTCAGGCTAAATACTGTGACATATGGAATTGCCGACACCCTACCTTACCACGAGAATGCTGAAACAGTTATGTGATGAAGAAATTTCATTCCCAGTTCTGCTAGTGTTGGACGGATTGATTTTTATATAGACGACATATTAACGAGATCACACGATTAGGAATCAACAAGACAACTACTATTCTAGCTTGTCCAGTTACTTGCACGGGCAGGTATGTCCTTTCAAAAGTGGAATTCTAACGATGACAGTCTTTTCGAAGGTATCACTAGTAGCGAACAGTATTCCTTTGAAGATTTTGAGAAAATTAGTTCGGTAAAGGGTCTAGGAGTATTGTTTAAACCTCAACTTGATTGTCTTTCATACAAGGTTGCAATTCAACATAGAGACACTTAGACTAAAATCTCTGTATTGTCAGACATTGCGAGGATATTCGATCCTTTATGACTTATTGTTCCTGTTGTGACAAAGGCAAAATTGTTCATGAAGGAACTATAGCTCTTAAAATAAGACCAGTTGCTCTTTTAAAGCAGTGCATGGAATTTGTGTCACTTCTCCCTAAACTTGAAACTTTAGTTATTCCAAGGCATTGTTAGAATAATAAAAATATTACGATTAACGGGTTTGCCGACGCTTCTACTGCTGCTTATGGTGCAGTTGTTTATGCACAGTGCAAGTTACCAGATGGAACTTCTTAGGTTCATATTTTATGCAGTATAAATCCTGAATTGCTCCAATTTAAACACACAGATCACTGTTCTTAGATTGGAACTTTGTGCAGCTTTACTGCTAGCTGAACTCCCGCAGAAGGTTAATAAAGCCTTAGTCATCAAGGACTGTACCTCAATTTCGTGGTCCGACTCCAATATCGTTTTGGCTTGGATATAAAAATCGGCTCATGAACTTAAAACATTTCTTAGCAATCGAGTAGAAGTCATCAAGAACTCACTGCGAACTGTCAGTGTTGACACGTGTCCTCAAGAGAGAACTTAGCGGATCTGATATCTAGAGGTTTAGCTCCAGATGACATCATAAGAAAAGAACTGTGGTGGACTGGACCAGCATTTCTTAAGGAATCCACTCAATTACAGGAGACTAGTATTCCAGAATCTGTTGTGGACAATAATTTTTACTCGTGGGAACTGAACAACCCGAGAACATTAATTTAACTGTCACAATAGAAAATTCAATTTTAGCTCATATACTAAAGGTTATCAATAACTATGTTAAACTAATTAGAATTCTAAGGTTTTGTTTCAGATTTCTTCATAATATTAGAACAACAGATGGCAAGCATCATGGACCGATCTCCAGTGAAGAATTTAATTTAGTAGAAGTGAATTTAATTTCCAGGGTTCAATTAGAAGAATTTAGGGGGGCAAAGACCTTAAAGACAAGTAAACCCATTCCAGGTAAAAGTTCTTTAAATTCCTTAAAACTTTTTTGTGAAACAAATGGTGTCATCAGGGTTGGAGGGCGTCTTCAAAATCCCGATATAGGTTACCAGAAAAAAACACCAAATAATTCTTCCTGCAAAAAGTAAGCTAATTTACTTAATTATTGAACATTTACACCAAAAATATTTTCCTGATGGACCACAAACTCTCTTGTATTACACAAGGCAAAAATGTTGACCTATGAATAGCAGAAGCCTGCAAGGAAAATTGTACATAAATGAATAACTTGTACAATGTTAGAAGAGCATCTAATGGGAATTCCTCTTCGGGAGAGAGTTACTGTATATCCTTCATTTACAATTACTGGTATAGATTTTGCAGGACCATTCTTTATTAAGTACAGAAATAAAAGAAAATGTACATTCCATATGGTATATGTTGCCATTTTTGTCTTCATGGCTATTAAGGCTATTCACATTGAGATAGTTTGTGACTTAACGTCACAGGCATTTATTGTAGCATTGAAAAGATTCTTTGCCCGACGTGGCAAATGTAGGACTTTGTTCTCTGACCATTGAAAAAAACATTTTGGTGCCCAGTCATAACTTAAAAGATTGCACAGATTAATAAACCATCCAGATGAGGTTCTAAATAAGTTCCTAACCTCTGAACATATTAAATGGTGCTTTATCCCGCCTGGATCTCCGAATTTTGAAAAACTCTGGTAGGCGGGAGTTAAGTCCTATAAGTACCATTTACTTAGGAGAGTGCAAGAAATACCAATTTAAACCACGAAGAAATTGTTACAATCATTATGGAAATCAAAGGAATTCTGAATTCGAGATCCTTGACTCCAATTTCGTCATATATCAACGACTTAGAGGCTTTAACTCCAGGTCATTTCTTCATTGAGCCACCCATAACTACAATTGTTGAACGAAATATCGTTGATATTCCCATAAATCGTTTATCAAGGTGGAATTGAGTTGAAAAACTAACTTAGATGATTTGAAAAGAATGGAGCTTGGAATATTTGAGTAATTTTCAAAATCGCAATGAATGGATATTTAAATACTGAATGTTATCCGAGGTATGTTAGCAGTAATAAAGTAGCCTAATCTACCCAAATGCAAGAGGCTTCTTGGGACATTAGTAGGAGTTTTTCCGGGCCCTGACAATTGTCTCAGAGTGAACAATGTACATACTGCTCACGGGAATTTAAAAATACCCATTACAAAATTGTGCATACTTCTTGTAAATACTGATTAGAATAATTGTAGTCATAGAATTGTAACCTCTGGAATATTATTTATCATAATTATTTTTTGTATTGTTTAATTGCGTTAATATAGTTGTTCTTACCATTTATTACTTTGAACTTTTGTATTATTTGTTGAATATATGTAACGTTTATTATTGAGTTAGAATATTGGTTTAGAATTTTGTAAATCATATTATTGCCATTGTTTGCCATTGTTTGATTGGATGTTGAATGTTAATCATTTCACGGAGCCTGGGATATTGCCACCTTGAAAAACTGTTCGTCAGGCGATGAAGTGCGGCAATTATGGCAACCTCCTACGCTTTTGTGTCTCACTGAAAAATTTTGATCCAGAATTGTAATTGTAGCTGTATAGACCGTTCATTGTAGCGGTATAGTTGAGGTATGGAGCTCAAATATATATTTGTTATTGTTTTCGACTGACTCTTTATTAAGTCCTAACATGAACTTTATCTAAAACGAATTGTCTTTTTCAATATAGGCACATGGATTTTTATTAAGTTATTTTTAACAAAGTTTAAACAGTTGCGACTTATTATTTGCTTTTGCAATTATTTGACACACAGAATGATCTGTCAAAAATACTAGATATATCAGAAAAATATTCTTATTTACTCTTAACACTAGACATGCACTTTATTTGACATTAAGGGATTACGCATAAAATATAAAGTTAAAAAATCTTATTAAAGAACTATCTCCCAAAAGCAGACAAATTACCAGGAAAGATCAATAAAGCTTAGCTGTGTTCTTTGGTAAGCTATTGTTACACTCAAGAGGATTTGAATCACCTTTTGCTCTTTGTATTCTTGGAAATGTCAAATAACAGAATGTCCTGCAAAAATAACTCGAATTATTCTATCTAATGTTAGAAATTGCTTGCACATACCATAAGAAAAATTTATTGTGTTACATTTATAGTATTAAAGAATAATTCTGAAATGTTTAAGAATATTTAGGATTAAAACATATTTCACTTATTTTAAAATACTACTTGTAAAATAGTTTAATAAGCCAAAACTTTTCATATTCACTAAGAAATTACTTTTTATTTTATTAATTTAAATGCTTGTTCAAATTAATTTTATACAGCAAGCCTTAAATATTATGTTTTTTATTTACCAACTGTATATAATGATTGAATTATCATTTTTGATAAATTTGTTATATTAATTATTTTTTATAATAATTGTCACTATTTTTTTCTTGCTCAATAGTTATTTTTTCTCAGGAATTTATAGCTTTATTTTTATTTTAGTTATCTTCATACCTTTAACTAAAAGCTTTAATTAATAACTTTAATTAAAGGAATTTAAATAAGCTTTTTACTCTATTTTACTGGAAAAACGTCTAGACACTTGTTTTTAGATGTTTAAAATATTTTATTTCATTTTATTAATTACTCTAACTACATTACCCTTTAAATTTAGAATATGTTCTCATACACACAAACACACAATTAAGTTTTTTAAAATATATTCTAAGACAATTATACGAAATTCTGGTAATGAAATAACTAATTAACAGATATTTTAAGCAGTAATTTTAATTTAAATAAAATATTAGAAAAAATAAGTTTAAGATAGTTTTTCATTATATTTTTATCATAAATGTTATTGGAAATATTATGTGCTCGATAAAATTGAAATTTTTATCAAGTTTTCTGCATCAAAAATTATCTCTTTGAACAACAACTCTTTGAACTTAAAATTAATTTTTTCATATTCAAATGCAAGCTGAAAAATACATGATGAAATAAACTGATAGGAAGTAACTGCAGTCTGATTTTAATTTTATTTTTCTAATGTGTACAGATTACGTTATCATTGAAAAACATTAAATTTGATTTTCATTCAAAAAATTAACTTCATTATAAATTTGAAGTTGCAACCATGATTTAACAATTTCCTGTTTGAATTATGAGTAATTTATTTAGAGTTTTAATATTAAATATATCAGCAAGTTCTTATGAAATCCCTTACAAACCAAACCGTTCAATGTTTCCAATTTAAATAGAATAAGGTTTTACAAATGATAAGCTCATTGTAATTACTTCTATGTAGACGTTTTCATGATTAGTGATCACATTACTTTTTTATTGGAAATAGTTATCATAAATTTTACGATCATTTCTTGTGCATAAGCGAATTTAAAACTCCTGCTTGTGTAAGCCTATACACTTAAAAATTCTAGATTTCTTTAAGTTTGTTTTCTTTAAGTTACTGTAGTTAAAATATAGTCACTTACACATTTCATTACATATCTACTACCATCTTATTAAAATTGTTTGTTTTGTACTCATCTTAAATACAGAGCATAATTTCTGGCGTGTTTATTGGGAATTAATCAAAATAAGAAAACATTTAAATAAAATAAATAGATATATAATTATTCATTCATTCCAGATAAATTATTTCAAAATTTCACTTACAATTAAAAATTTTCTTATAGTGGTAAGTATTAAAAGAGGCAAAAACACATATCCAATATATTTACCTTAGAAAGTAAAAAAGAAAATGAAAACGAAAGGAAATTGATTTTAAAGGAGCAATTCTAAGTGATTAACATAATATTTGCAAGATTAACTTAAGTATTTGTTAGATGATAGTAAAAATAAAATTCGTAAAATTTATGTAATCAAAATTAATTTAACTTCTGAAATTATGTTTCAAAAATATTTCTTGAAGCTTAAAATCAATACTATTTATTTATAGCTGTAATATTTTCGTTTTATTTTAAAAAAGATTAAATATGTATTTGCTTACAAATTAATATATGTTTATTTTGGTTTATTTAAAAATTATATTAATTTGCATTGAGTAGTTTACCTTTCCAATTATTAAGTTGAGGAATTTGGATACTTAGATCTCAACATAGATTTTTTAATAATTCAAAATTAATTTTAAAATATAGGTTCCGGAAAATTAAGCCTTCCTATGTAAAAAATGACAGTAAAAGTAACAATAAATTGAACATTCAATAATTAATTTTAAGTGAACGTTATATTAATATTTAAATTATTATTCATTTCTGACACAGTTGCTTTTTTATCCATTTAAAATTTGGTTTGCTTCACCCTGTTTAAACAATATACAAAATAAGAAAGTGAGAAAAATTGAACTTTCCTTAAATAAATGTAATTATTTTTGGCAAGAAACTTAAATATATAGATTTAATTCTATTTCAAGAAATACAATTTTCAAATCAAAAAATAAGTTAATTTTTTTCTAATCTAAAATTAGGTACTTTTCAATTATAACCCCGTATATAATCGTTGTAACGGGAAAGACCAAAAATCAAAAACTATTGTCGTAAATTATTGTTTATTTGCTCAATTATTTTTTAAAATTATTTTTATGTTTTAGAAACTACTAAAAATAATACGAACATTTTATTTACATTTTATAAATCAAACAATTATCACTTATTGACAAAACTTATTTAAGCATACATGTTTATTTCTGGCAGAAACTGCTAAGCAATCGCATCGATGACCGGTAGTGTAGGTGTAATGTAATACATCGACGCAAGTGTAATTTTCAATAAAACAAAGTAAAATATTGCTGTATTTGGTTGCTTTTTTGCCTTTGGCGATGTGTGCTCCTAATGTTCCTGTTAACCGACAAAATTATCACTAAGTTAACTTTTGCACCAACTAGCTTTAGCTTTATTTAGCATTTATCTTGTTTAGCTTTATTTATCACTCTTCAGCTAATTTCTAAACATGAAAAAGCAATTAAATTGGGATATATTTAAATTAAATTAAAATTTTGAGCCATTAAAAGCGTCATATCTATGTTAAATTATTTTCGCTTCTGCGTAAGAAACATGCTATTCCTCTTATTTCTTAAATAGGGGTATAATAGAAAAGTACCTAAAATTATTTTTTCGATATTTTTGAAAAGAATATATAAACATTTCACCAGCTTACAGTGATTACGAATTCTTAAGAATTTCGTTTGTTCAATGAGATCTATGAAACAAATTGTTGCTAAGATTTGTTATTTGAAATTAAAATGTAAATAATTTCAAAAATTACTGACAAATTTCCATTATTAATGTACTAATGAAGTAATAGTTTAGAAAATGAAGTATATATATATATATATATATATATATATATATATATATATATATATATATATATATATATATATATATATATATATATATATATATATATTTAACAGAAGTAGAAAAATATTTTTGTAGATGGAAGATTATAAAGATCAGTTATATAAACAAAAAGAATCATGCATTTAGTTGGTTTAACCATTATTTGCAGATATTTAATGTGTCATTAAATATACTGAGAAATTAGATAATAAAAGTAACAAAGTTAATTACAAAATATTAAATGACGTATTATCTTTTAATTGCTCCTCAAACCATCATCGATACAAGAGTATATTAACAAGTTGTTGCACTCAGTTGTGAAGTAGAGCATGATCTCACGCATTTACTTTATGACATATTGAGATGGAAGTTTGAAGTATGTAACATGTAATCTCAATTTAGGTAATTATAGAAATTTGTATAAAGTTCTTAACTTTGAAACTTCAGCAGACATTAGTGACTCGATTTAAGTTTGTGAATTATAATGTGAAATATTTTATTTTTATAAGTATGTGGGTATATACTTCTACAATATATAACTACCTTTAAAATACAAAATTTTCAAAAGTGTCAGTAAGATATTCCTAAAGAATGCTTATTTTGAAGCAATATACTGATATTAGATCAGAAATTATTTAATTTAGTTTCAATAAAACTATAGTAATTCCGTTTGGAAATAAAAAGATTTGGAATCCCTAAAATAAGATAATCAAAAGTTTTTTTTTTATATACCAGCTCAAATGTCAGCAAGAGTTCATTATATTATTTAAAATCATAAACTTATAGACAAAAAAAAACCCTTGATTAAAAAAATATTTACTATTAGTGACACAGTATTATATTGATACTTTGATTACATAAAAATATTTTTTAAATTGTGTCTTCATAAGAAAGTATGCTGAAACACCTAAATAGCATAATATTTACTTCAAGCAAGTATCCATTGTGTTGTACATTTTTGAAATAATCAAACTTCTTAAGATTTAAACTTTCTTAATATATTTTTTACATCCATATTAGTGCATAAAAACTACAAAAAATTCCATTTCTGTTAGCATCTTCAGGATTTCAATTTATTATTTAATCATCAAACTTATAATTATTTATTGCTAAATTATTATTTGTTAAATCATATGCTGTATTGAAATGATAAAATTTATAAATTTCTTATCAAAAAGTGCTAGTATATATATACATATATATATGAACGTTCATTTGTTTGCATAAATTTAATTCCATGGATTTCTAAGACAAAGCTATGCAAATTAAAACTTAAAAATGTAAATCATTTAAATGAATGTATTCATTGAAAGCAAATGCACTTAAGCGGAAATGTTAATAAATTACCAACAATCACTCAAAGAAAATTCAAACACAAATTTAATCACCTTAACTTCCAATCACTTGGTTCGTTGCTGCTTATAAATCTCAAATTATATTGATGGAATCTTAGAAAAACGTGTTCAACATAAATTTTATCAAACTTCAGCAGCTGGATAATAACGTAAAATATCCACATAAGTGTGTTGAAATGTGAAAAAAAAACTCTACTATTTGCTTGCAGTTTTTTGTCATAGTAAAAAAGTCCTTTTTGAAATGCATTAAATCAATTTTAAATCACCAGAAAGATTTAAATTTTTAAAATTTAGAAAATTGAATTTCTCAAACATTTTATATTTTTAAATAATCTTCGACAGTAAACAGTTTAGATTTTTGAAATCTGACTACAATATTTGCAATTCCGATACGCTTTATCCTTTTTACAGGTATTATTTCTGAATCTTAATAATTTAACGTGATTATAATGGCTTTTATGAACTATATCGTAGTATAATTGGCAGGATCACAGATCATATTTTTATAATAATTACCTTTATCTGTATGAGCACTTCGAAAATAAATTTTCTATTATTTATTATCTTCTTGTTACTAAAATTTTATAAACTTCTCATGCTTTGCTTTCATATTTTTACACTGATATGCTCAAGTCCATCAGAAAATATGCATTTCTATAAATTATTAAAGTAAATTTTGCTTTTATTAATTCATGAGCATCACATAATTGTTTTATAAATTACAAGCACAGCATAATTTTTTTAACTTTACTTGATTTCTAGGATAAGTTCTCAAAGAATTTTTTGATGCAATTATGCAATTTAAACAAAGTAGAGCAAAATTTTGAATCAACTTTATAACAAAATTCTTTCTTGTGGTCTGAAAGCTTTGCTCAAATTAAGGATTGGTTTATATGTATCTTAAAGAATAAAGTAACTCTTTCTCCATCAGAATTATTTCCCCTTTAATGTCATAATCAATGTACTCATTTATTGGAAAATATATATGGCAATTGTATTTAGCAATAAATGTGACGTTTATTGAAAATTAGATGGAAGAAACATGAAAGTTTCTTAAATGAATAAAGTTGTCCCATTGTTATCGTAAAATGATATTCAGAACTATGTTTCCGCAACATGATTAACTATTTAACGGAACTATATAGGACAATTAAGGCAGTTTAAAATTGGTTATTCACTGAAAGAATTTCCTTTTAAAACGGGTTGTTTTCACATTCTACGCTCACACGAACTTTTAATTAATGTTTTATCCTCACATGTTTCAAACTCTAAGATTTTAAATTTTGGATTGCTCTGACAACTTTATGCCTACATATCATTCAAATTCATTTGTAATCCCTTAACTATATATTCGTTAACTTACAAACAGAGGAATGACTGAACTAATAAAATTATCTAACTTCTATATGAATGAGAAAACTGTTGTTTTAAATTAATAATACGCAATGTGTTTTGAAATGTGTTCATAGCACAGTAACTACTTGAAGTATAAACCATAAAACATTTTCTTGTATATCGTACGAAAATGTGTAACATTCTTTAAATATGCATTATATAATTGAGTTAAGTTCAAACTCATAGAAAAGTTTAAATATAAATGAATTTGAGTTCAAATTTCTGGAATTGACTAAAACTGTCAAATAAACCTTTTATCCATTCACTATTTCAAATGATGAGAGAATAGATATAAAATCATTTACGCATATTTTCGAAAATTTTATATTGGAAATTATTAGTAACTTAGATGTGCTTCCTCTGTATTTCACAATACAAAGATACAAAAAAGTTTTCCTAACTCTTTTCAATAATCAACCAGGCTCTGTAATATTCAAAATGCAGGGGTATTTTAATTACATAAAATAACTTTAAATTTGCTTTTATTTAGTTTAGGCGTAGTTTAGTTTCATTAAAAGGAACTCATTCACAAAGGAACTCAGTAAAATAAAAGTGATATTTATATGTATAGAGTTATATGTCGGGTGGTAAGCCAATGAGCTATTTAGCATATCTCCTCTTAAAAAGAGTATTTTAAATAAATTATAAAAAAAATTATTCCAAAGTAAGTCTTTTGAGTTCCGCAATGAAGAACGGAAAATTAAAATCATTTTATTGCCAACTAAAATGTTTTCAGTTCAATCTGTTTATCATTCACGTATTAATACTAAAACTTAGATAATTTATACGTATTTATAAATAAAGTGTATCCTTCTTGAAAACATTAATTTTCCTTACTGACACCATTGTATATATACTAATTATCATTCAGATTCATTAGTTTTTGCTAGCTTTCTTAATTTAGAGCTGAAATTCTCTGTGTTCGTACTGTTTCCTATTCATAACTGACGTTGCAAAATGAGAAACATAAAATACAGTTCAAGAAGCTAATGAATTTTGATACAATCCAAGTTGTACGAATTTATTATTTTATTTCTCTCTCACAACCTTTGAAAAATCTTATGTGGGGTAAAATATATAGCTTAGATATAAGATTTTTTTTTAATTTTTCGTTTAGTTCAGTTGTTATTCCAGTGAATTGAATAAAAGTTTAAAGTCAAAGAAAGGAATTTCCTATAGAAGGAAATAAAAATGAAAGTTCAAAGATTAGTTGAAGAAAACTTAGACATGAATGAATTTCGCTATGTTTCTATTATACTTATATATTATTTATGTTGAGAGTTTTTTTTTCCTTTAAAGTTGAAATTAATGAGTTTTTTATTCATTGATTTAAAAAGCATTTAATTCCTTTTAAAATTAATGTAAATGCTGTATTTTACAAAATATAACCAGATATTATTATTTTGAATATATATTTATAACATTTCACAATGCTAAAAGAAAAATACTTAATATATGTACATAACTATGATACAATGCAAATTTATTAAAACTAAAATCACTTACAGCAATTAAATATACGTTAAATATAGAAAATGCTTAAATTAATCTGTATTTACATTTCTTAACTTTTTCATTCATATAAATTATCGTATAAAACTTTTCCAACGCAAAACCTTTTAGATTTTTGCGTTCATGATAATTTCTTTCAATGATCTTTCACTGGGGAGGCATTACTTGAAAATAATTAATTGATCTAACAAAATCAAGATAAATATAGTTAAATAAAGAAGTTATTAATAATTTAATTGTCTAGTTTTTCATTTTTCCCCAACTACCAGCTTCTTACCGGGAATTTTTATTTACATAATTCCCAGAATATTTTACATCGTTCGATTACATCATTAGTTTTACAGGTACATACACATACATATCTTTATGCACTCAGAAAATTTACAAATCCCTAAGAATATTAATAACAATAAGTATTATTAGATGTAATTACCTTAATGCTCGTTCTCGTATGAATTCTAATGCTTCTAATATAAGTTTTTTTGCTCAAAATACTGATTACGAGTAAGAGTTTTCATTTAAATGCCATTTAATGAGGTTTGTTTTTTTCGAGGAAAGAACGTAATTAAATTCATTTACACTTATTACATATTTTTTGATGTATTATTTTTGCATTAGTTAAAAAAATGAAATAGATTATAAGAGTATTTCACGAACCGTGACTAGCGGTAAGACATTTTTTGAAAATTAATTCTGGTAACTTCCTATATATTCAATATGATTGACAGTAATTCAAATTTTTTATGTGAAACAGTTAATATAACTGCATTATTATATTCTCTGACACTACAATATTATAATCACATAATATCAAGAAGTGAATTTAAAAACTATTAAATAATTAACTTTTAAGTTCTAAGCTTATATATAAAAATGCTCTTTTAATTTTAAAGACAATCAAATTATTCATAATACTTTAATTAAAATGTATATAAATTGTAAAGTAGGTTCTGGATTTCGTTAGAATTAAAATGCTTATATCACTTTTGTTTTCGTGATTTATTTATTGACGTTACACTGAAAAGTTAAACCTAATATTTAAACTTAATTGAAGTTAAATAAAGACAGATGGAAAAAGATTGAAGTTTTTTCAAATATTCCGGGTTGTCACTGCAAAATATTGCTGTACATTGTCAAAAATGCATTTTAAAATTCTTTAAAATTCTGAAAACTATTTTAATAGAAAATAAATAATGAATAAATAATAATTAACAGATGTAAATTTCAAGCGCCCACTAAATCTTATTCATAATTCGTATTAACACCAAGCAGAGGAAATATATGATTATAAGTTTTCTTTTATGTAGTATTTATTCTTAAAGCATTGTTTGTGTGTTAAAAAGTATGTGTGTGATTTACATTATAAATGAATTTTATATTAATCTTCGTACATAGAAAAGTTTGTAAATTATGCCCTATTAAAACGAGAGAGAAATGATTTGATCATTTTGAAATTTGTAATTTTATGGAATAATACTAAGTAAATAAATAATTATATTGTCATTTTTGCTTAAAATAGTATTTGTTAAATTTAAAGAACAAATGTAAACAAAAACTATTCGTATTAAAGTATATTATATATAACGTGACAGAAAAGAGACATACCATAATTTTAAGTAAAGGTAAAGTCACATAATATTTGCTTAAATGCTTTAGATATTTTATATTTCAAATTGATTCAATAAAGATTTAAATGCTTAGAACCGTTTGAGGAGTGTGCTATGTGAAATTATTAGAAGCTTCTAACACCAAAATTTTGATGATTTCAGTGATGGGTATGAATGGAAATTTACTGATCCAAATGAAATATAAAATTAAAGACTCTTATTACACAAAATTATGGGTTAAAGCTATATTTTTCTAGATGTAAAAAAGTTCAGTTATCTTCTGATGGTGAACTTTTTTACATTGAGATGATTTTTAATGATTTAAATTTCCTAAATTATAAATATACATTGTTTTTACGTGTACACACACACATGTATATATGTATATATATATTATCTGTGTGTGTACTATAATAATGATTATGTAATTCAAAGGGCACCATCGATTACTGTACTTTCTATCGCTTTATTGAAAGATTTATATGTCCTCACTTTCCGTTAATGGGTAGAAGCTCAGAAATTAAGTAATATTCCATCTTATAAAAATGATAGATTTGTTTGGTGATAGTATTTTTACAAATGGGTTCTGGAATGACGTGTCACGTTAAACTTTCTTTTGGAGGGGCAAGCATGGGTATGGTAAATGACAGTATGTTTTTTATCTGACTACTCCATCCCAATTCTAAAGATCAGATTAAATGTTGTACTTGATTGGAAATATTTGGAGCGTTTTTCATTGAATGACTGACACCACTGAATGTTCTTGCTTATAAATTGATTGCTGACTATTTTGGCAAACTTTATTTTTCCTATGCCTGAAAATTTTAACAAACTGATACTTCCACTGTAAAGTCGCAATATCTCACGACATGTAACAATATTTTTAAAGTAGATTTATCTTTATATATATATATATATATATATATATATATATATATATATATATATATATATATATATATATATATATGAAACATACATCTAATTTTGTTTAAAGTTTTAACCTTCATTCCTTAGAACATTAGTCAGGATTGCACTATTTTAAAAAGGATAAAGTCAAAATTCTCCAATTAAGAGCTGATGATAGTGTTACAGCAGTAATGGACACAAACACTCACAATAATGTATCAAATTTTTGCTCAAAGTATTCCCACAAGAGCTGCTAGAGTAATTTCAGCAGGTGTGGTAATATATATTCGCCTTTGAAAATATATTCATAAAATATAACCATATGAACAAATTTATCTTTCACATAAATAAATAAATGTATCATTTAATTCAAATAAAAGTACATGGGACTGTTGATTAAATTTGTTATTTTTACATAAGTTTAAGAATAAAGAAAAGAAAAAAAAATAACTTTAAGATGACTCTGAAATCGATAGCTTATTACGCATTGAGTGAATAATATAAAATTGATTTAACTAAATTCAAATAAGGAATGCAATATAACTTTATTTATGCAATAAAAACTAATTCAATAAAATATTATATGCTTAAATAGAAAACAAAATTGTAAGTAACGATTAATTTATATTGCAAAAAAATTACAAATCAATCTAAATTGGAACAATTACAAGAAACATGCAAAAATAAAATTTTTAATTAAGAGTTAGACATCTAATATATTCTATGATTGTAATTCAGTTTATGAATTATTAAATTGAGATTCCAAACATTTAGTTTTATCAGAAAACTTTACGGTTAGTTGATTTTATTGAATATAAAGCCCTTTTTTAAGAGGAAAGCTGAAATTATTTTCCTTTAATTTATTGATATTAATACTGATTAATTTTCAGGAGACAATTTTATCATTAAGTAACGCTTAAAAAAGTTTTTAATATAAAAAGCTAATCTTAATTTTTTTAATATTTTTCAAAAAAATACCTCTTAAGTTGTTTAATGTTAATTTCATAACTGGGGACTAATTCTATTTAACAATTTACTTTTTATAGTGACGCAAATTTTTCTGATGTATTACTAAAGTGATTAATCCCAAATGATTACACATAATTGAAAAGCAAGCAAATAAATGGAAATTATTTACATCTCACATTATGTGACAATATTATTGGGGCTCTGGAAAACAAATATTTATTTTAGAAATATATTTTTATTGATGAATTTGCCTTTTTTATCCCAGCAATTGGTACATGCAAATTTATAAATTTGAAAAATAAAGATTACTCTTATTCTTACCATCAAAATTTCACGATTACATAATTAATGAGTTATTAATCATACACATCCCTATCATTCTGACGTTTTAGTTATTTTAATGTTTATTCTTCCAAAATATATTAAAGAAATGTGTTGGTTAAACAATTAAATTTGATAGAAAATTTTCAACAATGAATTTCTTTTCACTTATCAGTTGATATATTTACTGCTATTTACAAAGTAACGAAACAAATGACAAAACTGATATAAATCAGTGTCTTTTTTTCTATATTTTACTATTCTGTATATAAACTCTAAATATGCACTCTAAATATTTAAATTTAAAAGTCACCCGTAAAAAACCTGGATATTGATATCCTTAATAAATAAATAATAAGTAGAAATTTTTGTTATTTAATAAAATGCCTCAGCACTTTTCAAGGAAAAACATCTTATTTGTACTACTTAAAATTTAAAATATTTCACAGTAAAATTCGTCACACACTTTATGATAGATAAAATATAAATAATGGTACAATAATGGTTAAGGGAGAGAGAAAGCATCTTTAATAGAGATATATTATTATTCTCTTATTACCAATTATTAAATTTATTTTAATTATGCTATTTTAAAACTTTAGCTTTTAATTAATTATTGGAGCAATTCTCCTTAAGCAAATTTACACATACTCGTTTCAACCTTATGAAAATATTTATTTTAACTGGAAAAATATTCCTCAATAAGCTTATGTATGAAATTGTACTTCTCTATACAACTGTTAGAATAGACAAAAACAATAAAAGCGTTAAATTCATCATTTTGTAATTAATAATATTACCGTAATAAAATGACTTTTGAGATTAATTAGACAAAAATTAGGCAGAGACAACATTCATCCGGAAAATTTTAAAAGATTCAACAAGTATTTGAATAATATATATGCCTTATTTTTATAAGAATATTAGCTAAATTTTCTAGATTACAGATGGGATTTATCTTCTTATCTTATCTTCGTTTGAATTACTATTCTCACTGTTTGTATTGAACTTTTAAATTACTGCTAATTTAGTTATGGATGCCACTGAACATTTTCAAAATACATAAAGTGAACTGTTTTCTTTTAGTATATAAATTCTAATCCCTAATTTCTTTTGAATGGTAAATTATATATTTATTAATATTTAATTGTAAATGTTAATGCTTCTTCAGCATAAAATTATCTACTTTAAATTCATATCTTATAATATTTCACTTAAGTTCATATCTTTCTATAGCTAAACTAAATGAAGAAACACATTATATTTTATTGCTTCACGTTTATTAAAGTTTCGTATTTCAAGAAAATTAAAATTCATTCCAGTCACTCTCTTCATATTCGTTAATAAATACACTCTGTATAAATAGTCTTGTAAAAGAAATATGGACCAACTATCAAAAACTGCATGTTCTTTATTTATTTCAACACCTGGATAACTTGGCTAATAAGCAATTAGGTCGTTTTAGCTCAAGGGATAGAAGTATAACGAGGCACCCAGTGGGCATGCCTTGAAAGTGAATACCTCTTTGTATTTTAGAAGCAGAGGAATCAAGAAGAAGACTCCCAGACCGAGCTTGCCAACCCCAGGGGCAAGCTAGATGTGGGGTAAATTGTGACCACGATATATTTTACGTGCCTCAGCTACTGTAAATAAATATAATGGATCTTTGATTATAAAATGATTCGAACGTACTACAATCCAATAATGAAAACGACGCCATAAAATTATACCATTGTAGTATTGCCTGCATGTACTACTACATAATTAAGGAAGCAGTTTGCAAATTTTCAAAACATTTATATTATTTTATGTTATGTAGTATTAATATTATTATAAGTTATATTAACAATCATTATAAGTTTTTTGAATATATTTTTATACACCAGTTGATTGATTTGGTTAAGCATACAGCATTCTTTAGTGAATAAGAACTAAAGAAACAATGATTCAAGCAATTAGTAATTGCGTCATAATTATGACCTTAAGAAGTTAGAATTACCCCATTATGCATAATTTAAAAAATAAGAAAATTTTACTACATTTCAGGTAACGCTGCAAATATAGACAATTTATGCTGCAAAACGTTTTTTAAGTCTCGAAATATAAATCTAATTTGCTTTCAATGTATATATTTAAATAAGCAAAGCATAGCTTGCGAAATTAAATAAATGAATATTACTACAAATACATCGTGAAGAATCTGTTAGGAGTCATTCTTAATTACATTACCTTTAGAAAAACAAACACTTATTTTTTACATTAAATAAATGAGTGTATGTTGTTTTTTATACAACATGTTAATTAAAGTTGAGTAGAGAATAATATTTAGAGAATTTTATAAAGCAGTATTTCATAGAAATTTGTTAATGCTATGCTATGAAAACTAGGATTTCATTTCTTTCAAGCATTCATTTCAAAATTATAAATAAATGGTGATAATGTTTTTAGGAAAGTAAAATCAACAAACGTTCTCAGTCTCACTGTTGATTAAACAAGTTGGACAATCTGCCAGTTATGTATTCAGAGTTTTAATCATAAAGTCATCAAGAAGGACAAAATATATTAAAAAAGATTAAATTACTGATGCATTAAAAGTGGCCAAGCTTATGATGAAGAATATAATGGAATGAGAGATTTCTATTCTTCCCATGACTGGCAACAGCTAATATTAATGTTGGATAGAGAGTGTTGGTACGTTTTTAGAATTTGCTTGGCCATGGCGTTTTCATACATGGTTGGTGTTAGAGCAAAAATGAAATTCATCTCAATCTGCAAATAATGAACGTCATGTGCTCTTGAAGTAACTCAGCATTCAGTTAACTCTCAGAGCATACTAGATTGTGTAGAAAAAAAAGTTTGTAACAATTAATATTCACTGAGATTTGGTTCTGTAGGAGAAAATTATGCAACAGTCAAAACATATATCTGCTAAAAACCAGTATAACAATATATAATACAATAGCTCTACAACTTTTCTGCACCATTGTACTATAAGACTCAAATTCAATCATCATAATCTGGAATTCGTCACAGAAAACTTTCATTGAGAAATAAATGCAATAAAATTCCATTATTTATTTTTTTTTCTCAAAATTATGTGAAAAAGTTTAAATATAATTACTACCAACATAACAGCATGCAAAACTGTTAAGAGAAAAAGTACAATAGGGCATTAAATGGAAGTATTGTAATGAGCTAAGTAGAGTATAAATGTAAGAAAATAAGCTTGTAAATTTTACGAAGTTTTCGTCGTAATGAGTGGAATGGGAAATTAAGTAACGAAAGGAAAAAAACCGATATTTTTTACAATGTGAAAGGAGAGAAAAATAAAGTTTTTGCAATTGGGGGAATGGTTAGGATTTCCAAACGTGTTAGCAAATGTTGTACATTTTTTCATCTGTAAATTTTTTAATCTTTTAGTACTAGTGAAAACATTTACAATTATTCACAAACAAAATACATTGCTAAGGAGGAATATCAAGAAGTCTAAAAATTCTTATTGTTTTTAAAAATATTCAAATCTAAAATCCAAGTTAATTGCAACTTTTTAGAAGTACTTTAAGAAGTAAGTCTAAGAGAATTTTCATTTTTATAAGCTTCATAATATCTTACGAATATTATTTTTTATACTTTCTCCAATTCTCTTACATTTTTTACAAAATAAACTTTTTCTACAAAACATTTGTGCTTGTTATAAAGAAATAATAGCATCTTTTATGAAAGAATGTTAAGTTGAAAAGTTATTTTTCCTTTAAAATGCTTCTAACTGAGAGATATAAAGTATTCTGTAATACTTGCTTTTATCTTTCAGATATTAAATATGTCTCGATTTAATATTAAATTTTTTACTTATGAAAAATGATTTAGAAAAAAGCAGTACAAGAAATAAGTTTGGACAAAAGCACACACACAAACTCTTTTATCATAATTGTTTCATACTCCATATTCTGAAGATTATTTATTTTCATCTCTCTTTTAAACTCTCCATTTACAAATGTTTTTATTTATTTTTTTTTATTTTTACAAAAATGTTTTTCATTTTTGCATAAAGTACTTGATATTACAATTAATTTTTGTGAAATGGACTTACATTCATTCACATTCGCATTGTTCCTTTTTGCTCTGAAACACAGAAGTTTGTAATAATTTTTCTAATAGCTTGTATCTCAAATACACGAAGAAATCTTTTGCTGAAACAGAAAGTTATATTACATTTCTCTAATTGCTTGCATCTCAATCATACACAAAAATTAATTCCAATAATGAGTTAATTATTTAAAATATGTAAGCATTTTGAGTCTATTTTAATTTTAATAGTGTTAAAAAATTTTCCAAAAATATAATTTTCTTAACTATGTCACCAGTGCTTTTTGAATAATTTATGTTTGTATAAATATGATAAAGCAATACACTTTAAGAAAATTGTATGAATAATTTTATGTGGGCCGTAGAATAAAAAATATATATATACTTGCTTGCAGAAGAGTCATATTTATAATTAAGGAAAGTTTAAGGAAGAAAAAGAAATTATAACTGAAATGTTATGTATTAAATTTACTGAAAAAAGATAATTAATAAAATATATTAGAAGTATAACACTACGGGAAAACACTTTTTCTGCAATGCGTCAACAATATATTGCTGATTTAGTAAAAAATAATCAGTTGAAGAGTTCAGTAAAAAGAACTTTTTATTGCATAATTCCATGCTCACATTATTCTATACACAAAGAAAAGTATTCAAATTCTGAGCATTTTTTATTACTCATTTAGTTCTTAGTATATATCATTATAATTTATTCAAGTATACATTCTAAAAGTGGAGCAGCACACCCCATGTTACCTGCTTAGCTGGCACACGACAATGAATGAATGAAGTATATATTATTATATAATTCAGAGATGAAAATTTATAACTTGATAAAATTAAATTTTATTTAAGTCAAATTAGAAATATTTTTGGAATAATAATTTTGGTTTTTTAAATATGCTTACAAAATAATTTATTCAAAATTTTTCGAATATTTAAATTAATAGTTTTTCACTGAAAAATATTATTAAAGAAATAAACTATTGAAGAATATTACAAAAACAATAATTTTGAAGGCAAAAATTATACATATTATATAAAAAGTTTCCATAAAATAATTTAAAGTTCTTATTTTCCATAACTTTTACGCGCGCTGCACAGTCATATAACAATTATGCATACTTGATTTCATGTTGTCATAAATAAATCTATTTTAACATAACAATGTTAATAATCCTGTACAAAATTTATCAAATTTTAATTTGTTTAAAATTAATTTTACACTTTAATTATTTATTTATTACTTTAGAAACATTAAGTTAAATATTTTACAAATTTTAAGTATTTATGTTTATAAACGTCTTTTTAAATACTTACTGCTTTATATATTTCATCTTATCAAATAACTGTTTTCTATTTTTAAATTCAGAGTTTTTCCACGAGTGGAAAAGCTGAATTCTTCTAAGAACTATTATATATTTGAAAAACAGTCATACTCAGATTCTTTGACAAATAGTGCTCATTCAGGTTAAAAAGGAGACAGTAAAATGAAAATATAAAGATGCTCCAGCCTAAAAATGGATTTTTTTAACAAAAGTAATATAAAATACCTTAATGTTGATATCAAGCCATCAATTTTTGAATTTACCTCTGTAAATGACAGCGAAGCTTCTGTGCCAAAAGAAAATTTTTATTGAGAAAGAAGATGCTTGCCTTGACCACTTTATAAAAGGTACTGATATGAAATAGATTTAGAAAATATTTTTGCCACTTTTACAGGCATAGTTGCCATTGCATATTTTTGGAATTCTACATCCTATGAGCTCTAGACGATTTCTTGAGAAATAAAAAAATATAAAATATTTTACTCCAAGAATGATTTTTATAACATAGAATTCTTTGTACAATTCATTTTTATGAGCACTATGAACTATAGAATTCTCCACGAATTGAAAAAAATATTTTATTTTATAAATATTTTTTGCGATCCAAATCACTTTTTTTTCATTACTCCAAATCAGTTAGATTCATTTTTATATTTTATTGCAATTGTTTTAACTGTTGTCGTATCTTTTAAATATGCAACTTTTAAATATGCAATTGTACATATTTATGTACAATAAGAGACTTTTTGTGATTGCTATTTCAAAATTTAAGCAATATTGAAATATCTTCAAGTATTTTTAATTTCTAGCTAACACCTGTGATTGGATTAAAATATTTTAGAATCTATAAAAATAACGTTAGTCTAAAATCTATTCAAAAATAAATTTTAGACTAATCTTATTCTTATATATTCTAGGATATGTTGTGTTTTAATACTTTTCAGAAATAACCTAATATTTTTAATTATTTATCATAAATGTCTCAAAAAAGTAATACTTTAAAATATCAAATGAAAATCTAATCAACAGATTTTAAAAAAAGCAATTTTTTGCAAATTCAGAGAATCTGATTTTGTACTATCATAGTATATGAAATAAATGTAAATCTTATAAAATTATATAAGTGGCAAATTATTCTAAAATACATTAGAAGATTTAACTCTGAAATGTTTTCCTTTATATATCATAATATTTCTTGGAATACTTCTTGAATGCAACAGAAAAATATTTTTTTGCTGTAAAAGAAAAACCTCCATGAATTTTTGACAAAAAGTGCAACGGGTAGTTCAAATGAAATTTAAGAATACTGTTTACTTTTTTCCATATAGCAGGCGTTGAAGCGAAAAGTATTTTTCCTTGAGCTTTACTCTTTCAAAATGAAAACAAAATTGATTATTTTGCTTCTGTTATTTTCTTATAGCAGACGACACTTTCCATTCGATTTTGTTCCTTTCCATGACTTCTTTTATAAGCTGATTTCAGTATCGTATGCTTTCATTAGAGATTCTTTGCATTCTATTTTCATGCAGCATTGCTCATTCTCAGTAGGGCATATTTTACCAAAGTATTTTTGAATAAATAAAAACAACTAGGTTATTTTTATTTGAATAAATAAAAATAACGTGAAATGTTACAGAGGAACTACTTCTACATTTTATATTAGGTATTTTGATCAAAACGCAAGCAAATTTCATTTTCTTCATTTGTTTGGGAAATATTGGCATTATATTTTAAATGAATTGTATTTCAGAAAAATTTTCTTAATTTTCAATGAATTTATGCATGTATATATATATATATATATATATATATATATATATATATATATATATATATATATATATATATACATATTATTTTGTATATTTTTTTTAAAATTACTAACTTTATTCTCTTTTCCTCTATATCCTTAAAAACATCCATGTGAGCAGTTCAGATTTTCTCAAAATACAAGACATCAGCTGCATGTTATATGATATCATAACTAATATATGCAACATTTTATGAGACATTATGCTTTTACTCTTTTTCAAAAAATTCTCAACTTTCTAAATTTATTAATAATTTTTAATAAATAAGTAGATTTTTTATTTTTTTTAAATAATTAGAAGTATTAACTCTAATTGAAAACTTTTTTCAGCAAGGCAATAATTTGTATCTTAAAATTTACATACATAGAATAATTTTTCTAACACTTACATATTTCCATGTGAAATATTTTAATTTTTTTTATAAAGTTTACTGTTATTATTATTATCATTTACATTAAAATTTAAAAATATTACATTATGTAAAATTGTTGTTCATTATCACTAAATGTTTTCGACATGATTAAAGCAATGTTAAATGTAGTAGTATAAAAGAACGACATAACTTTTTGTTCTTTCGAATTTTTTTTTTTTGGAAACAAACTAATTTTAAGGAAACTAAAATTCGTATTAGTGCAAACTAATAAAATTTTAAAATAATTAAATAGAGAAAGTTTTAATCTAAAAATAAGATGTCAATTAATTATAAATCTAATTTATAAATGAAATAAATTATTATTATAATATTTTAAAAAATACTGATTATATTTATCATTTTTAAATGTACATAAATTTCTAACTTTTCTTAATTTCTCACATTTTTAAATTTTTATGAAGCATATTTCATAAAGTCAGGAAACAATTATGTTGATTGCAATAAAATTACATTCTCGCTTATGTTAGGTCTTGTTTCTAGCAAATTATCTATAAACTAGCATTAAATAAACCAAAATTTATCTTGAAATATTTAAGCGTATCAAAAGCATCTGAGAAATTTTTTAATGATTTTTTCATCTTAATTTTCATTATTGATAACTTTATCAGCTAAGATCCACCGATTAATCAAGGTTCCAATTTCTATTTATCTTCACAATTTGCAATACAGGAGAATATCTCTGACATTTTATTAGACAACTAAGAGATTAATTTGAATTTATCATGCTAACTTTTTACAAAAAAATAATCGTAATAATCATTTTTTTGAAATTATGAGCTAATATAGTCAAAAGTTAGAAATATTGAATTTGTATCAATATGAATTTCACACAATACAAAAATAATAATATAATTTTTGAGATTTTTATGTGTTTGAATTTTGAAATATTCATTAAGTTTTATAGTTTAGAACTGCTACTAATATACATCAAATGTGACAAATTTTTTTCTATACTTAGGCAAAGGAATTTGATCAATTTTATTAAGTTTGTCATTAATGACAATTGTACTTATATTATTTTATTTTATATGATTTCCTAGTCCAGGGATGATTCAATAATCTGAACAAGATATTTTAAAGTAACATCACGTGTATTGAAAAACATTTGTATAATTCGCTTTATAAGAAAAAATTTCATTTCATTACTTAATTTGTCTTATATATTGAATCTTTGTATAACTTAACTGAAGCATTCTAACTAAACTGCCCTACGGAAATTAATAATGTACAACATATTACTTAAGAAATTAACAAATTTATTTTAAAAGTAAGGTAAGGTAAATAAACTGGAATTATCCATAAGTCTAGATTTTTTATTTTATTTTATTTAATTGATGTAATATTTTCTGGAAAATAACGAAATATTCTCACTACTTTGCTGAAAAAACTAGTCTTAGAAATATAAAAAAAATATTTTCAATTTTTTTTAATCTTAAATATGTGTGTGTGTGTGAGCTTCACTAAAAACAAATAATTATCTAAAATTTAAAGGCACAAAAAAGCTACAAAATTAAATAATTTTTTTTATTTTTTAAGCATATTTTTAAAAAAAATTATAACATCACTCATATTACTTTATTTAATAAAGCTTGCATGACAAATTCATAATATTGAATTTGAATATAAATTATTGAGGAGACCATAAAGTTATTTAATTCAACCATTTCATTGCCAATAAACATATCCTGATGTTTATAATTTATTTTTTCATACATTATTATTTTCTAAGTTTACGTCAATGCATTTTCATAAAAAGATTAATTCCAATTATTTTTATAAAGATTAATTCAAATTTGTCTTCTACTGCAACCTACAACGAAATGCATGTAGGTTGCAATAAAAGATAAATATGAATACAAAAATAATCTATAAAGTGCTTGTTTGACATTTAATTTTACAATACCCTTTATTGAACGTCCAAACAGCCTCAAAACAGATGATCAATTATGGCTTCTAGAATATATTTCTCCCCGAGTTTGAGAAAAATTATCAAGATGCTCACCTCATCCATCAAAGTGTAGAAATACTTAAGAAATTTCTGTTTAATGTATCATGCCTAAAAAATATTTCTACTGGCTGTTTCGCTGCAAAATTAACTACTTTTCTTTTTCATTATTTTATGCCATTGTGATCTTAATTTGATACAAAAAATGTTTTATTTTTTAAATGTATATGATGTTCCATGGAATATTTTGGATGATTCCTAAATTATTTTCAAATTGAAATATGAATATAAATTTTGAAAAATACTTTATTTTTAAGTGTAAATAGGAATGAAATCAAAATTTGTAGAATTCGCTTACATCGTTTTATAATTTTCAGCGTAAATCTAAGTTAGACATTCATTGTGTCAAATATAATTAAATCCATCAATAATACCACTGAACTTTATCACAAAAATATGGTACTATTTTATTAAAAATAAACAAATGAACTATACTTTTCAAGATAAATGAATAATTAGTTACGTTATTAGATGGTTCTGGTAAGTATATTCGTTTCGTTTGATTGAAAAATGGTATTTTAAACATTCTAATTTTGTACCAAATATTTTCATTTATTATTATCCAAATAATCAGGTTTGCTTTGTGAGCTTTCAACAAAGATGAGACAGGAGAATTATACACATAATTGCTTTCTTTGATCAAACTACATTATAACAAAAGTTTAAAGTTGTTACTTTAAGTAAGTGTCGGAATAAAAGTACATAATTATAACTACATGTCTATTTACCAAAATAACTAGTTACTATTTCAAAAAGAACACGTACAGTTGAGAACTATTTAGTTTTCTGAATTCGAGTAATGCTTTCCTTGTTAAAATTGACATTCAATTAATTTTTCTTTTGTATAAGTTATTAAAAAATGCCAAATTATAGTTAAAAATTGTTAGAGTTTGCTACTTAAAATCTAGTGTCTTTTTTATAATTAATAGAATTTGTTTCCTATATCTCCATTTTATGATGATTAAGTTCAATACAAAGTTTAATGTTTCACTTTTATGCCATAAACATATATTATCAATTTATTATACTTACTATATTCAATTATAGCCGACCAATGACTGAATGGTTAGCATTCCTGACTCCTGAGCTGTTGGTCCTGGTTTCGAATCCCGGTTCGGGCATGGATGTTTCTTTCCTTCTCTGTTCTCTCTGTGTTTCTCTGTCCTTTCTTCTGTGATGTTGTATGAATGTGGCCCACCCTATAAACGGGTTTGTGGGGGGTTGGCGAGGGCAACGCCACTCGCCTTCGTGACTTGGTTCACAGGTGCCCGCTGGGTAACGATAAATGAGTAGCAATTTCTGGCCTTCTAGTGGTATAGGGTTCGTCACCCAAGTGTGCGCACCGTTGGAAAAAAAATATTCAATTATACTTTAGTAAATGTGCCATAGAAAGTATATTTCATTTTAATTGGATAAATATCTTCTTATATAAGTATATGAAAGCACAATTTAGTCTTTATTTTCTTTTAAGAAATAGTAAACACTTGATTTTGTTTTACAGTATATAAAGTGCATAACTGAAAATAACATGTCATCTTTATTACCAAATAAGTTTCTATTACTTACATGAGAGAATTTTCATTAAAATCGTAACTTAAATTAAACTAGTTACAGTGACGAAATTCAAAAGAAAATTACTACTTATATGAATCAATGATGGAAATATGATCTTTATTTTAATCTAGTTCAATAAATTCTAAAATGATTACACAGAAAAGTAAAGAAACTGCTTAAATGTACATAATTTAAAAGACATTAGAATAAGCATTTAAATTATTAACAAAATACTTAACAACTAAAACAAAATGAAAGAATATGTAGTTCATGGTACTCTCTTCCCATTAAACACCATTGAGTAGCCAATTAGAATCAATCTTACAAATTATGTATCTTTTTACTATAACGGATTATTGAAATTATAGTCTCGTATAAATTTTAAAAAAAATCTAAAATAACCACTCGATGGTTTTTATATACATAATTATCACTTGAATTTAGAAAACTAGTCATTCATTTGTAATACTGTATTTATGAACTATTTGTATGAAAATCATTTGGAAATATAAATTCATATATTCTTCTTAGGTAATCAGATTTCTCACACAGAAACCCAATTTTAGTTTTATTGGAATGTATTTCTAATTTTACAAGATTGATAAAAAATGTTGAAGTGAGATTGTAATTCCATTAAAAACTGAAATAAGCTATAAAATTGTTTCCTTAGATTTTATAACTAATAAAAATTGTCAGAGTTATGTGAATAATCTGAAAGAGAAATTGGAACTTATTTTTATCATTGCACATCAAGCAACATTTCATGACTATCAGATTAATCTTTTTAACTTCTGGAAATGTTCTTTCTTTGTTCGAGGGAATAATATATATTAGGTTGGGGAATAAGTTCGTAGCTTTTTTACCAAAGACTTTTATTTAAACAAAAAACAATAAGTTAATCAATTATACATTCGCCGTTGCTGTTTACAACCTCTTCTCACCTCTCGACCAATTTGTGGAGGCCGTTCCACCAAAAATCGCCTGGTCTGGTGACAATGAAGTTGGTAAGCCAATTTTTAAGGACTTCTTTGTTATCGAAGGTAACGCCTTCATATGGTTTGACAAGGAGCGTAAAGGATGGTAATGGGTCGGTGCAAGGCCCGGAGAATACGGCAGGTGCTTTGGACCTCAAATTCGCGCTCTTGGAGTGCGGCTTTGACGACTTGTGCAACATGGGGCCTGGCGTTGTTGTGAAGGAGTATGGTTTCATGTGTCGATCAGGTTTTTTCAGTCGAATAGCCTCATTCACGCGGTGTAGCTAGGCAATGTAGAACTCCTTGTTGACTGTGGCATTCTTTTCGAGCATTTCCCAGTGCACCAAGAGGTCCTTAAAAACTGGCTCAACAACTTCTTTGACACCAGACATGCGATTTTTGGCGGAATGGCATCAGCAAATTGGTCGAGGGATGAGAAGAGGTTGTAACCAGCAACGGCGAATATATAATGGATTAACTTATTGATATAATTATTGTTTTTTGTTAAAATAAAAGTCTTTCGTAAAAACGCTACGAATTTATTCCTGAACCTAATATTATTTCATTATTTTCATTCTTTTATGATAAGATGACGAGAGATAAAATATTTTGCTCGATTTACAGTTTTATCATTCACAGTATATGCTTGAGAAATTTTCAGTTTAATATTTTGCAAAGTAAGAGAGTAGTGTATTATCTTTGCGACGATGCGGTGTTGTGTGTAAATGTATTTATGCTGCATATGGTTTGGAAAAAATTTTATTACAACTAAAGGACAACAGGAAATTGTTTCCCATCATTGTTGTTGTCAAATTGTTTATCGTATTTTCAATTTAGTAGATTTATCTATTATTCAGTAAATAGAATTTGTGGTTTAAGAAGTTAGAATAAACTAATAAACTGAATATTTGTGTTTCAAATCGTTAAAGCTTATATAGTTATGAACAATAATTTCATACATTGATTAATTATATCTCTATATTTATTTCTAACATTCCATTTTATTAAGTAAGACTTCCGCAGTTTTTAAAATTTTAAAAGGGAATGTAAGCAATATTTTAATCAATAATTTTATTACCAAATATTTTGCCTTATAAGTGATGAAATAATATGTAAACTTTTATGGAGAAAATTTTGCCTTGGAGATATTTTCTAATTGAATTCCATTTAATTCCAAATTCTTATGTGGAAGAAAACATCACTTCATTCTGTTTTGTTTATTTAAAAGACTAGCATCCATCAATGCAAAGCACCTTTATTTACATTGAACAAAAACATTGTATGTCTACATAACATTAAAAATGCATCAAGAAAGAGTGACCAGAGAGGAATGTAACTCAGCAAATAAAGAGAGACAATGAATGATATTCATAACGCAATATAACAATAACGTTTGCCCAGAATGACACAAGATTGCATGAATTGTGGTTCGCCAAATAACATGTCTAGGTAAAGAGTTAACAGTAATGAAATGCATCTTAAAAATACATATCCACATTCCTGGTCAAACATTTAAAAAAAATTGTCTCCTAAAATAGTCAGTGCAAGGTCTATAAAGGGCGTTCAATAACATTCCAATGAATCATCTGTACATTTTAAAAAACAAATGGTCTGATGAGACAAGTATGAGTTCGTGCTTTATGCTGTTTGATAAAAGAAACTGGTCTCATTCTGAGGACAGAAAGTATTACCTATCGCAGCACATCATCCAATGTTTGTTGGGCCATCAAACTGCCCAATGTGGAGAATTATAAAACATGATGCCCTACTATTGCAAGGAGGGGTGTTGCTGCCGGTTTGGACCAGGTTCCACATCAACGCCAGACTATTACGTGGTGACTAACATTAGATAAACAGAAGCTTGACTCATCTTAGAACAAGAACTTAGCATTCTGCCATCCTCATTTCATTTACCCGGCACCATTGTATATATCGGAGTCTCACCCGTGCTGTAAATGGATGTCTCCATATCAGACATCATGAGTATAGGTCGTTTGTGATCAGTCGACGTGAAATATTCTAGTCGATATGGGAATATCAAAGGTGTCTTGAACACTCTAAGAATACAGATGGAAGTGCCTTGCGGAATCATCATCATTTGTCAGAGCATGCGTTGATCAACTGACATTATTCTGAGTTCACCAACAACCCTCAAGCTAGCCACATTTCCCTGCCTTATGGCAGAGAAATGTGTCTCCGCCTCTATGGACACACCAGCTGTGTGTCAACTGAGATAGGCTGTACTGACAAACATGATTTTTCAGATTTTGTAATATTACCTGTAAACTAGATTTTCTTTTGTTGACAGTGGCATGGGATTTTTTGGCATTGCACGTTTTTTTATACAAGATAAAAATTTCTAAGATGATTTCCCCAGCAGAAATAACAGTACAAAAACTGCACATTCTACTGGTTCATTCATTTATTCTTACTCAACTTGCACTGGATAGCGACATATTTCACATTATTTTCATAATTTGGTTATATGCGTAAACTCTGAAATTTTCATTATTTTCCAGGCAAACCTTCTTGGTTTTACATAGTCAGTGTAACAGTGAAATTAATGTTTTTATCTACATATAATTTTTTCAATATTTTTCATTTTGACTTATTTGAGATTATTCAATGATATCTTATGCAACAAAAAAACTTATTACTAAATCTATTTGCAATTATTTCGACTTACTTTTAAGTCAAAATGATTGTTACAAAAACAATATTTATAGCATTATACCATTTTTATTTCCAATTTGAGACTTAAAAATAGAAATTATCTCAACATCTAAATGTACGTAAGACCATTTTATGAAACATAATGTGAAGAAGATGGGGAATTTTGAAACCAATGATAAAAGATTACAATATTAACAAAAGTATTCGGCATCAGTATTTCGGAGAAATAAGCAATTAGAAGTAGAGAGATAGATTTCATATTTAAAACTCCATACCATTTTTTTAAATAAATAATTCATGAAAAAGAAAAATTCAAGTTTTATTGAAACTTGTGTAGAATTTTCTTCTTGCTGAACGCATCCGCAAATACTGCTACGCATTTAAAGACAGTGACTCTCACTGACCCACGGTAAATTCATTTTGCCTTTTTTCCAATTCAATTCATATATAAATTCAAAATCATTTTTTTCTGTTTGAAAGAAAAAATGAAGCTCTGGTTTAAGGCCTTTTCGCGTGTCCTTTTTCTTCCTTGTTTTCACTTCCTTTTTTTGCTCTCCTTTTTTCCATTTGAAAAAAAATTATATAAAAAACGAATGCAGAAGGAAAAATAGAAAAACTATGCAAAAAGTTCTCCACTGTCATCCTTATTTTTACTGTTTTTGAAAAGGAGGAAAAGGGTACTATTTAAATTTCCTCATACCGTAATTTTCTGAAAGTGCGTTTTCTAGTTGTATCACAGAATTGAATTCTCCTAGGAAAATAAAACACATTTTATTTTCAACTGAGAGAAAATGTGACATCGACCAGGTTACACTGAGATGCATGAAAATGTAACCATGACAACGTCAGCCAGAAATGAGTTTGTTACGCAAGAGTCTATTGAAAGGAATTGACTTTATAATCCCGATATAAATGGCGCCATTTAAGCTTCAACTATTTATAAAGATGTAAAAGGTCTTTTCTTTCAAGTGAATTAATTTTAAGATTGCAAAAAAATCTATGGTAATAATTTGTGTTTGCACGATTTAAAACAAATCCATTCACAATTCTACAAATCTAAAACTAAATATATATATAGTATTATTATATTTAGGTAATAACTAAAATCGAAATATTAATGTAATTTGAACTATAATAAAAGTTAAAATAGTTAGTTAAGCTAGGTTATTTTAAAGTAATTAATTAAATTAATTAAAGTTTAATTTAAATTAAGAATATTTGTATTCAATTTAATGTGAATTCTCTTTCATCTTAGTTTTGATTTCAATATTCCACTTCAATGAACCCCAGTATTTTACTATTTAACCAAAAATACTGACTCACATTATTATAAACTGAATGAGGACTTTGAAACATCTGATACTTTTTAAAAATATTTCATCCTACTATTAATTAATATCGTATTTGGATTTATATTTAATATTTTAATTCCATCAATTTCAAATTTTGTGTAACCAAAGTTATAATAATTATTTTAACTATAGCTAATTTTTAGACAAAAATGTACATGAATGTGTGTTTATAAATTTACGAGTACTTTTACTTTATATATTCACAATTAACTGAAAACAATGTTATACTATTGAAAAAATCTGATCCTGTATTTGAATATTGGAATAAATTTTAACGATGGACATCACGCGTAATTTCCAAATTTAATTGCAATTTAATCCAATATTAAACTGTATGTAAATAACAATTTTATAAATTACTATTTTTGATTCTCTAGAATATTTAAATAATATAAATTATGAGCATACCATTTTTAGATAAAACTAAAAAAACATATTTGAAAATGATGTAATTATCTTGTGACATTCGGATATTCAACGGAATTATGATATGTCCTGTGTTTTAAAGAAGAATTCTAAGAGTTTTCCATAATGGTTAGAATAATTTGTGTTTAATTACTGGAAGTTTGTCCCGTTTGATATTTATTACTTTTAGTAATAATGAATCTTCTAAACTATATCAACTGTAATAGAACAGAATTACAAGAAAAAACACTATTTAATACTTAAACTTTTTGTTAGTTAATCGTTTTTGAGAAACAATTATAAAATTTGTTAACAATTTTAAAATGTTCGAACATATGATAATTTTTAAACTATATAACTCGTTTTTAAAATAATTATTATTAAGGTCATCACAAATATATAGTCCCTTTTCAAGCTTTAGCATAATTTAATATTTTTATATGATTTAAAAAAACATTCAGGTTTATTTTTTATCAAGATTATATATTTTATATTGTATTAAATTACCTTATCATGTTCAACAAACATGTTAGCCATGTTAATAATTTGAAAAAGCATTCATTTATAAATATCTGAATTAGAAACAAGGGGTTTTTTACTATTTTTCGGTGACATCGTAAAATGTGAATTTTGTTTTTATCTAAAGTTTTAACAACTGACGAAAAAAGTTGAAATAATAATTAAATATCTGAAGCATAAGTTATACACAAAGTTGATTATTATTATATTAAAAAATTATAATATGTTATATTATATTATAATAATTTTATTATAATATATTTTAAAAAAATTCATGATTATTTATTCATGAATTTTATATATTTTATTTGATTAACAAAATTAATAATAAGCAACAAAATAAAATTTGAGTTCATTAGAAAAATAATTACATAGCATTAATAATTAAGTGTCTATTTAGGAGTTAATGTGCATTTTTCTTAAAATTCTGATGTTGAAAATATCCAAGCAATTTAATTCTTCATACGAATATATTTATTATTATTCATGCGAAAATTTCTACCTAAAACATAAACCCCTACTTATATACATGTTTAATATTATCTAAATAGTAAGAGCATTGTTGAGTAGTAAATGCCTGATTTGTAATAATACATCTGAGATAAATATCTAATTAAGAAATATAATCTATTTTCCACAATGTGAGTATTGCACACACACACACACACACACAGTTCTTTTTGCATTCTGATTCATTCAATTTAATTGCAATTATGTAAGAAAACTTTGGTTTAACAGTCTAAAGATTGAATTTGAGAACGTGCAGCACAAATAATGTTAAATTCTTAAACATTTTTAGGAAAATGTGTATGTGTACCATTTTTTCATTTCACCATCCAATCTTTTAATATGTATAAATTGGTTCCTATACCTCATGTGATCAAATATTAGACTCAAATGTTATTTAATACTTATTGATTAATATATTTATTTGATTATAAAATAATTTCTTTAGTTTTAGTTTTTTAAATTGCAGTTATTTAATTATTTTTTTTAAATTCTTACATTTCGTACAATCTAAAACTGAAAAACAGATATCTAATGAAATTAATTATTTAAGAACATAATTTTGTACATAATTTCAAAAGAGCAAAATGAGTTACGAAAACAATGAACACAAAATTTTTATTCCTTGAAAGTATATTTAATGATTATGCGCAGTTTAATTTCAGAAGCAAAACTCCAATTTTCTCTAGCTTCCCCTACATATAAATTAAAATATTATTATTAAATCGAAAAAGAATTTTTTAATCTTTTACTTTTAAAACATTGACTATATCGAAGATATTAGAAAATACAGTTATTGATCATTCCAACTAAATTTTAGTAAATTTTTCTTAAAATTGAAAAATAATTTCAATTGAAAATGCTAAACTGAATTATCAGAATTCTCTATTTATTTTAGTTATTTAAAGAAAAGTTTTAGATTTAATTTCAGAAATTTTATTTTTCTATTTCTTTATAATTTAATGAATATGGGGTAATTGCTTTATTTAATACCGATAAATTATTTCTTTCATGTGTATTAGGACAAACGATCTAATAAATTACAGATTATTCATGAAAGACATACTAAATATGATGAAACTGTACTATAAATCATGTTTATGTAAATAAATGAAATTTTTACAAAGAAAAATAGTGCTTTACACGAAATCCTATTTGTTTAAATAAAAAAATAATTTTAAAATTACATTTCTTTTAAAGTACAGCAAAAAATCAAAAGAAGAATTAATATTGACCTGATTTATGAAATATTTGCTTTAAGTTAAGAGAGTATAATCAAAACTTTCTGTATGTGCATGGTCCCCTGCTAAAATGGTACTTATAATGCAAAAGAAGAGAAAATTATTTGATTGTTATGTAATATTATAAGACCCATACACATAAATTGACACCATGACTTGTAGCAGTCAAAATTCTAGTTTTAAACAAGGGATGTTTTAATAGAATTAAATACTTCATGTGAAGTTTTAATAACATTACATACTTCCTTGTTATGAAATATTTAATTAGATAGGAATTCATTTTCTCAAACCAGCGCTTTGAAATGTTTCACTAAGGACTTATGCAAAGTACCTAGTTTCTGACTTCGTAATTACTAATTCCATTAATAAGCTTCTATTAACCTATGTCTCCGTAAATGAATCTAAATTATACAGAAAATACTAAAGCAATTGTTAAATACTAGTATTGGTTTAGTTTTTATAAAAAATATTTTTTAAAAAGGGACTATCTCTCTCTTTAAGCTATCTCACATACAAATAGAAAAGAAATAACATTTTTTAATCTTTCGTTAACAATGAATATATCAAAGTAGTGTACCAGTAATTAATGGTTAAACCTTTAATTAAACTTTGCTAATTTAAACCTTGCTAATATTAGAGGATATATTAACTACTCTACATAATATTTAAAAGTTTTTGCTAACAATTAATTAGTTTTTAAATGCAATTCAATCTTCTACCGTAAAATTAGAGTGATTTTCTGGAATATTATATAAAATAAATAAACGTATATTTACTTTTTATCATAAATGTAATGTTTGGCATTAATGAATTAAGTAAGGTATTATTAATATTGGGTCTATAAATACATCCAGGTCCCATATATTTGTTAGAAGACAAATCACTCAAAAATAAGTTAAACTGATACAAAAAGTTTTTTAGTATTTATCCGCATCTCTTATCTGTTGGTGAAGATTCGTTAATATTAAATATTATCTTAAAGTAATTTGGTTGGAGTATTTAGTATGAAGCGTTCATTAGAGAAATTTTATCTTCCTCTGTAAAGTTCAATTATTAAAATATTGTTTTGAAAACCCAATAAAATGTTAGCGGTCAACAAATGGGCGAAAACTAATATTTTCCGTACGAGCTATTTGATCTGAGAATTCGATTTGGTTTCTGTTGCAGAGCAAAATTTAATTATACTTTCTAAAGTGATTAATACTTGAATTATATGCAATGATTACCAAATTAATTTCAGTCAATTTTCAAATCACTTTGGTGGTTGACAATACATGATATTTTTCCTTTAATAGTACTCATATGATAACAAGCTCTGCACAAAAGTTGTTTCAAAATAAGCAAAAACTACTGGCTTTTATTTGACGCTGATTTTTATGCTGGCCATTCTTATGCTAAAATGAAGTGAAAACAATATGCTTTGTACCAGTTTTGAAAGTCTGTGGTTCAATATGCATGTGTAGAATCACGTTTGTCTCTCTGTCTCTTTCTATCACAAACTTTCTCATTGAAATTGAGAGACTACTTACAAATCTTATTTTGATTTTCCTGTTTTTTGGGGTGTTTATTGTAACTTTATCCATGTCCTCGTGTTTCGCTATTACATGATCTTTAAACTTTTTGCAGAAATCCATTTGCTTGGGCACTATTGGTAGATAAACGGTTTGGCTTTGTCTCTAATTTAGTTAGTATCATTTAAATATCGCAACCATTTTCCAACCACACATTCAACTTTTGTAGGCTAAGTTTTTATTTTGCTTTCTAGGATTAATACTCAATGAAAATAATTTTATACTTTCATGGAATATATAAATATTCAGTTTGGAGCTATGTCTAATTTATTTCTTTTTACCCAGTAAAATTATTTTTTGCTGATCAGAAAACGATGTTTTGTTTCACATATTATACACATATTATATTATTTCGTTATCAGCTTCTTTTACACGTTAATAACTGTATGAATCACAACTTAGACATTATATACTTTTGTAATTAAAATGTTTAGATGCACATGCCATGGAAGAATATTTTTATTACTTAAACCATTTGTTTTTATGAGATGAATAATGAAAAGTTTATAATAATTAGAGTAACGTGAGCCTATTATTAATTCGTAAAAAGAAAAATAGATTTATTTAAGCAATAAAAATGTACACAATAGTAGAAAAATTTTAATGAGGAAGTGTGTTTCACATTATGTTAGTAAAAATATTTATTCTGACATATATAATGACTTACTAAAGTGTAATTTATTTTAAAAAGTAATTAACTATAAACAATAAAAAAGTAATTGGTAAAAAACAAAAGCAAACAAAATGTGCTTTTCTCACGTTAAAAGAATTTCTTGAAAAGCATTTCTTATATATTGAAAAAATATGAAATATAATTTATTAGTGTTCACAATGACTTTATTTTTCGTTTTCTTTCTATTCATCTTCAAATCCTCATACAGAAAACTTTTGAGATACATGCTTTTAGCATTTATTTCAATCTAATTTATTATTCTTTTATAGGTTTGAATATTTTCATCATAAATTTTTGCTCCTGAATGACAGATGTGAAATAAAAATATGATACATGAATTTACCTTATCTGAAGAATGAAATGCTTAAGTACTGTAAATATATTGGATTAAAACTTAGTTTTAGAGAACTTTTTCAGTATTGGGGTCATATAAACCAGAACAATGAATAAAGTTCACAAATAATATATCGTGAGTATGAAATAAACAAAGCCTGAATTTATACCAAAGTCTTCAGTTTGTGACCACATAAATTATTGCGTCGTTATATTCAAAATATGCTAATTAGATAACCAACATATGATAAAAAAATTATATACAAGCTAATCACATGAACAGTAATACCAGTTAAAATAAAAATAGGAGAACTTCATTTTCGTATAAAATAATGATGTTTCAGAAGTGGTTATCATGAACTTGAGATTGATAATAAATCAAAGAGTTCTGTGTCATTTACTAGATTGAAATTCCAGTGCGTTATATCAAAATATATGCATAGCAGTGGGAAAGAGAAATCGTCAACGGAAGCCATACAGAGTCTGGATAGATTAAGGCGAATACACGGAAACCATATATATATGCAGAAAAATTAGAATGTTAGCTTGTTCTAAAGGCCTAGTTGCCTACCAATCTGATACAAATTTAAAATTTACACATTCTACAAAAACGCATGTATTCTTGTTTGACGATTACATTAAGGCTAACTTTATGAGCTTTTTAAAGTAAATATGGAACCTTAGTGCAAGTAAAGAGTAATGTATATATGCACTGTGAATTTATCTAAAGTGGAACTAAGTCAAAGTAACATTAAACATCACAAATTCAATTCTTGTTTCGTTCAGTCATACGCTTAACATTCTAAGGACTAAATACTCCAATATACTATTTGGTAATCATGTAAATGCTACTAACTTACTGTCACTATCAAACCACGCAGTTTCCTATATCAAGCATACTGATTTAAACTCTAAATTATTATGGTTCTCTAGTGTTCTGGGAATCCTTGTCCATTATAACGGAGTTAGACACAAAATATCTCTTCATTTCAAAACCGGGTTGCATTGACTGTATTCCAAAAAATTGAAGTTATCTGGATTGGTAATTGCTTTTCTTGTTTCAATGCTAAGGAAGGTTTAGCAAATATTCCTTATTATTCATGATCAGAATGATTTCAAACGAATATTTTTTCATTGAACAAAGATTTTTGTATTAAGTAATTTTTATTGAAAATCAATTTATCATTACGATTTTAATTAAAAAACATAATTATCATTAAAAATGTACTTCTTTCAAATTTTGATAAAAACATTAGTGTCGGTAAAAATTTATTCATTTAAGTGATGCGTTGATTCGTTTTAAAAATATTGTACATTCATTTCGTAATACAGATTTATGTGCTTTCCATTCCTAAAATAAATGTAGCTTTAAAATATAAAATTATCTATAAAAAATAGAGCAGAATAAATTACAGTACTAAAAATCTGTGTAACAAATATAAAAGTATAAGATTAGAGTTATTTTTAACTCATGAGAATTCTTGATATTATTTAAATTTAAAAATCAAAAATTATATTACTTAAAACTGTGTAATAAATACAAAATTTTAAAATCAACTATTCTTAAAAAGTTAGGAATTCTTGCTAAAGTTTACGTTTTTTATTCTCTTTTTAAAAATTATTTCATTGATACATCAAATAACAGTACTTTCTTCAAGCATCCAAAATTAAGGAAAAATAAGTTAAAGTTTTTAAAAATAAAGCTATTAGCATAAAAGAATCAATACAAAAATAAGTTTTTAAAAGGTTTCAATTATTTAAAATTAAAATGATGATATAATAGGAATAATTTAATAATTGGAAGAATTAACACTTTAATTCGAAGTTCACTTAAGAATCTTACATATTAAAGACTGAGTATAAAAAACTAATTAAAACTAATAATTTCCTAACAATTAATTATTTTAATTCATTTCATTTAAATGGTAAAAACGTTTGTGTAAAATTAATTCATTGGAGCACAAAATATTTCTTAGTTCAGTCTATAATTAAATTTTAAGAAAATGTTTCGTAATAAGACTTTTATGGGAGGATATTCTAATATTTTGATATATATATATATATTGCAAAAAGATTTTCTCATAACATTTTAGAAGTTAGTTACATTTTATTTATAAATATTGTAATTGTTTACGAATATTTTATTTTTTTAAAGATTTTTTTACAAATTGTATGCAAATAAAATTATAGAAAAATATTTTATTTCATTAACCTTTAAATCTTTTTCATGGATACTAATATTTTTATAAGTTCATATAAAACTGACTTATGCAATAAGTTTGTATACAAATTAAACGTTAAATTATCATAAAATCACGTTAAATTATCACAAAATCAAATTTAACTGCTCAATTTTTAATAAAATTAGCATGTAATACTTTTTTTAATCAGCAACACATACTAGTTTTAGAGAAAAACATGTTTAATTTCATTTTTGTTCACTTAGAGTAAATAAAAGGAAACAATGCTTAAGAATGAACTTTTAAATAGAAGAAGATCTTGTCATAAAACTACAGTTCTATATTGTATGAAGTATTTTAAGTTTAATCAAGCAATAATAATTTTTTCCACAACCACAATATTTTGATTCCACAGCAACAAGTACTTAACCACAATTTACAAAATTTTTATCATATTATGCTTGCTTACTAGATGACAAGCACGTGACATTCCTCAAAAAAGATAGCTGCTTTTAATGTTGGAAAGAAGCATTTGGAAAAAAAATTTAGAGAAGAATCATTTTATTATGTGTAAGCGTGGGCTGATAAATTATCGCGTATCAACATAAAATTGTAAACAGATTCACTAAAAGTAACAGTTATTTGTGAGATATCCAATACAGAGCCTTACGGTTTATTTTATCATAAAAAATGAAATAATATGTAACTGAATACCTCCACATTTGTGGTTCTTGCCACAACTAACTTGCTCATTTATCAACTTCCTACTTCAATAGGATAGGTTTTTATTTTAATGGAGCACAATTGCGTCCATGTCTTTCTCAACTGAAAATATCCATACCATTGGATATGACGTGCTTTTCTGAATGATGTCCTTTTTAGTCATGATTCCTCACAAGTAGTTGGAGTTTAAGCATTGGGTTTTCATCCCTATTAGTTATGTTATGGACAAAAATTTTGTACTTCCAATTCCAACAAAGATTCAATGGCTGCAAACAAAAAGAAAAGAACAAATATTATCCTGAATTAAACAAAAATCAAACAATATGATCTCGGTAGATCATTATATTTAAATTCTTAAAATATTAGACATCTGTTGATTCGAACGTTGGTAACATTCATAAAAAGCTAAATAGTGTCTTGTGGTCACACTATGGAGAAAGATCTTGGGTTTTATCTTAACCCTTGTTGAACATCAAAAGATGGGCGTTATATTTCTACATTACACATACAGTTTGTCAGAATTGGTTTACTTGTATTTTTCCCCATTAAACATGAGAATAAAGACTATTGTCTATATAAAATATTCTCAGAAGGCAATAAATTATGTATATTTAAAAGAGGAAAGTAATCGTAAGAAATCATATCTTCACTTCACATCTCCACGAAAATATAAGAAGTTTGCTTTATTAGAAGGATTTTATTTCAGACGGTAATGGTTCAATATTTTGTATGAATTTTATAACACTGATAGTATTTTCAACCACTTTTTCTAATAGGTTAATAGGTATACAAAAGTAGATCTATTTTTCAAAATATAAAATTTTCCTGAATATTTTCTGAATGCTATTTTTCTTTTTTCTGAATATTTTTTAATGTTCTTAATAATATCTAATATGTGATTTCTTTGATAAAACTCAATCTTAATTTAAGGGCAATATCTAGAAAAACATTTCTATTGGTTTCAAGATATTTCGTTTCACATAACTTAAATATTAAGTCAAATTTTAAGAAAGTTTTTATGTAAATTAAATTAAAATTTCACTTTATTAAAATGAAAAGGAGATTGTTCATAAAATTTTCTTCATTACTACTTTAAAAAATAATACTCTTAAAAATATTGCTAATAAATTGATGTTGGAAATGAACAACATATTGGAAACCAAAAACAGAAAAAATTCTGGATTTTGAATAAGAAAACATGTATTTTTATGTTATATTTAGTGTAAATGTTTAAAACAAACAATTTTCCAGGTAAGTAGATATGCCCTGCAAATGATCAAAATATAAAAATAATTTAAAAAATATATTATCTCATGAGGAGGATAAGTTTTTCTCAGATTTTAATCAGTAATTTATATATAAATTTAATGATCTCAGAATTAATAATAGGAACAAAAATATTACGGACAATCTAGATAATACAATAAACATTTGTACTCTGACTCAGGTATAAAGTTATTTCTTAAATGACAAACTGCATGTACCGCTTAGACTCCTAGCAAATACGTCTGGATATTTGCTGAGCGCAACATGACTTCGCACTTAATAATATAGCAGGAAACTCATATATTTAGCGGGTGAGTTATGAGGATAAAATTCTCAGATACGTATTGACCAATTTCTCTTACATTATCAAACAAATATATAGCGCATCGCTGATTAAACCCTATCATTCCTGACCCAAGAAAATATTTGATACTTTCTTCAAATATATTTCTGGAAAATATAATACACTAAACGTGACAGAATGATCTTCCATTTACTTCAGATCAGCCATAGCAGTTCACCAATACAGATATTTATTATCTGATATTTTTCAATAACTCTTTATTATAAATGTAAGCTTATATTTAGATATAGACATTTTCTTTTTATAAATGTATTGCATAGTTTGGTTGACTTTACATTGAAGCTTTAATATCTTTTTCGATAGAGAATTAAACTCATGCTGATAAGGAAATATATTGAAAATGTCATTAAAACCACTATATTTTTGTGTCTTTTTTGTAGGTGCGTGTGAGTATCAATAAAAATTTACTTTTGAGCAAGAAGAGAAAATCTTACTATTATCATGAAAAATCTTATATTTCTATTATCATGAAAATTTCGAATTTTAATTTTTTCTCATGAAAATATATTTAAAGATTTCATAAATTGGTTTAAAAATTAATTATTAAAATTTTGAAAAATCAAAACTCTATTCACAGTAATCAATAAAACACTTTCTTTATCTATATTCCATCAGATAAATTTAAGCATTTTTTGGAAATATGAATGCAATTTTCAATTCGTTGAGCAATTATTTGGTTCCATAAACTCTTAATAATATAATATTTTTCACACTGATGAAAATATAATGCATTTATTTATCTATTGTTCGAAGTTATTTATTTGAAAATTTTATTTTATGACATACTTCCTTATAGTAAATTCTAATAAAACATTTTCACACATTGGTAGTAGATATGTTTTGGATATGCAATACTTACTAAAAAAGTACCTACATTAATAATAAATTTGTGTGAAATAAAAGTATTATACTATCACATTATTCCATAATTACTTGAAAATGTTATTGCTGAAATAGTAAAAAAAATATATTTAATTTCTTGGTTTTCCATTTAAACTATATTTTAGGTAAAACAATTATATATATATATATATATACACACACACACACACACACACACACACACACACACATATGTATATATATATATATATATATATATATATATATATATATATATATATATATATATATATATATATATATATATATATATATATATATATATATATATATATATATATATATATAACACTAATTAGATTTATCAGTCTTAAAATTGATTTTTATGAGTGTACTTAATAAATCACTTGAAGCCTGAAATTAGTTTTTATTTTTCCTCCTGTTTTATAAGCATTTTCTTAAAAAAACGTGTATCTCTTATTGTTAAAAGAAATTACATTTTACAGTTTATTACTTTTTTTATTATTTCCATTTTGTATTTTTTTAGATTACTTCACTTTAAGATAAGAGCAATAAATTTATCCAAAGTTGAAATAAAACTTGTAGGATATATTTGTCATGAAACACGCATTTTGATTGTGTCCTTTGAGATTTCAAAAAAATCTTGCAAATAAATATCTCGAAATGACATGGAAAATGTAAAGCAAAATATGAATTGATCAGTCTTGAAGCCAAAATGTCATAACTATCATTTTTAAAATCGAAAACTGCAAATGACAGCAATACACTATCATAAAAACAAAATAATCCTTTCAGATTCAAGCATATTTTTATGAACACTACAAAGTTATATATCGAAAATAACAGTTGAAAGCTTTTCTCTGTCCCTGAGGACAAAATAGGTCTGATATATTTGCACAATATTTTGTATTATGAAATATTATATATTGAAGTTTACTATAACAATAAAGAGAAAAAGTGACTTTCTTATGAAAATTTTACTTATAATCCGAGTAAATAAAAATGTTTCTTTTGGCTGCATTTCATCTGCCATTGAATCGAAATTAGAAATAAGCAAACTAATGTGAAAATATTTAATTGAAAAAGATCATATATATTTTAAATAAAATTACAGTACCACTTGACTTTTACCGACAGTTTTTTATAATCGAAAGTGCAATGCTCACATCGATTTTTAATACTTTCTGTAATAAGAAATTTCAGTGCATTATGAATTATTAAGCAAAAAAAAAAGGTTTGGCTGCAATAGGTATGTATATAAAATTAATTTTTCTAATTAAATACTGATATTTATATGAGCTCTAGCATGTGAATACTGTTTACAAAATTTTATAAATTATTTTAAAGGAATGTATTTTTAAAAATATGAAAAAATTAAAAGACATTTATAGTAAAAAAATTAAAGTTAAAATACATTTAAAATAATATTCAATTTTCTACCCGTACTTTGTTTTATCATACGTTTATTTGAATTGCTGCTATGAAACATAAGAATACTTTAAATTTTTTCATGTACTTGTGGTAAATGCCATGTAATTATGTTCCTAATCTTTCCTCTTGGGTCACATTTATGCTATCCGGAAAATAGTATTGATAGTATAACTTCCCTATGTAAAATAAGACATTTTCCATACCGTGCTTCATCTTTTTTCTTCTACGAGCGATTTCGACAAATGCAAATTTTTATCGCTCCATTGTGGATAAATTGTATTTGCAAGACGCCTTTAATTTTCTCGAAGACAAATTCTTATTTAAAATGTTAAGGACATCAGGTTGCAGTAAATACAATCAATTGAACTCACATTGCTTGCAGCTTGAAAACAGAGATTGTAATTTCTCTCTCTTAGTAAAATACAAATTTAATAGAATAATATACTAGAAAGTAATATACATACATATATATATATCCTCTTTAATGAATTTAAGGTATGCAATTTATTTTATTAGAATTTCTGTAGTCATGCAAATTTCATGTTGCTTATTTTTAGTTTTAGTATTTAAATTAATAATTTTAAAAGTAAGGATTCTACAAGATGGATTTGTGAGACAATTAGGAACCAATTATAAATCAACTGCCTAAAAATTAGACATCACTTTTTAGAGCAAAATCTTCTATGTTCGATCCCAGTCATTAATAAATAACGGGAGCTTTTTTGCGTTCTGCGTGAATATTTATTGAAAGTTTTCTGGGTTTTCTCCTTTGTGACAAGTGAATACGGATCTTTATCTATTGAGAATTCTAGCAGAAAACAAATTACTAGGTTATTTAAATTACATCACAATGATCTTCGGCAGTTTTGCTATACATTAAGCTGTGTAAAACTGGAAGATATTAATATGATCTCATGAATTTTCTTCAACATTTATCGTATAGCAGGATGAGTACTCGTTTGGAAGATATCTTCATAAGCGCATGATAAAGTTGTCTCCTTCCAACAGTATGATGGGAGTCGGTCATGATATGAAAAGTCCTGTTGTTGTTTTTTATTTGCTCAATCAACGCTCCACTCAAGCATCTCTCTTCAAATAAAAGGAAGGTACAAGAGAAATGGTACAATATTCAACTATAAATACTATCTAAACTTTGTATAATTCAGTTTGCAATGGAATCAAAGCAGTATTGTATACCAAATATCATCTTACGCCATATTAAAAAAGCATTCCTTATGAAGCCATGGTATTTCCAGTATTTTGGTATTACCACCTGCATCTTGAATTTTAAAAATTCAAAGATATCTTCCATATGTGATGTTTTACTTTAATTATTGGTTTTGTAAAAATAACACTTATAGAAATAAAATATAAAATAAATAAAAATAGAGACATATTTTTAATATTTTACACAGAAATTCTTTACTTTACTTTATTAATTCAAAAATCAATGTAAATAACTTAAATTTACTTATTTAAATCTATTCATCATGAATATATTGATAAGTAGAAAGACCTGCATTCAATCATAAGTTATAACAATACACTAAATCATTATTTTTAATTTTTATACATTTCCTTAAATTTTTCATTTTAAATTTCAATATTTTTTCTTGATTCTCCTACGGTTAAAAACTTTACCTCAAAATGTCTTTGTTCGTCAAATTTCAAAGTTTATTTTCTAAGGCCAATGTACTAATAGATCTTTCAGTGTGTTGAAAGAATTTTAAATTGATGAGGAAAAAAATTGGATACACAAACGTGATGATTATAGCCACGCGACGTAACAAATACTTTGATCATTATTATTGTATAGTTCTAAAAAAAATGTGTCTTTACAATACGAAATTTTATTTTGAGTTAAAATGTCAAATAATTTTTAGAATAACCTTCTTTTTTAATTTTTATCCAATACACAGATCATAACAGCAATATTAATTATTCTCTATTTATTAATACAAAAATGAAGCTCATTAGTAAAATTGTCTAAAATACCGTAGAAATGCGCATGTCTTATTTTATTTTAATTAACAAGTTTCTTTTTTCACATTTCAAAGGAAAATCCAAATAAGTTTAAAAATTAGTTAATTTACTTCATATTTTATTTTTCCTTTTTTATGTTTTAATGGTATATTTTTTGGAAAAATATCAATTTAAATATTCATGTAATTAGAGTAATGTAAATTCATGGAATTACTTTCAGATAATATTTTGATAATTTCAGATAATTTTACTTTACAGATAATATAAGTAAATTTTTCTTTTATATAAACTTAAATAATAACTGTGAGGACGTATATAAAACAATTTTCTAATTAAATAATAAAGAATTACATGATTTGTTGTTTAATAATGGATACTATTCCATTCAGAAGTTTGGTAAAATTTGTATAAGAAAAACAGCTAACTGCACATTTATTCCACAGACTTTTCATGACAAATTGTTTGTATATACAATTCATACTATATTTTCTTTTTAAATAGAACTATAAAATATAACATTTGAATAAATTAAATGCCAGTAGAGACTAAAAGATATATAAGGATTACTCTTATCTAAAGTTTTGCTATATGTTATCAGTTTTTAGCATAAACATAAGCTGAGTTTACTTACATTACTAATGATTTCTAAAGCAATTTCTTGATCGCATAAATCAAGCTTCCAATACTTTTTGAATCACTTTTATCCTTAAGTGTTGTGCTAGAATATGGTTAAAGGGATATTTGTTGGATTCAATTAAAAGCATTGATTTCTTTGAAATCATATATATATAAATATATATATATATATATATATATATATATATATATATATATATATATATATATATATATATATATATATATATATATATATATATATATATATATATATATATATATATATATATATATATATATATATATATATATATATATATATAATATATATATATATATATATATATATATATATATATATATATATATATATATATATATATATATATATATATATATATATATATATATATATATATATGTATATATAGATATGTATATATATATATATATATATATGGCTGGGGCATTGAATGAGTTGGAAAAATAGTATTTTATTTATATATTCCAGAAATAAAATATACTCATCTAACTAAATGAAAATTTACAAGCACTTTTTTTGTCAAAACTGTTTTTTCTCCAGCAAAATAAACTTTTTTTAAAAAAATTAATTTTAATGTTTCTCTAATCAATGTTTTATTACTATTATTAAAATGTTATCAGATGTGATATAAAATTCGCCGGAACAGGAAAGTAAAAATATTTGAAGCTTTGTATATGAAAATTATTACTACTTGTGTAAAAGTCCCATAGAATACATGTTTTCAAAAATTTATATTTGAGGTACTATTGACGTTAAAAGACATCGCTTGCATCTACATGCATTTTCACATTATAATATAAACACGCATTCTGTTCTCTTAGTATGATTGAAAAGTACTAGGCAGTAAGCTAACCTAGATGTCTAAATATATTTAAATTACTAGATTTTTAACAAATCTAGGGTTTGACGATACAAATTTAAGCTTATTTAGATTTCTAAAACATCATAATTCCCAACTGAAAAAGACTAAATTTGCAGCATAAAATTTAATACTAAAAACATTAAGCACATAACTTTCTTAAGATGGTAACAGCCTTTTTTTACATTCAGAAGTGTACTTTTGTCTTCAGACTCAAAAATATAAAAAAAAATTTAAATCAACGAAGAGTTCTTATTCGAACTTTTTTGTGTTTTTCCACTGCATATAAATGTAAATAAAAAGATATACAAGAATAATTATATATTTAAACCTGTAAGATTGTACATATTAAAGGTATTACATATATAATTATATATTATCATTATTTTTAGAACACAATCAAATATCACCTCATTTTGTTTTCAACACAGAAATTGTTTGACATAGGAATCAAAAGCATTAGAAAATAAGAATCATTATGATAGTTCTTAATGTCACCATCGTCAAAAAATTTTAATCTCAATAAATAGTTTAAGAAGCACACATAAATTTAAAAAATTGGTTTAAAAAGCTTCCCCTCTCCAGTATGATAAAAAAACGTTTTATTTAATATACGGCAATTTCCCAATTTATACTACTAAATATTTTTTTATTTCTCAAATATTATAATATATGGAGTTAAGCTTTATGAAATGTTTTAAGCATTTTTAAACTATATAAATTTGTTACTTATTTATGCAAAATAATAATAGAATAACTAATAATAATTGCAAATAACTGGTTTCATATTTTTTCATATTTTCTTGTATGCATATGATTACTCTTATTTGTCACCTTCTACTTTATATAACTTCAATGTATACATGTAGAAGTTTTATATAGTCTTCCGATGTCTCTTGGTACAACCTTTGACGCATGTCTTGTTATCTTAGTGAAAGGGCCAAGCTTAACTGCTAATATTGTTGAAAATCCCTGAAGAGGACGATCAAATTGATATATATATTACACGAACTTTTGTTTACCCTCATTTAGATTCAGTGACCTTTTATATTCTTATAAATTCTTATATTGCAGTTACATTCTTTTAGCAATTAATAAATTCCACTGCCAAACTTCAGTTTTATATCTGCTAAAAATTTCAATTAATAGGACCATAGAAGCTGTAATAAACTATTATTTGATAGTGATTGACATAAATTGTTCTGACTGTCATAAATTTATATTAAGTTCCTTAAAAGATCATCATCATGTAGGTATATTATTATATTATGGTAAAAAAATTATTGAGTTTTTCTTACTCTTTTACAATGATTTATTCTTTAAATTTAAGGTAGGAAAACTTAAAATGATGAAAATGAAGATAACTTAACCATCAGAGAATGAGATAAGTTTCAAAAGTAATAAATGACTATAATCTCAATAAAGGAAAACAGTTTGTATTATACTTCATCTTTATTAAGAAATAATATAGATAAATATTCCTACCAGTGACGGAGAAAAATTTCGAATGAAAATAACCAAAACACCTTTACTCAAGAGTATAATATTAAGTTGCAAATATTTTTTTAAGACTGGTTATTTTCTAAAACTCCACCATTCCCACTACTCAAATGATAGGAGAAAATGTCCCTGAGAGAAAAGTTAGTAACAATTTACTATATCCACCATCACACAAAAATAGTTTTAAGAATTTTCAGTCACATTATTTTTAGACTGCACTCATAATAATTTTTTTGTTTGGCATATTTTTAACAAATACATATAAACATTCGAATTTATAAATTTACAATTGCTGTATTAATAAAATTATTAGTCAGCCATTTTTATTTACGTTACTCTAAAACCACATACTTCCAAAATGATTTGATCTTGAATAAGTTCAAATTTGTTTTAAATTTCTCGATAAAAATCCTAGCATAGAATAATTATATATCATTTACTTGAAGATTTTTTTAATTTCTTTTCGATAAATCATATAAATTTAAAAAATTCCCAAATAAATCTGTAATTTAAATGTGAAATATTCACTTATTAAAGTTTTAAACTCAATTAAAATTTAATTTCAAGGAGCTAATGGTACTTTAACATAAGATTTAAATATATTTCTTAAAATATTGACTTTAAAGGTACAGCTTTTTACACTTATACCTATGTCATCAAAAGTGTTAATCAAAAGTCTTTTAAACAACTTTTAATTTTACGCTTAAATTAATGTAATGCTTAAAGTAATTAAATTTTGGGGTTTCCTAATATCTTGTAATTTCTGTTTAATTGTTCCCTTTAATTAACTCCAGTGATCTCCCACATAGCCCAAATTACTCAAATTTTATTTCAGATTTATGTTTAATTTTCGAATAAGTAAATTATAAAAAAAGACTTCGAAAAATTTGTTTCATTTCAACTGATTTATATTGGTAAATATAATTATCTACATTTAAATCCTTATTATTGGCTTTCCAAATATTCGAACATCTACATCATAACACTAAATAGGTGTCTTAGGGCTAGATGCAAGGAAGCATGCTGGTGCAACAACAGCAACTAAACAGGTGTAAACACTTGTTTTTTGGCGCCTATCAGCTCCGTCAAAACGTGTCTCGTTTCATAAAATTCATCTACTTTTTTTGAGAACATCTTAAAAATTTTTAAGCTAAAAGATATTTTAAATTTAGAATTTTTAAAAGAAAGTTTTAAAATCAAGAAAATACAGTTTAAATAAAATTGCTACTTTATAGCAAAATTTTGTAACAATCAGTGAAAGTGATTCCATTTAAAATAAAATAGGACATAATCAAAGAGAAAGATTCACACAAGTACGTCCATGAAAACCGAAACTAGAAGGAAAATATAAGAATCATTTATCAATGTTTGTAAACTAATAAAACAATTAAAAATCTATTTTCATTAAAATAATAAATCAGATCATTATAACTATGATGATGTTAAGTAAGCAGAAACAAATAATAAAAATATTTAAATTATAGTTCAATCTCTTGTATTTTTGTTATTGTTTTATAGAGGATTATAAAATGTACAAATATTTATTTATATGTTAATTTGATTTAATTTTGCAGTTTCAATTTTATATACTTTATTCAAATTCTAATATCAGAAAATTAAATGATTTTGTCTATTTTCATTCGTTAGGCATTCCCTCCAACAAAGCTCTCGCTTCATTAATTACCAAAACATTCTTATTTAATTATAAGTGACCTAAATTTATGAGAATTATTCTATTTAAGCAGAAGTAATGCATTTATGTATTAACTTCATTTTTGAAGTTATATCGTGAATGTTGAATTGTCACTATCGATTCGCAATACCATTGTTTAGTATTTTTTTAACATCATACCAATTCAGGGCAGCATACTTTTTTTTCAGTTTGAGTACATAATTTAGCAAACTTTGAAAACGTGAAACTAATACAGAATTTTTTTGTTTACAATTATTGTTTTTTTTATCATTTATCAGTTTACTTTCATTCTTCCACTCCTTTAGTTTTATACTATTCATTACTTCCGGTCATTTAAGTTTATCGCTCTTTCCACCGTCTTAATTTTATTGATGCATTCGTCATTCGGGAGATAGAAATGTATTCCGAATATTGTTTTCTTCCTTATAAACCCCGATTATTTATAATTTTGGATGTGCCCTATAGCAAATTTAAGCCTTTATAAATTTAAAGCTAACCAAAACGTGTTCTATCGAATTTTATTTTTTAAGAATAAGATTATAGGAAATCCGTTAATAAATGCATGGCTTCTTAAGACTCGAAGCACATATAATAATTTATGTAATATATTTATATGTAACAAAGGGAAATTAATAATGGATCTTAAGTATATTTAGTTAATTATTACCCAAAATATGAAGTATACCATAAAATAATGACCTAAAATAAGGAATTGAAAATTGAATGTACATTAATGATAAATAAGAATGTTTTTCCTAAAAACATCCATCTATTCGTTCTCATAGTAGACAGAGTTTTCGTTGAAAAGTTTAAAATAGATGAAACTTATTCAGCTCGGGCATTTCATAAAGTGAAAATTTAATTTTATTTGGCATATTAAAATTAAATGCTTATTTCTGCTTACTTTACTGCAAAAGGTTCATAGTCTGAACATAAATTCTTATTTTTAAAATGAAGCAGCAAAAAAAGTAAATACAATCAGAAGAAAGCAACATTAAAACTATTCTTGATAAATAAAAGTCTGAGCTTAACTTGGTCTATTTTATTAACATTCCTTTTCAGAAATTTTGAAATAAACAAAAATATTTATTTTTAAAAAATTTGCATTGATTTACTAAACAGATGCAGATATATGAATAACGTAATGCACAGATTACTGAACGTAAATTAAGAATTACTTCTAGAGTACTTAATCCCACAGAAAGCTTATTTTTTATGCACCGAAGTTGTATAAAATTTTTAAATAATAATTACACTTCTGGTAACTGTATCAAAGATTAAAAAGACTTTAATAAATGAATTACGATCTAATTATTTTACTAATCTCCTCATAAGAAAGTGGTATTGATTATTATTAAAGATGGAATTAAGTGGGTATTTCTCTTTCTTTAAATATTCTTAAAACTCAAAATTGCGGAAGATAAAGTTATTTATAGAGCTAAATATTTTAATAAAAGTAGATTATATAATGATAAAAATTTTATGTATTACGCTATAACAATGAAATTTTAATGATAAGTACTTAGAGTAACGTTTATATTTAAGTTGAAAATTCTTGTTTATTGGTTTTTCTTTTTTAACGATAAATTTGCCCGATAATTCCACATGGTTATTAACATAAATTAAATATAATATCATTTTTAGTTAGAGATTTATTCTTAAAAATATTCATAAAATGCTTACAATTTTGCTTAAAATTAAATGTAAGAAATTCTCATAAAATATGAGCAAAAATATTTTTTGCTTTCGATTTCAAGTTGACAAGCTAAAATATTTATTAATTTAAAAATATTTTAAGCAATTTTATGGAAAAGTACAAATATTATGTGAAAATTTAAACGCGAATCCTTATTTAAAAGTGTATACTGATGGAAAAGATGATTATTCATAAAAATACTGCAAAGAATATTTTTAGATTTATGTTTGCACACCGAATAATATTTTAATGCTGCTACAAAATTATCTATTATTCATCTTCTGAGATGCAATCTAAAACGGTTTTCTGGAAAAGATTCAAGTAAGAGTTTATTTTTTAATTCAATTCAATTTAAATTCAAATTGGTTTATTTTGAATGAAAAATTGCTTATTAGATTTCATCGATAAATTGTTTTTAGTTTGAATGTGATTTTAAAAGCAATTTGAGTTTTACACTCTGCCTACTTCACCTATCCAAATATTTCAGCAACTTGTTAAAATGTACTATCTTATTTCCTTAAGTGAAATATTTTTTCAGTTTTGAATCTACACATAGACAGATTGTAATGAATGATTTATATTTTTAAATACAACGTGATTCCATGTATTAACACCAATGTCATGTCTTAATTTCAATTATTAAACAAAGCTATCATTTACTCGGTAATTTATTTATCTACAATTCAGTTAACTGCAGGACAATTTATCTAAAAATTTCTACAATTTTAAGAGTTGATTTCTCTACAAGTATCCCAACCAAAAGAAAAAACTTAACGCACGAACTATTGAAATGAAAATCAGAGATCCAGCTGATAACTTTCACCTAAAAATATCCTTATAACGTATAGAGAAAATAAATTCTTTATTACATTTTTTCTTAAACTTTCTATTTCATGAAAATATTATTATATACAGTTCTAGAGAAAGTATAAATAAATTATTTATTATGGAATCCAGAATTCTTTTAAAAACATTTTCTACATTAGCTTATAAAAATGGTCCCAAATCTTTTGCTCACAGACAAAATGTGATTCGTTAGCTCTTTAAAAATATATCTTGCACAAAATTGTATTATCGGATGCGAGATTGTAAAGACAAAAAAAATCAAGTAAAGAACAACACAAAAACTATCAAACTCTAAACAAGCAGGAAAATATATCCATCAGTGTTATTCTTAGGAAATTGTTTGTATCAATTTCAGCATTTTCAATTAACATTTGTAGTATTTTTCACATGCCAAATTATAAATAATGGAATGGTTTGAATTAATATATCATTCAGTGGCAATCTTAACATATGGTTTAACAGATTTAAATAGACGCTACAAAAAAAAGATAGTTTATAAATGCATTTGAAAACCTAATTTGAGATTTCAAGAACAAGGCAGATATTCAAAAATAATTTACTTCCATTGTGGTCTGCTGTAAAGGTGAAATATATGTATGTATGTATATATATATATATATATATATATATATATATATATATATATATATATATATATATATATATATATATATATATATATATATATATATATATATATATATATATATATATAACAGTAAAAATATCTTAAATTAGTTCAAATTTATAGATATTAGTTGAATTTTTTGAAATAAATGAAATGGCGCAGTTTCCACGTTTATATGATTTATTTAATCTATAAGTCTCTATAAGTTTTAATCTATAAGTATATTTAATCTATAAGTTTTAAGAATATTGCAGTCAAAGATCAAGCAAGTAGAGAGGATGAAGCAAATGTTTTTATTGGACACAGTGAGAAACCTCATATTCTACTTAATTAAATTATCACAATTCCAACAGACAGGGTAAAAAATATGATCTAATGTGTAAAAGCAGATTTTTTCCTATTTTGAAAGAAAAAATCAGTTGCGAGATAGTTACTCATTAATGTGTCATTCATCAGAAAGAGCTTTGTGCGGAGACATTTTTAGATGACATTTGCGAAGAGTTTTTGAAGTGGTGATTAAAATTATCTACGCCATTATACTAAGACTCTTAGTCATCACCAATTTGAAGAACTTTTAGTTGAAATGAAAAGGTAAAGAGCAGATTATTGTAACGTAAACAAAGATAAAAAGCACGATGATTATCAATAAGAAACCTTTTAGAACATTTCACGTCCCTTTTTAATAGAAATTAAAGCATTTCTTTCGGAAAAGAGTGCTTATTATTCAGAACTAATGAATGATGAGTGTTTCCGTTAATTTATTTCTTGGTAGACATTACATCTCTTTGAGATATGCCTAACGAAAAACTAAAGAAAACAAATTTTGTGAAGTTAGAGCATATTTTATTTTTGAGCAAGTATGCTATTTCCCTCATGTTTTTTGTGCATTATTTTTGATTCACTTTCCAAGTCTGCTGTAACATCACCAAGAAAATAATTCTGATATTGGCAGAGTTGTGCTGTTTCAGACCAACAATTTTAAATAAGAGACAAGTTTTTCGCAGTAGATTTCTGAAATCCAGACACATTAAAGCGACATAAGCTTTTGTTAGGAAACTTCTTAAAATTACTGTAAAAACATTTTTTTTTATTTTCTTTAACATTGATATACACAATTTTGAAATCCAATTGCTGGGTTTAAAAACTTAGAATTATGCAACTCGAAATTTGAACGCCTTCGGGTGAAAATAGAAATATTGGAGTAAAACAAATAAGAGCTTAGTTCGCAATACAAGTGGTCTGCTTTAATAGAACTGGAGAAGAAATATGCATTGATTTTTTACGCATAAAATAGTATTCTTCATTCATATTATCAGCTGATAAAACTAAACTTTGCTATTATTTCCTTATTCGGGTTTAAGTATTCATGCGAATAACTATTTTCAAGCATGAAAATTATTAAAGTAAATTGAAAGTACAGATTTTCTACTAGATCACATGACCATCATGAGAATTAGGATCACTCTTAAAATGAATAACACACATACACACACACACACACACAACATCTGAGTAACACAAATTTTGCAAGGATATTCAAAGACATTGTCCACTTTAATGTTTGTTGGTGATTATCATGATTAAATAAAGGGCCACTTTATAACTTTACCTTAAAAATGAGTAATATCATTATTAAGTATTATATTAAATTTTAATTGACATTCCTACAGAGGGTATTAACACATTTTTAGAACGATTTTGGGGCCGTTTAATTAATGTTTAAAATGTAAAGACTATTTTTTTAAATGTTCGATCTGATAGCTTTTTTTCTGGACTATAAGTCTGCATCGTGATTTCCATGATATAAGAGCTTTTCATAAAATTTCCATGGGTATTGCTTTCCATTCCTCTTCCACTACTTTCCAGAGTCCATCCATCGTGGTGGGTTTGCGTTTAGAAAGAGCTCTTTTTAACAGACCAAAGGCACAACAGTCCACAGGTGAAACGTCAGGAGAATTCACAGGAATATGTTGAAAAGGTATGTATGCAATACCTGTATTAGCCTTCATTTTTTCAAGGAATGCAGTGGTAGTATTCAAAGTATGACTTGTAGCTTTGTCTTTTTGATGTTTCACTCTTTGAAAGTATTTGGGATAAAGAAGTGGAATTTCTTCTGTAAATATTGGACGTAAAACCTTCTCCTGATAGTATGATGAGTTGATTTTAACATTTTTTCTACTCTTTTTATTTTAAATTTCTCATTGTAGGAGACTATCATAAACCCCTTACTGAAACTTTCTTTACATTGACGGAACCAGGTTTGTAAATTTTTTTCTCCTCGTTTCCTATAGTAAATCGACCTTTTTTTGTTGCAGTCATTTAGGTAAACCCATGCTTCATCAAGGGTCACAATGTATTTCCATTTATCTCCTGATAAATGGTTATCATACAGGATTCTACAAAATGTTTTGCGTTGAGTCACATGTCTCGGCAAAAGCTGGTGAACATTATGCTTTTTAGCTTTTTTAAATTGTAAATCTTGATTTATTATTTTATTTATTGTTGATACAGATGTATCTAAAGACTTTGCAATTGATTTCTGTGTTGATGGATTTTCTCTTGTTACCAGCGATTTCACTTTAGGAACATTTGAAACATTACATACTTTTTTCGGATATTCCTTTGGAGTCTTCTTCCCATGTAGAAATAACGATTGACGGTTTTTACCTGTCCGATTAATTATGTTGCTTATTTTGCACTTAGAAATTTTAATACCATGCATTTCACAACGTTTTTAAATACTGTAATAAGAGTATTTCTCTTAGGAAAGTGCAAAAACATATCCCTCAATCCACAGCTTGTTTACATGCTACATTTTAAAAGAACAATAAATTTAAAAGTAGCAGACGATGTTTCTCATTTCAAATAATAAGCTGTGGCCAAAAATTTTTATTTCAAAACATTTATTTTTTTTTAAATTCTTAATCGAAATCGTTCTAAAATTGTGTTAATAAGGACAATATACCTTTACGTATATAATTTAAGCTTAAATATTTAGCTCTCAAAAGTGATTTCAATCTTTCATTTGTTGATAATTGGCTGTGTCAATTAATAAGTTTGCTTATCACTGACTTATATAACAGCTAAAATTATTTATGCACTTTTATTTAAATATAGCATCAAAAGTGGTTAATTATGTAACAACAAAATTTTAATTACTGAGATTACATTACATAAATTTTCTTATTTAAAAAAATATATCATGTCACACATTAGTTCGTGTTCTAAATAAATTGTAACCATTTGTACAATTATATTCACTGTAAAAATGTGATTTAACACCTTTTTAATATTTCTTATTTGATGCTATGTCCGATGGATTGAAATAATTTTAAAACAAGTGTAAAAATCACTTAAAAATCAATGGATTTTCAAATCATAAACGTTCAATAATACTATTACGTCAATTAGGGTTAACTCACTTTTGAAGTATTTTTTGCTATTTGAAAGCTATTAATTACCTATTAAAACAACAGAGGAATTCACAAATATATACTGGAAAAACGCATATGTAATTCATTGGCTCGTACGTTTTGGCAAATAATAGTAATCAATCTCCTAAATTTACCAATGCATGAATTTAGATTTATTATTTTTTGCATTGTTTCCAAAAATGTGAATAATTTGAAACTAATTTATCACACTGAATATTTCTCTTGTCAACATACACACACACGTAATTATTGGAAACTCTATAGATCATCCCTAGGTTTTCATTTTGGGTTCTTGTTATATAAAAATCATGAGGAATAATTTTTTTCAGATTATTAATTCTGTTTACTTTTTAATTAAAAATATTTATGCCACTAATTACACATAAGTTTTGAATAATATCATGAGTTTATTTCACATTAGAAATTACTCTCTCTGATTCTCGGCTTGTTCAACGCAGTATTTTAAAAATAAAGAGTATACTAAAAATCATCAGATCACAATTAAGATTTAAAATAATAAATGATTTAAAGGATTTCTTTACTGAAATTATTTTCATTTTTAAAATCTCCGAGAAATTACACAAAAAAACTAAAATACTGATTCACAGTATTTAGAAAACTAATTTAAAGTAGAGAGAACAGATTTTGAAACAAACCTCGGAAAGATTATAAAGTTCTTAAAAACATTTCCTTCCCTAAATTAATTAATCATATTATTATTAATTTTTGTAGACATTCATAGATCAATTGACTGGAAAGTTTTCATTTTGTCTTCTTTTTAAAGTTTTTTCTTTATTTGCTTAATAACTTGATTTTTCATTTATTTAAAAATGTTTTGTATGTAAATGCAGTGTAGAGAATAATTTACTCAATTTGAATTCTGTTTACATCTATAGTAAATTTTCATTGTTGCTTGTGTCAAAAAGTTTTGCTTACTTTTTGCATAAAGCTTTCTTAAAAAAAATCATACGTTTCATAAAATACATAAAATAGAAACAAAGAAATATATAAGAAAAAGGAAAAATGTGATAAAATTGTTTTTTTTTCAAAACCAAAGCAACAATGAGTTTTCAATAAAAATTGAGAGATTTATACTCCCACAAAAACAAAACTTACCTTACTACTAAATAAAACAGATTGATTCAAGCGTATTTCTAAATTAGAAAGAGAGAATTTCTTGGTTCAAATTGTTTAAATTTTATTAACCAGAAAATATTTTAATATACTTTGCTGTTCAAAAGAATTTTATATACTAATAAAATTTAAATCCTTCCATCTCCTGACTTAATGAAACAATATTGAAAAAATAAAGAAATAATAAAATTGATAAAGCTGATAGTTTTCAAAATAAATTTCATTTATGTTTGGTACCTGAATAGTAGATTGGTGCCGATATGGTGTTGCAAATACAGTTCAATAAGAAAATATTAAATTAATTTAGTGATTTTACATTCATTTTTTATAATACATAATAATTTAAATATAAATTTAAACTTTTTCATGAAATATATTTTATTGAAAAAGAAAGTCTAAAGTATTTTCTTCAATAAGAGTCCTTAAAGCGTTGAAAACATTTCAGTGAAATTAAAAATGCTAGTTAATGCGTGAAGATTACTTGCATAAAACCGTAGATATATATAAAAAATTGGCAGTATCAGTACCTACTGTATGTATACTTATTTATTTAAGAATATGAGTAATTTTGAAATCCAAAATTATTTTTTAAAATTTAAATAAAAATGACCAAAAACAGAAACTTAACATTTAGTGTTTGAAACAGAAACTACTTTGTTCATTATATTCAAGATAAATGCTTATATTTTTGGTATTTTTTGATGTTAGGTTTTATCTGAACATATATGAGAATAAATACATCTCATCCTAGATTGAGTAAAAGACAATCTACTTCCAGCGGTATTTTAACTGTCATATTATCTTAAGCAATTTTTCGTTTTATATAAAAGCAGTATCGTCTTAAAAATATCACTGTTATTGCAACATTTCTTACAAAATGTATTATTTCTGATAAAGAATATTGTTTGAATAAGGTAATTTAAATTTGTCTTTTATACAAAAATGTCTTAATTGGAGACTGTATTTTAACATGTTTGCCGACCGATTGCGATGTGCTTAGCTTCAAAGCACTAGGTCCCTGGTTCGAATCCTGGTTTACGCATAGATATTTCTTTCTCTGTGTGTGTTTCTCTATCCTTTCTTTTTGGGACAAAGATGATGCACCCACTGTATAAGATGCTATCACTTTCGCCTCTTGTAGAGCTGAATGAATTATATCCTAAAATCAAGCAGGCATTGAATAAATAAAATTTTCACACAGTTTGTAATAAATGTGCTTTTTATTAAGACACTATTGTTCGCAATAATTTAATCTTTTTCAAACAAAACTATCTGAGAAAACTAACAGAAATATATACAAAAATATAAAAACGATATGAAATTTTGAACATCAAAAGAATATCTTAATAATTCCAATTACTGTGTGATTGACTTCATTTATTTCAGTTTATGAAAGATTTATATGAAATATTATTGCTAATAGTATTCTCATTTTACATTGAGAACTACTACGTCATCATAATTCATTTTCAAAAACTTTAATTTTTTCTACAAAATATACAAATGTTCTTGCAACCCTTTCAAAAATTTTTGGTACTCTCCATTTGAACTGTGAGTTTGAATTCTTTTTTTTACACACTTTTCACACCTCTTTTCTTATAACTCAGGAATATTTTTCCATTTTTTTCAGAACAAAGTACCAGTTTAACGATGATTATTTATTCATAATCGTGTCAATTTAAATAATAAAGAGATTTATAATTATTCATAAAGTATTTGTCAAACATTCCTAAAATAGCAGCATTAATAATTTAAGACATTAAAAATAATTTTGCCTCGTATATATATAAGTAATTGAAAATGAAAAAATATTGTTAATAATGAGTGTATAAATTAACAGTTTCAAATTAAATGCAATAAAAATAATTAATTCGAATAAAATTAAGCTTATTAAAATAAAGTCTTTTGTGTAAATTCTAAGAATCTTAATAGTGAAGGAATGTCTTTTATGTCCCTAGCTTTAAAATCACAATGATTCAATAAACAAAATACAACAATAGGTTTGCGTACTGGAAAGTTTCAAATGTTTCTTAATAAAGATTTATCAATTAGTTATTAATAATACATTCTACTTGCATTAGGGGAAATTCTTACACTTATTACCTTAGAACTTCGCAGCCTGTCATCTTGTACATGTTATCGATTATATCCCGAACCAGATGTGTCTCATTAGCAGTTTCTTTTCCGAAAATCGTATAGCGACTTTCGAAAGCGCCCTTTATTTATCAAAAGAAGGGAAAATGTGTTAAAAGTATCTCCGAAAGTAGAATATGTTGTATCTATACATTCTTCAAAGTTTTACGAAAACGTTAAAGCTTTCTTCGGTTTATAAATATCCATGAAATTAAACCAATGCAAAACAAAATGGTATTTTATGAATTTAAAAAACTTGTAATTCATGAGAAAAGTGTTTTTTTAAATATATAAATTCTAGCTTGATTATGCATGCTTTTTTAAAAAACCCACGTGTGAACTTATATGTGTTTTTTAAGAAACACATATACACAATTTATATACTTTTAAAACAAATGTTGATTGAATACATTTACTAGAATAGTATTCTGAAACTTTACTGCTTAAAACTAAATAAAATTGATATAAAAATTCTGGCTTTCGCTCTTTTTTATTATATTCAAGAGAAATATATAATTAGCTGATTAATAAATTCCCCAAAATATTGTTAGAAAATATTCAGTATAGCGAACTACTTTTCTGGACACAAAACTTATAAAATGATATATTCTCTTTTCACTGAATGATCTATTATCTGAAAAAATGTTTAATTCTAAGTAAATGCTTTAAGACTGTAAATGTGCAATAGTTTTGAACTGCTACAATTATTAGATTTGTATTTTTTAATTTGATATGTAAAATATTTTTTACTATGATTTAAATTTAAATGCACATAATAAACGAGGACTTCTTTCTGAAAATATATCTTTCTATGTTTTCTTTATTAAGAACAGAATTAATGTTTTTAAATAAAATGTAATACTTTTATTTTTATCGTATTAAGGAATAAATTCAAAAATTGTATGTTTTCACACTATGATTTTTATATTTAATGAGAAAAATAATTTGATTTTAAGCAATCAGTTATATAATGAGATGTAGGATGCAAAATCTCTTTCAGTGTGCTTTCATTTTCAAAGAAAACATGTTTGAATTCATAATAAGAAGTAAATGTTAATTGCCAATTATATATCATAGAAATGATTTGATTGACAATCATGAAAGCTTTAAGCAATTAAAATATTGGAGCTTTAAATAATTAATCTCGAAGTTCACCTTATAATTAAAGCATTTTTTGTGAACAAATGCAAAGAAATAAACCTTAAAAAAACATTTTCAGATAAAATTTATTGGCTTTATTTCGTAAAAAGCACACTAATTAAAGTGATTTGCTCTTTCTTTGTTATCTTGTTATTAGGTTAGTTCAGATACCAATTGAAGATTATGTGACTGAAAATATAAAATAATCATTATTATTTCACGATATTTAATACTATTAAAGAAAATTTTTCTTTTCTTTTATATATTTTTAAGAAATAAAACATTTAGCTATTACTATTTATAATTAGATTTGTTTTTGGTATTTCTAGAATTATATGTTATAGCTGTATTTTTCTATTAAAACACTTATATTCAAGTAAACTGGAAAAAACGTGTTTTTTTTTTAGAACTCAATGTAAATGCTTATTAAAAGTCTGAGATTTGCAAGAAAATTGCTTTTTCAAAGTGTATTATTATATCTTTTGTATTTGAATGGTAGGTTATTTGCGATTTTATTGTTAACCTGTGAATAGTATTTCATTCTCCACACAAGTATAAAACTAATACTTAAATTTATCTTTTTATGACCTGACTGCAGAAAGAAAAAAAGAGAGCTACATGTTAATGTTTATAGGTCACACATATGCAAAGCTAAAAAGTCCCTGATATCAATACTGGGATTTCTGATTGTAAGCCTAACATATTTTAAAAAAATAATTAACTATTGATCAGTAAAACAATAACTGAAGGTTGTTACTGACGCTCAAAACATAGAAAGTTCATATACTTTTCAAAACAATAAGTGAAATCAGAATTCTTGGCTTGGAATATTGTCGAGAATTTTTTTCCAGGCAAACAGAAAGGAGTTCAGCGAATGTCACTGGAGCAATATGGATTTGTATTGTTACCTTTATCCCACATATTGCCTAATTGACATTCTTACACATCATCATTTTATTCTCATAATTAAATCCATTTGCAGAAATTACATTTATTCTCATCATTATTACTTACAAATTTGTAACCGCTGAATTCATATTTGATCAGTGAGTAAGGCTTGGGCATCTATATATATATATATATATATATATATATATATATATATATATATATATATATATATATATATATATGTATATATATATTGTATATATTTTTTCATTTTTGAATAATTTGAATCCATTTTCTTGATTTATAACACAATGAAATTTATTTAGACTGCATTACATATATTTAGTGAATTATATTGGTTTTAAAATGAAAAGTGTTATATATTGTTTTTAAAATTATATAAACACATTTTAAAATGAAAATCTTGTCTAAAGAATTTCCCACATTAAGATGATTAATTGTGTACCTTTAACATAGAAACAAAAAATCAATTAAATTGCTAATATCAATTGAAATTTTTTTTATAATTTATGTGAATCAGTCTTATGTTTAAACCTTAAAGCTACACTAAATTGAAAGTAAACTAAACGATGTAACAAAATGTAAACTATACTTTATTCAAAATCAAAAACTGTACAGTGTACACAATAAGTAAAAATGTATAAACTTTTAATTTCTTTAAATGAAGTTACTTACAAAATTTTTTTATTAAAATTGAATATATATTCTATTAATATAATTACAAATATATAACATTCATTATCATAAGATATAAAATACAGTATATACATTATTCAAATAAATGTAACACAAAAATTAATTTCAAATAATTTTCATATTGCGTCGGAATTGTCTTCTAAATATCACAGTAACGACTCTAAGAAGAATTAAGATTTTCTACATAAGACCAAATAATTTGTTGAGAAACATTTTTTAAAATTTAAGAAAATCTTAATGGGTTGACCTAATATTCATTTCATAATGATTTAAATGCTTACAAAATATCAAAACATTTAATAACATTTTATTTATTTTATTCGATTAATTGAATAATTGAATTGAGGTATTTTTCATGTAAGAATTTTAATATGTAAAACGATACTTATATATTAATGATAAGGTTATTTTTTAAAATTCCTCTTCTATTTACATATTTTGATTTTACAAAAATTGACAAAAAGAGGAGTAAACATTTAACACAATTACTGTAATATAAAGGTTTTGTAACATAACATGAACATAATGCAAAATAATTTTCAGGAAAAAAATATATGTCATTCAAATAACTGTTGAAAATTTCTACTATAAGCAATAACAACAATTAATGAATCATAATTGTATAACCATAATTTTAAGAGTTAGTCACAAAGTTACAATAGTTTATGTATTCATATGAGTATTAGTTCATATATTTACACAGCATTAGTTTTATAATATTAATGATATTATCATTATATTCATCACTATATAGAACAACAATAACTCCTATAACTCTGTCTTAAGGTTATCCAAAAAATTACTACAATTATTATTTTCTATAACTGATTACAAATACAAATATATTAATATATAATATGTATGTAAGGATATGAAGAATATCTGACTTAAAATATCATTTCGTTAATATGTATTAAAACTTTCACATTTTAAAATTAACTGCGGCATATATGTATATATATATATATATATATATATATATATATATATATATATATATATATATATATATATATATATATATATATATATAAAATATAACATACATTTTTACACGGCATAACATTTTACAGCTTACAAGACCTCCAAATTTAACTCATAAAATAAATCACTTGTACGAGAGCAACCCTATTCCTTTTTACAAATATTGTTCTTCCATAACAATTATATACTCAAGGTATTATAAACATCCTCTGTAACAGTTATTATAAAACAAGAAATATATATAATATATTTCATTCTAGTTGATAATTAGTATCATTCTAGTTAATATTATTCATTTAAATTAAAATGATTATTCAAAAGTTATTTTACTAACTAATTTCAATTTGTAAAATATTTTAATCAAACAATGAAGTATATAATTTATTATAGCTCATAAATTTAAGAAACAATTTATATCGGACTTAAATAGATATTTAATAGCATTTAAAAATTATTTTACTGTACAAAATTGCAAACAATATTGTCTTAAATATAACGAAAACAACATTGCTATGCCACATCTAAAAACAGCAAAGTATTTAGCTATAAAAAATGGATACACTTATCATTATACAACAATTCAAAATATGTTTGATCTGAAAGCTAAATTATGGGAATAAGCAAAATCTACCTCCTTGGAAATATTAAAAACAAATGTTGTGGTAAATTGGTGTATTTTCTTTATGAAACATTTGCAAGCATATATTTTTCAAGATGATAAAGATGCAGGAAAAGATTATTATTCATCTATTCTATCTATATTCATCTAAATGAGAGTAGTAATCAACTAGTATTTTTCTTCAAATGTATTGAATATTTAAACTTTTGGGAAACCAGTTATTAATGAATTTCAGGTATTTTATCTTTCAGGTTTTTGTCGGTTGACTACTACTCATATTCTACTAGCACTCAAATTAATTATTTGGCAGGAAGTCAAACCATATTGCAAGGGAAAACTTAATCACTCATTAATCTTAGGGGTTGATAATATAAAGGAATCGATATTTTTGCAATGAAAAATGTAAATGTCTGCATAGTAAGAAAAAATGGTTAAGTAATATTAAAATTTATATAATTTTGAAGAATGTGATGTTTTGAGTAAATGCATCACGGAATGTCTGCAAGTTCATTTTCTGCTCTAATTAAATTTATGTGCAAATACAGAAGTTTACTTTGTAAAAACAATTTTTGAAAAAACAATATTCTTCACGTGAACTCAAGCAATTATTTTAATTGCTCATTATCTATGCAGGATCTATACAAATAGTGAATCTAAGAAAAACTGAACTTGATTACACTCAAACTCAGTCTTATAAGATAAAGAGCAGTTAAAATCATTTTCTACAAAGTTTCATCCACCACTTTGTATTTTTCTACACAAATATGATAACTAAAACTATAAAAATTAATAATTGGAAAAAATATAACCACATTTTTCAAATTTTTATTTGTCACTTACTGAAATGTGCCAGTTTGACTTTTTTTAAGATTAATTTATTAAAAAATAATTCACTAATTAATATCTTTATTAAATTTCTCTTGAATGAGAAATTACCTGTAAACCAAATATCTTTTTTGCCTTTTTCAGAAATTTTATTTATTGAAAAAATACAAATAATTTAAAAGTGTAAATCACAGAATAATGATAATTTTTATAATTCTTCCATGACGAAGAGATAGAAATACTCCAATTTTTCCTGAAATAAGTAATTTCATCATAAATTTTATTCAATGCATTTTAATGAGCTAGGCTGTATTTTATAAATGTTTTAAGAGAAGTGGCAATTGAATAGTAGTGTATTAAATTGATTGATAACTGTAGCTGTCATTTGATAACAATACACAGTACAGCATAAGTTAAAATAAATTTTGATTAATATATCAATTCAAACTAGTTAAGCAAATTCTAACAACAATAATATATAATTTTACCTTGTATATTTTATTACATAAAACTCTCTTTTAATTTCCCAAAATTAAACCATTAACATTAATTTGTGATTTAATTTTGTGATATTAATAAAGAACACACTTAGTTTTATGAACACACTCACAAATATACTTTAATATTCGGGCATTGTAGAATATCACATTTTCAGTCAATCAGAACACAAGTGTAAATACAAAAATGCATGATGAATAAAATTTCTAACTAATTCAAAACAGACAAATGTTACACTTTATGCAATGTAATAAATTCAGCTTTACGTAGCAACAGATACGTATGACGCATTTGGAGCAAGTTTCTTTTTAGTACTCTTGTTGATAGACTTATGAAGAACAGTACGTCCACATTCAACAGGTGTATTTGGCGGATTATTTGGCTCGGTATATATAACCATTGGATCCCCATCTATGCATCCGTTTAATTGTCCATGCTTTCTTGGGTCATTTAAAGTTAAAACTTTTGGTTGCATGGGAATAGATTCTTCTTTGGCATCCATGGAAGCTTCTGTTGATCCTGCATTTGAAAATTTACTGTGGCGTGGACGGCAATACAACAGGAAAGCAAAAATGCTCACTAGTCCAAATACAAGCACAGCAATAACAGTCACTACGATTGGGAACTTATAAGATGATTCGAAACTATCATGTTCTGCAAAAATATAAAATATTACATGAGCATTTGTGTGGTGTATTTGCATACATCATAGTAAGAACAATAATTTAATTCTAAGACATTAAAACAGATTTTTAATAGTGGTGACATGTTATGTTGTTCTTATTTTCCCATGATGGAAAATTTACAATCAGAGGAAATATAAGACTCTACATCTATTATTCTTCTCAACAAAAATGCAACTAAGTAAAATATATAATAATGAAAATATTGTGAATACTACTGATTGAAAATTCTAATTTAAATAAATCTCTTTAGATAAATTAACAATATATCATATAATTAAACTTGGAATGCATTTAAAAAGAATATACCGTTGAAATACTATATAGTTTAATAAAAATAGAATATCTTTAATCACTCTTAAAATATATTTAAACATATTAAAATTATTTTAAATAAGTTAAAGATTTGCGTATTTCTATGGAAAAATCAACATGTTAGACATTGTTAAGCTTATGAATTTAATCTAAAATAGGAAAAATAATAATTTAGTCTAAACACCACATGCAAAAATTAGTATATAAAATTGAATAAAATTCAACCCTTACTTTGAATGACTTCTAAGAATGCAAATTTATATTCATAGCCATGAGTGTTTGCACCCAAACAAACATATTTCCCAGCATCATCAATCTGAGCATTTTCAATTATCAGCTTGTGATAATTAAAAGTACCTTCTCTTTTAGATTCAACTTTATGATTTTTGGTTATTACATTAAAATATTCACCTTCCATTCTAAGTGGAGTGGGCTTAGATTTAAAATTCTCATCATTCTCATTCACTTTTTTCAACCACTATAACAAAAAGAAATAACTTAAGACCAGCAAAAACCTGCACATTTTATTCATGAATTTTAATAGATAATAAATTTGATTCTTAAAAAAACTTTTCAATAAAACTTTAAATAAAACTATATTTTTTCCTTAAATACAAAACTTATGATAGCTATTGATTAACATTTATAATTTTATTCATCAACATGTTAAAATTGTCTTGAATAGATCGTTTTGTATTTAAAATTTACAAATTCAAATTTATATGATGTTCAAAGGCTTTCACAAAACTTGAAACTTAAAAACGTAAGCAAAATCTAGATTTGTCTCATACGTTAACCAAAAAATATCTAGACTTTCGATAAATTATTGTATAAAATATCTTATCCAATATACCCGAGTAAGTTATGATTTTTTTGTAACATTTCAATAAATGTTTGCAAGCCAATGCTGTGTTATTGAAAAGTGTTTGACTCTTATCAAGGCAAATAATGTTAAAAGTTTCTGTGAAACGCCAAAAATAGTAATCTAAATACACTTTATTTTCACACACACAAGAAAATTCATTGAATAAAACAGTTTTGCCCGTTTTTGAAATTCAACCAGAATATTTGATTTAGATAATTTCGTATCAACACAAAAATGCACGGGGTACAAAGTAATAAAAGTCAATATATAAGGACAAGATTTATATAGTATATTTTTTCTTCATCCATCAAATAGCAACGAAAGGGGTAGAAACAAAAACAATAGAAAACCATATCCAGTTTCCCATTGTTTGAGCTTAGTAATGTTTCTAATTTTAATCCAATTAATTAATCTGAAAAAAGGTTCAGTGGGAAAAGTAGAGCAGCGCACCCCATAATGCCAGCCTCTAACTGGCACAAGACAACAACAACAACAATCTGAAAAAATATTTATGCATTCGTAACACTTGATTTGGAAAATACTTACAAATGTTTAAATTATTAATGAAATAATAGTTTGTAAAGGATTTTAATAATGCTAACTCTAGTAAAATATTATAATATTTTTTCAAATTTATGTTTCCAAATTTTTACATGTTGGTTCATTTCTTTCAAAAATTAAAGATAGCAGTGAAAATTTTACTTTTTTAAAGTTTTCATTGGTTACCTAATCATTTACTAAGCACTTACAATAATTTAAACTAGCAAATCAGTCAAAGAATATGTGATTTCTATATATTTCATTTTCTTCTTAAGTAATTTCCATTCAACAAAAAAAGATTTTTTTTTAATTTGCAACTTTTTTTATTTTTTCTGAAGCAAAAATTGTTTTATTAAACACAAATTATTTTCCTCTTAAATAGGATTAGGTATAACCATAATTGTCTTCAATGAATGTCTTAAAACTTCAAAAAAATGAATAATTTTACTCAGATTTCAATAATAGAAGATAAGTTACATATATACAGGACATATTTGTGCGTTCACATGTTGAATAGTTCATAAAAATAGTACTATAAAAAATATATTAGTTTTGCCTTACACAGCATAGTCATAACTCCATATAATGACTATATTATGCAGCGCCATCTATGGATTTTATTTATTAAATATATATATATATATACATATATATATATATATATATATATATATATATACATATATATATATATATATATATATATATATATATATATACATATATATATACATATATATACATACATATACATATATATATATATATATATACACACATATATACATATATATATATATATACATACATACATATATATATATATATATATACACACATATACATACATATATATATATACATACATATACATACATATATATATATATATGTATATATATATATATATATATATATATATATATATACATATATATACATATATATATATATATATATATATATATATATATATATATATACATATATATATATATATATATATATATATATATATATATATATATATATATATATATATATATATATATATATATATATATATATATATATATATATATATATATATATATATATATATATATATATATATATATATATATATATATATATATATATATATATATATATATATATATATATATATATTCAGAGAGAGAGTTATTTATCAAATACATAAATAAAAATGTACATACTTAGTTAGGAATAAAAAGAACAGACAAATGTTTGCAAATGTGTTATTCTTTTTAGTCTTTTCTGAGGTACTCCCTTAGCACTTTTCTTTGTTTCATTAACTAATCAATACCTTTTAGCAGGAAATTCAGAGGTATTTATTTATTTTTTACTAAAAAGCAATCAAGTTGGCTTGAGTAAATCTTCTAAAATCTTGAAACTTTCAAGGTATATTGCTTCTTAAGAAATAATAAAATTAACCCTTCTTTATCCAGATGTTTTGCTTTGTATATTGAAATGATTTCTTAATTTCTACCATGATCAAATAAATCTGAACAAACAGTTTGGGTTTGGCAGGAAGACAAAAAGACTTATTCATTACCTAGCTCAAGGTATTTTAAGGTATTGAAGAAGGATATATATTCTGTAATTAACTTCTATTTGGAAGAATGTTTGTGTGTGCCTTTGAAAGCACCACAGAATATTTTTGTATGTGATTATCGAAGGGAACATTTAATTAAGAATAGTTCGTTTTTTATTTTGTTTTCTTCCCGAAATGTTATTAGGAACACTTAAAGTAGTAGAATAAAGGGTTTTAACGAAAGTAGAGAGCAAGTCTCGTAATTTCGGTTAATTTCGTTTGAAAGCTGGCTCGGTACAAACAAAACACTAAAGCAGAAAATTGAATGCACTCAGGGCTACTGCATTTACAATCTACGCAAAGAAATTAACTGTATTTTTCTAAACGAAAATAATCTTCAGGATAACATAAATTTTTTTATAATTAATGACTTACTGAAAATACCTCAGAACTTAACGGTTAATTTTATTTAAATATTTTATTCAAATCAATAAACTAACAATTTAATTTAGATTGCTTAAAATAAATCTGTCTTAAGAGGTATTATTTGTTAGTAAAAATAATATTTATAACTAAATCTAAAAAAGACTGCAATTATAAGTTATAAAAAATTGATAAATAAGACGTATGGTTAAATATTATATATAATGTTACGATAATTTAATATATTATAATTATATAAGTTTTATATTTATACAATTTAGAATTTTCAATAATGCAAATCGATTTTAGTGTAAATTAATTTGAATTCCCATTAATTTGCACATTGAGCTTTACATTAAAGCTTACCAAAATAAAATATTCAAATTTAGTTAATTAGTTTCTAGCAAAGTGAATTATTAAGGCATAAAAAGGAATTAGTATAAGCAAGCTAATTGTAATTTTTTTCATAATTCTGATGCAAAATATTAAAAACAATTTTATCTAGACTAATCTGAAAACCTATCAAGCATCGAATCATTCTACTAATCTTAATTTATATGTAACCGTTAAAGTGCTGAAATATTTTGCAAATTACCTGGGTATTGTACAAGTTAACTAGATTCATCCATTAAATGTTCACAAATTCACTAAGTAGTCAGCAAATAATTACCTATATATATTTTGTATATTGCTCATTAGGCTCTCGATAAAATAAAACTAAGACCTTTGATGGAATAACAACGTTTTTGAAAGTTCAAATTAATATAATGTTATCTATTTAGTTTTCGGCAGGTTAGGAATCAAATTAAAGCAATCAACAAGTATTTTTAGAGAACCAAGCATCAATCAATTAAAAAACCATAATATTACACAGATCAAACTTTGAAATATAGTTACAATTATGGAAATTAACATCATACTATATATATATATATATATATATATATATATATATATATATATATATATATATATATATATATATATATATATGTATATATATATATATATATATATATATATATATATATATATATATATATATAAAGAATTATAAGTTAATATAATCCCACAATCGTCAACTTAGTTAACAGAATCAACTTTTAAAACTTTAGCTTTCAAAATTTACTGTGCAAATTGCTTGTGCAAAATCCAGAAAACTTTTGATTTCATAAATTAACAGAGCATATCTGTTAATCTATAAAATCTAAAGAATATGGGAAATGTTACGTCAGAAATAATTTTTACAATTGTTAAATATAATAACTAAAATATATCGAATATTTATTCTAGTGAAAATTTCATGTAACTTAATTATTAAATTTAAGTAAATAAAATGTAGTATTTATCAGAAGATTTAACTGAGTCACATTAAATTTTCTGATAAATAATAAAATACCGTCTTAAATGTCTGTCTCTCTCTCTCCTACTTTTATTATATTAACGATAAATATATTTTATACCGTGTAACAGAAATAATTATTTTCTCCGATTAAATTTATACAGAGACTAATACGGATGATTAAAAAATAATTGAAGCACTTTTATGTATTAAGTAAAATGTAATTTCATATATTTTATTCACTACGTTTCCTAACTTTTAGAACATGTTCATATAATTATTTGAATGTATTTAACCTTCATATGTACATCAGTAATATGGAATGTATACAAGTCATGCCCGGAATGTCAATTGGGTAGTCACAATTCCTTCTTGCTTGAAGATATATGAGTAAATTTATACCCCAAAAAAGAAAGAAAGCTGATAAGAAAGAAAAGAAAGAAGTAATAGAAATGCGATACACGGTTCATCTTCATCTGCTGTTTCTTCGCTATGAGATAGAATTATATTTTATCAGAGAGAAATATCTGTATATCTCCACAGCCTTATCAAAAAGGTCGATATTATCAGACAAAGAATAATTCTTATATCTGTAGGATTATTAATATATTTTTTTCACTAAGCAAAATTAAATATAAGTAAAATTGATCGCATTAATACTAGAAGATATTTTCTAATTTTATTTCAAAATTCATATGCTTTTAAATACGTTGCATCAAATATTTAAGATGGATAAATATCGGTGGCCTTAAAATAATCTTTTATGTTTAACATATAACATCCTTAAAGTCATTTTTAATTTGCATTTATAACTGGTTTGAATTAAATTTATATGATCAGTGAAAATGTTAAGCAACTTGATTTTGTGACAGAACACACTCTAAAGATATTTGTAAAAATTACCATAAAAATGTGTTTCTAAAGAAAATTTATTTTATTTTATCAATTCATTACTTAAGTTGATAAAATTGTGAGGAAAATGCAGGAACGTAAAATTAAAATAACAAAAATAATTCAAGAGTCAAATGCATTTTCAACAGAACTTTATACCTGTCTATTTTTATAATTCATCACCTATCACCGTAAAAATGAAACTGTAAAATCACAGTTAAGAAATTGCTTAATAAACAATGATTGATAAAAATAGGTGATACATTTTACTTGAAAATAATTATAATTTAGTTTTTTCTATATATTGATATAAATAAGTAAAATTATGTCAATTTTTCAAGGTGAAACATTCGTTCCGATAATTTATTTTAAACTCACATTTACTCCTCGCTATAGCTTAAGCAACATTTAAAAACTGTTTCTAAAAGAAATAAAAAAGGGCGTCATTTCAGTTGGAATATATTGGGGATTTAACATTTGTGTTACTTTATAATGTAGCGGACAAACTGAGTTTCCTTCTGTTTGAAGTAGACAATGTTTTTATTATTTACCAATAACTCAAGTCCTGTTCTAAGAATTATCTGAAATATAGGATGGGGAATAAACTCAGGCACACACACACGAGCATACATGTGTGTGTTTGTTTGGTGTGTGTGTGTTGTGTGTGTGTCTGTGTGTGTAAACTTCTCAACATTGAAAATGTAACACCAAGAAGGGGTTGCCAGAAAATTATGCAAATTTCAGGATAGACGCACCTTAATGAGTTATGCATATGGTGTGAAATGCGCAGCTTTCCAGTAAACGTAGACTAAGATATAAAGTAAGAAACAGGCAGAGTATGCAATATTCGTGCAGATATTACTGCTTGGGAAATAATCGTTGAAAGTTTGTTCTTTTCACAAAACTGCATTGATTTTATTTCGATTATATTATATGTTACAATTTATTTTTATTCAAACAGAGATGTAAACTTAATTTAGATTTAACTACTCTAAATTTTGGACCCTATCCGTATATGTGTATATTTATTTTTAACGTATTTTATAAACACGCTGAATTCAAAGGTAAATGAAATGAGAAGCTTTTAGTATAAGTTTTGAAACAATTTGAAGTTATTAGAAAAGAGGCGGACAGACATAAATTTATTTATTTCCAGGTATATTTTAGGAAGTTTTGTTTGTATTCGAGTTTGACCCAATTCTCGGAATTTGTAACAGAAAAATTTGCTGACTTTACCGGTACGTACTTACTTTTTTGAATTCTATTAGCATTGAGAAGAACTCAAGCATTTTATTTTCTCTTATTTAAGTTTGTTGGAATTCAGGAATTCCAATAAGATTACTTAATAATTAGTTTCTCAAGAACGTACAAGATGGTACATTCACTATGAACGACTCACAGGACAATATACCCTTGATTGAATGTGAGTATCACATACCGAAACATTCATCAAACTCCGCATTAGACTATGATGATAATGCACCTCTAGCGATACCATTAGCTTCAGAAGCCGGAATCTCAAATTTCACAGTGTTTTTGTGTCCCACAGCAGGATATGCTTCTGTTCCCAAGAGGCCTTCACAGTTAAAATCTGAACTATTAAACGCTATTTCCTACAAAAACGGTGTTGAAGAAGTCAGACATACCAGAAATGGAAAATTAATTATCACTACAAATGACTATAAAACTGCAACAGGAATTTGTAGAATCCAAACAGTATTAAATGTCCCTGTAATTCCCCAAATACAAATAGAACAATACACTATGAAATTCATTATCCCGTTCATATCAGCGGACGAAGTCTAGAAAATCTAGCATCAGAAATTGAAAATAACGGCCTTATTGTATCACAAATACGACGTTTCAATAAAAAGGGATCTTCAGAACTTTCACAAACTATCTTGGCAAGAGTCTATGGACATAAAATCCCGTCTCACAAATTAAAGTGTTTTTAACATGTAATGATTTTTGTGGATAAAGTTCGTTAGTGGAATTTGTTTTAAATTTACACACGCAACAAAAAAATGTAAAGTACAATCAGCTTTATGCAGACTGTGGCTCACATCACAATATTGATCCTTGTTTAACTAAAGTCCCATATTGTGTAAACTGCAAAGGTTCTCACACTTCAGATGATCCTTCATGCCCATCTCGCGAAGAAGAAACTCGGTTTTTAAATTTTAAGGCGATTAACCACCTATCTTTTATTGAAGCAAGACAATTCAAAAGCTCTAAATCCAATTTTGCTACGATTGTCAAATCTAATCAACCATCAGAAATTACTCATGCTAAAATAAATGAAATAGTCACCTCAATGCTTACGAAATTTGAAGAGTCAGTAGAAAAACATTTTAGCTATTCAAACCCAACAAGAAGCCATTCTTAATACTATTTTCCAAAAATTTGAAGAAACTAAACAAAAATTTTGAAACTAGAAGTCTCGTCTTCCCCTGCTAGAAGGAAAACTCGGAAAAGTAGTCGAATCCTAAAGCAATCATCAAACCCAAGTAATAGCGACATTAATTTCAATCCAACTTTACCTGTAAACAGTGCATTTAAATTTGGCAACTCTTAAGAAGAACAATCAGAAGTAATTGAAAATGCAAAACTTAGAAAGGGAAGCAATAAAATTTCCTAACTGATTGGACGCAACTTTTATCCTGGGTGCATCATTACTTAGAAGTCAAACTGTAATCATAATAATTGTAACTTTTTTCATGTTCTCATTAATTTCATGGAATGCTCGAAGTGTTCTCAATAAGCGCCCATACATGAAATTTCACTATTTTAATTCTGCAGATGTTAATGCAGTACAAGAGACTTGGTTAAAAAAAGTTGACAGGATATCTTTATTTAACAAAATAATCTTTCGTCAGGATAAAGAAGACAGCCGAGGTGGCGGCCTTCTCTTAGCAGTAAATAAACACATTCCAACAAAGCAAATTTCTCCTATACGTCTCTCAGATGATGGCAGAGAACTCTTACCTGTCAAGATCACAGTGGCAACGACTACAATAACTATTATTAATGTTTATATTCCTCCTGGCAAATTTTCCTCAGAGTGGCTTCACAGCATAATTCAAGGAATTCAGCCTCCTTATAACATCATAGGAGATTTCAATATTAGACATACATCATCAGGAAGCTGTTCCACTTCATCAGGGGCTAGTGACTTTCTTGAATTTATTCAGGAAGAGAATTGCTGCCTCCTGAACACTGAAATTCCAACACATTGCGGTCCACATCATAAGCCTTCACTCATTGATTTCATCTTTGTATCACCATACATTTAACACCTAAATCATATTGATGTTCACCCAGATTGCTTTGGAAGTGATCATTTACCATCTAAAACTACCATAGCTATTGGAGACATTGATCACCATATACCGAACAGATCACGGATCCTGTGGTCAGAATTCTTTGCTGCTATCAATACTGATCATGAAATTTCTAATCTTCACTGTATTGAACAATTCAATCATCTCTGCATAAATAAACTTCACAAGTTTCGAAGATGGCAGAAAATGCCAAGTAAACCTTATCCCCCATGGTGGTCTTCTAGATGCGGCTACCTTCTGGGACAAAAAAGACGTCTTTGGCGTAAATCTAAACGTACATGTGATAAGTACGTTTGGATGGCATATAAAAGGACTGCAGCAGAACTACATCGACTACTCAAATATCTGTCTCAAAAATATTGGGACGAAATAATAATTTCAGCTGGAACATCAAAATATATTTTCATCTTATTAAAAAATCTCCAAAATAGAGTTACTGTATCTCCAATTTCACATATGATCTTAATACCTAATAATTCTCCAGTGACAGATCCTACCCATCATGCTAATATGTTTAGACTTCTGCACTCGTTCACCAGTTTTAGAGAAATCGTGAAATCCTTTATTGTCTCCAGTCTGGATTATGGCTGTCATATATTTACATCAGCATGCACAACAGACCGCAAAATCCTTGAAAATGTATATCACACTGGCCTAACAATTGCCACAGGTCTTCCTAAGTGGACCCCCATACCGATAGTTCTCCAAGAAGCAGGAGAAAGTTCTCTTCAATCTAGTTTTGAAATGCTCACATGAAACTTTTACATTCGGAATTTAAGCAAGTCATCATTATCACCCTGTGCTTCAGCTTGGAAAAAGCTAACTTACAATTGAGTTAATTGTAATCATCCTCTTGCCATTAAAGCCAAATTGTGGCTCGACCAACAAGGAATAAATACCTCTTACATATTAAAAGTCCCAACAGACTGGCCAGAAATGTCAAAAAAAATCTCCATTTGTTCCTTGAGTCTTCCTTTTCAGACTAAATCATTGCCAAAAGATATAATTTGTAAGCTATTTCACCAGGTTTGTGAGTCATTATGGGAGACAAATACGCTGATTTTTACAGATGCTTCCAAGCAGGGATAAAATGTGGGCATTGCAATAGTCACTTTTACAACTAGTTTATCAATAACAGGGAAAATTAGCTCAATAAACTGCATCTTCTTGGCAGAGGCTATGGCACTGCTTATTGCAGTCTCTAAAATTTGCACTGAACCCAAAAAAAAATATGTTATTTTCACAGATTCACTTTCTTGCATCTCTGCTCTTTCAGATTGTTCCAGGACATCACCAACTATTATTCAACTGCTTCGATTCCAAATTATTCAATCTACTGAAAAGTGCTTGTCAATACAGTCAGTTTGGGTTCCCGAATATTCAGGGATTTCAGGTAATGAAATCTCAGGCTCATTGGTGAAAGCAGCAACAGTGAGTCAATATGCTATTCGATCTATTTCTATTGAAGATCTAAAACAACACATCAAGAAATATTACTTTAAAGAAAGTCTCAATCAATGAAAAAATAGCAAATATGCTGAAGCATTCACTCATCTCCCATCTATTCGTAAAAAACACAGGCTGTTAACGAAATCACGACTAGAAGACTTATGGCAGGCCAGAGCAAGAACAAGATCTTTTCCTACCAATTCAATTCTATTTAGGTTTAACCTCTGGCATACAGACCGCTGTCAGTGCAGTGAACCTGAAACCATAGATCATATTCTCCTAGATTGTCCTTTATACGAACATCTGAGAAATCAATTACGAAAAAAATTAGGAATAGGAGCATTATCATTCTCTTGAATATTTGAACTATCTACAAATCCGGAAATTAAAATTCTTGCATGCTGTGAATTTCTACGCCTGTCTAACAGATTCTAATCTTTATGAAAAACGAAATATACAACTCAAAATCCTTGAACTATTTTCTAACACAAATTTATAAATCCGAATTTATCTTCTCATATCAAAACGTTTCTGTGAGTGATCACCGACTTCAATTGACTTTACTTCAATAATGTTAGTCGATTGACTACATAAATCCCCTCCAAATACCTTCTTCAATGAGAGCTAAAAGAATCTTAGCATAAAGCTCCAAAAGTGTCCGCCACAACCTACCTACTAGAAAAGAGGCTTATCTCTATCAGCTTTTACACACTGATCTACAATACAAAATGAGGTTAAGCAGATTAATACAGAATATATTATTCAATACACAAAGTGATTAACAGATCAGACAATTAATTAAATTGATAATTTACTGGTAAATACCCAGTAATGAACTCTTTTTGAGGTTATAGTAATTAAAAATTTAAATTAAATGATTTATTATAAATTTTAAAACTATAGAAGATTAGATCAAAAACAGGACGTATAGATTATCGATTTCATAATATAAATTAAAGATAATTGTTATCACATTGGCTATTTTACGACAGTAATGGGGATAAAAAAAACACAGGTCAAAAAGTCTACCACAATATTTCGCTAAAATCCAATCATAAAATTTGTTAATTATAATAAGCAAATATTAAATTTATGTTAAAATGCTCGTAAAAGTACAAAAGAGCAAATACTTAGAAATAAGTAAAATAAATATTTAACTTCTATTTCTATATTCTTCCTGCTTTGAAGATAAATTAAGATATAATTCATTTATTTATTTTTATTTCAGGATATTTTCTTCATTTACAAAATAATTAGGGATCTAAATTTTAGTAATTTCCAGGTAACCAACTTTAACATTTTAAGAAAAATAACGTATTTAATATTACAAGGAACATTAAAATTTACATTTTCAGTAAACAATTCGTTCGAATTATCAAACAACTACTGTAAGTAACCAAATGATTTCGCAAGAAAATCCTCTTATCCTTAATGGAATGTGAATTGCAACGTCTATTTTATACTGTGCATCGGAAACAAATTATACGTTCCCAGATTAATTTTTCATTGTTTATTAATACCATCAAAGGGAAAGAAGAATATAAAACCCATTAGCAAAATTTGTAAAATATTATTCAACTAAACCCCATTGCTATGTGTAATTTTCCAAGAATTTCTAATCAACTGCTTCCATTAGGATTTTGTGGGTTGGATGAAATGATCCTAAAAACATTTTTCACTCTTATCTCAGACTCTGAAGAGGATAGTCGCATATATCGAGGATAGTATACATATATTAGCTTTCTTTGGTACTGTTTATAATATATAGACAAGAACTTACACATGGAGCATAATAGAAACATAAATATTGCAGCATTGAACCTTACTAAAGGTAATTTGCTTAATTTTATTAATAATGAATGACCTTTAATTTGTTTAATAGAGCAATATATGATATCATACCTTCCAATAAAGGTATCCTTAAACTTTTACTGAAAACTAATTTTATAATATTAACTGGGAGAATTTTTACTTTGAGATCTTAAAAAACAATAATAAAGATTTATTTCTTTTTCAATAGAGTTAGAATTATAAGTAAAATATTCAGTTAAAGTAAGTTATAACTCTTCAAATATAAAGAAAGGAACTATCATCTTTAATATCTAACGCACTTTTATCGTTTTTTTTATTCTTTTTTAATAACATATAAAAAATTATTTAAAATGTTGTTTTTATATACAATAACTATTACAGTAATTTTAGCATTTATTAGATAAGCATAACTATGATTTTAATATTATCATTTTATCTGTATTTTAAGATAATAATTATTAAATTTTATTTCATTTTTCATATATTTTTAGTAGTACATTATTTTTTGATTTTCAAATTATATGAATATTTTCTTTTTGTTTTTGAGCAATTTAACTTCTTTGAAACATCACTTAAATCTTTTATTGAATATAAATTTTGAAAAATTATTAATTAAGTTGTGCTATATATATTTGTGAAAGATAAAACTCTACAAATTACATTAACAGAAAAATATTTATATATTTAGATTATGAATAGTATTATAACTATATTATATATCTAAAAAATAGCTTTCTAAAATAATTTCATTATAAAATCAGTGATTACTTCAATAACGAATAATGATTTAAAATTTAAAAATTATTTATACGTAATGCATGAAAAAATTTCAGGAAAACTGATTAGTTTTTAATATAATTTTCTACAAACTATTTAGCAATGATAATTGGGCTAAACTTTAATTTTAAGAATAACTTACTTGAATTTGATATTATATACATGAATCAGCTATGTGTAAAATATAAATTTTATGTAAAATAAGCAGCTGCGTTAAAAAAATTAATATCTTTATTCGAAAGCATTATCTAATAGCAGAATATTAATATTGATTACCAAACTAAATATTCTAGATTTGTATTTAGGCATTAGACAAATTGCATATTTAGAACACTGTAAAATCATCTAACATTGTTGCTGGATTTCCAGTGTGAACTGCTTAGCTGAAAAAACTTATGTTCGACCAAAATTCATTAACATCAATCGACTTTCTCATATCCGTAAATATACTACATAACACAACAGGTTACATAAAGAACAATGTTTGAATAGTAAGTTGCATACAGGACAGTGTTTGATTAATAATAAGAAAGACAAACAATTGTGAAGAATCTTTCTCCTTGATTGAAAAATAAATTTGACATGATAGTGTTTAAATAAATTTCTTGATAGCAAATCTCCTCGTAATTCATATACGTATCATAGTATATAAAATTTTTTGATCTTTAATAATGCTCTTTTAATCAGATGTATGTGTATATATATATATGTGTGTGTGTAAGTATAGAAATAAAACTAAATTAGTTTTATTTCTATGAAAATTAAAATCATTTACTCGTATGATTTGTTTATCAATTTTAGAAGTAAATATGTATAACAAAAAAGTAAGTATTTAATCCTAAGATAGTATCTCAAAATGTCTCAAACTGCAAAGCCACGGAAAATGAATGAGCTTTTTATTTGTGTGGGCCATAACATATCAGTGAAAAACCCAACATAATATTTAAAATTTATAGAGACATAAATATTTAAAAAAGAACTTAAATTGTAATAAAATAATACATTATTCTTAATATAATTTAAAGTTCCTTTTAATATTACATTTTCATTTCACCAGAAATAAAAATATTTTTAGATGTTTCCTTGGATTATCCATGATAAAGCTTTAGTAGATATTACAAGAATTAACAAGAAATAGCTCCATTTATTGTTCTGAGTTTTTACTTCAGTCTTAAGAATATATTAGTTTATCAACTTTCGTACTTTAAGCAATGTGTAAAATAATAAAAATCAAATGAAATATATTGGCATTTTTCGTGTTTTTTTGTTAGCGATGGTGCTATTTACTTTCAACTTTTTCATTCAGTGAAACACATTTGCAATGGACGTATAAAAATGCAGTGGAATAGAAGAAAATACATTTAAATATTTTCCTCCCACATTCTTCAATTTGCTTGCTTGTTAAAATTCTAAAACAAGGAGAGAATCTCAGTTTTTTAACAACATTTATCTAACAGTATTCTAGAATACTTGAAGTTGTGCAAAGATCATTTGAGATAACTTGATTACTACGGTGACAAAGGAACTATTTTTCTGCTGGAACTTTAATTACTAAGGGCAATATCAATTGCAAAAAGAATTTCGCTCATTTATTTCAGAAATATTTCAAGCATTCTCTCTTTAAAACATTTCAGAACAAACTATTTTAATCAAGTTAAGTAAGAATTCATTAGTGTTAAATACTTTCTTTTATATTTTAAAAAAATATTTACGTATCATTATTATATTTTATTGAGACTTTTCCAAGACCAAATTTTTCTTTCTTTTTTAAGCTTCAATTAAATGGTTACTCATTGGCCAAAACTATATTCATTATTATTAGATTCTGAGAGTATTGTCGAGAAAATATTAGTTTTATCTATTACGTAACATATTTAAAATATAATAATGCGTTTTGTTGGAATAATTTGATTCCGCTAATTTTTACATTTCAATTAGCTGATTTTTACCATGGATATTATATCAAAAGTTTTTGCAATATTTTGCATAAATATTATATGTATTCAATATAATACATTGTCAAAATGATTATTATCTGTTAATATTTAAGTAAAAACTTTTCGATTGCATTTTAAAGGTAACTTGTAATACGGTATTTTATAATAATATTTTTAATAAATATGCTAAATTTTAAGAAGTTATTATTTGTGGTTCATAAACGGTATCACTAAAAAGCTTTAACAATTTGTTATTTACGTAACAAATTATTAAAGATATAAAACTCTATAAGTTTCATGCTTTTGTGAATGCCAGGTAATTTTGATAAATTTTCTAGCTATTTATTTATTAATTTGTATACAAATGATTTCAAAATATTTGTGGATTATCTCTTCTTTTCCCTTGTTACAAATCATACTTTAAGCAGCAGATTTTTCATAGAAGTATATTATTCTGTGATACTGAGAAACCTGTTTGAGTAGAGTGTTCATTCTCGTTATTGGAAGGTTGTGAGTTTGAATCACGACCCAAACGAAGTACCTTTGGGTTCGCTAATGGCGTATTTAGGACATTAAATGTGTCGTGATTATATTGTCTTCTAAATTAAATGATACCTCTGAAGGTGGCAGGCCAAGTCTGAGGATATTCTGCTTAGTTCCTGCTTCTGAAATAAAAAGATCCACCCACTTTCGGGTTCTAGGATGGCATGCCAACTGAGTGCCTCTACTAGACAAAGAACTATCACTTCCACACTTTGTAGTGCTGAAAGGGTTGTAAATGAATCCTAGCAGCCGGGCAGTTTAATCATAAAAATAATAATTATCATATTTTAAAAAAATTTCATGTAAATAATAAAAATTCACTGCCATTTCCATATATTATTAGCATAATCTTAAATAAATCATTTTGGATGCAAGATGAATTCTAATCATGATTTAATATTTTGAAGCCATATTCGAGAAATATATTTTTAGGACAAACACTTAAACGATTTTAATATAAGACAAAATATAGTTGTGTAGTAAATTTTAATTTGGTTTTATCCTACAGTATATCTTAAAATTTACTTTTATTTTTTATGCATTATAATATAAGTAACATTATTTCCGCTTCTCAGAAATGGATAAAAAAATTTTTAAATCAAGAAATTGAAATTATTATAAATTTTTTTTTTTTTACAAGAAATCCAAAATTCAGTTGCTTGTTATTTAATGAGCATTGTTTTCTTAATTTGTTGATGATTATGAAAAATGAACCACATTTTTTCTGTAACTATTAATTAAAATCTTTCTAAAATATCATATTACTAGAAAAGAAATGTCTAATAATAATAGTAATACGAATTTAATATACAATTAATGGAATTCTTTTAAACGCATTATTGTACGTATTGATCTTATGAATAATTTATCAATTATTGCTTTGATAACAGCTGAAAATAAAATTACATGATCTTTTTATATGCTATCTGATAAATGTGTTAAAATAATCTATTTCTATGAATGATTGAAGAATGTTCTCTGCTTGGAAATTCCTTATATTTCACACAAGATTTCTAATTTAAGTGTATATATTAGCAAAATAGTAAAACTTTTAACTGACATTAAAATGCATCTATTTTCCAAGAAGTTAAAGCAACAAATAGAGAAAAATATTTGTTGACATATTAAAATCAAAAAGTCCATTTAGTAAGCCTTTGGGTTTTGTATCAAAAAATAGTAAAAACTATCATCTTAACAATATAAGATAGCAAAAGTTATAATACATATTTAATTCATGCCGTCTTTCAAACCATTCATTTGACACAAAATCAAATCTTTGATTTACTGAACTTTCATCCGGTATAAAGTTTTCCTCCACTAATACAGATTAAAAATTTGAAAGGAAATGCACCTGTGTTTATAAAGAAGCCTCATCACGTGACTCTAAATCAAAACAAAATATAACTTTCTGTAAACATAATTTTACGATTTAAGAATGTATCTAATATTCAAGAATGGTAATATTTGTCCCCATTTTATCTTTATTGCAAATACCATATCAGTCTCCATATTATTAAGTCAAAATCATTAAGTCTGGTAAACATCACAAATACATGCTTGTAATTTTTATTCAATGATGTTTACAAGGTGTATAGCTAAAATTAAGATTATAATACATATAATCTTCTTAAAATATAAATTAATTAATCAAATTAAGCAACTTCTTCCATTTGACAATCATTATAGAATAATCTTTGGATGATTAAATATACGTTTAAAGACTTTAAAATATATAATTATATATTACAATTCAATTGCATGAAATGAACAATTTATGATAAATAAAATTCTATAGGAGACATATGAAATGTACTTTGATAAATTTATGGCATAGAGTATGTAAATAAAATATTTTATAACATTCAGATTTAAGTTTTCTGTAATGCGTAATGCATAAGTGGAATAGAATAAAATATTACATTAGTTTTCCTTTAAACCTTACTTAATCATTCTTAATTAATCGCTATGGATATCACGAGTTTGATATCGATGCTGATGATCATAATATGGAGCAATAAACAAAAAATTACTTGTGAGAATGTTTTACGAGAATTATATTTACTTTCTTTGTCTTGAAACATCTGTTGTGTCATAGCACAAGATAATATATAAATTTATTCATTTGTAGCATCTATTTTTTTAACTCTAGTCAGTTAAAATATTGAATTTTTATTTCAAAATCTTACACCAATTAAGAATTTTCCATTGTATTCCAAAGTTCTAATAATCGAATCACATTCTTTGAAAATAAAGCACTCAAACCTACATATGTTGTTTCATAACTATTCAGAATCCCCTATTAAATTATTTAATATGTATAATGTAATTATGAGGCATGAAGTAGTTTTTGAAAGCTTGATTTATTTCCCACTCAATAGTCCTTTTTTACACACGAAGGCTAATTGAACCGGGAGTTACGGTTTAAAGTAGATTCGAATCCAAGAACCGTTGAACCGAAGACGAGAGCGGTAACCATTCGTTGGCCAACTGGGCCGGCTAGTTTTCGAAAGATTACATTAATTAAAATAGCTTCCATATATAATACATTCCCTGAAGTGAAATTTAAGCTTAGTCAAATTAATAAATGAACATGAAATATATGATATACTAAAATTGTAATTTAATATGAAAAAAGTTATCATTTATTTAAGATTTTAATAAATTGAAATTATTAAAAATTTAATTAATGGTAGTAAATAATTAACCAGAATTAAAATGTAGAATCAATTTACAAAATAATTTATAATTCATTGACAACTATCAATTAACTTTTGTTAATCTTTTAATTAATGGCTTTTTACAAACATTACAAGTAGAAAAAAATTAAATGGCTAATACTTCCTGACAAACTGCTAATAAAACTGACGAAAGTGTCCAAATCCTACAGTTGACTAATTGCTGTTAAAAAAACATTTTACATGTCATGATAAACTTTCAAATATTTAAATATTTCTGCATTGTCTAATGAATAAAGTAATTGACTTTGTGTTTGTAATATACAGAGGATAAACTTTATGAATTTTACTGCATGGCAACTAATTAAAAAGTGAAATTTGTTAAAACTATGAATAATGAAGATAAAATTAAGATTTTGATTGAGAAAGTAGTCAATATTATTTAAATTAAATTTTCTATACTAAAAAAATGTTTTCTTTAAATTATTATCGGACTAATTAGCCCATAATTTGAATCATGTACATAGTATTTCATGAACATAGTTATTTCAGCATTTTTTAGCATTGCTTTTTATGATATATCTACTTAATGTGAAATTCCATTTTAATTTATGTGTTCTTCATATTTACACAGTATTTTTGCAAAAATTTTTCATATTCGAATTTTCAATATTATGCATACATCAAAAATATTGCAATCTTCAGTACTGCCCGAATTATTGATAGTACACATTTTTATTTACCTCAATGTGAAGAAGAGGAACACTTTGTACAGAGCATTCCAGTACTGCTCTTTGACCTTCCTCAACAATAGTAAGATTGCCTCCTGTCAGAACAGGTCTGCCTCTTAAATTTACTCCATATTCTTAAAAGAAAATTCTCAAATTAGGTCATTTGTATAAAGATATTAAACTAAATTAGATAATTTGCATGAAGATATAAAGATATTAATATGAAAACATTCATCATAGTTTTATGAATGCGTTATTATTTAAACTAGTTAGAGGTATATTTCGGTGTCACTACCTAACAAAAATATAGATAGACACAAAAATATTATATAAAATAACAGTAATCAAGAAAAAGTTTTATATTCAAATAAATATTTATTTTAATATATAAATTTTAAATTTACCAAATTATAATATTTTGTATATTAATATTAAATTTTGAAAACTTAGAGGGGAAATGTATTTACAAAATATTACAAACAGCATATAGGCAAGACAAAGATGAGAACAATTAGCTGTGTACAACAGTAATTTTACAGTGAAAACTTTTTTCTGTCATTGTGATTTATTAAAAATATTTTACAAAATTTTAGTATTTTATAGTTAAGAAAAATTAATAAAAAACAATTAACAATATTTATCAAAAATTAAGATTTGCTGTGCAAAAATATCTAATAATTTGAATTAAAAAATGTTGGCTTCAATGAAAAAGCATTTATGAACGAAAATGGTAGCTATATCCAGGTATCAATATTATATATTTATATTAAATTAAACTATATCAAAAAGATGGTTAAGTGTATATTTTATCTTCACTTGCAAAATTTTATAAATTAGATGCAAATGTTTATAAATTAGACAAATCCTATTTTAAAAATGACAATAAGTAATGATTTTCAATAATTTTAAATATTTGCTTAAATTAAAGGAATAAATATTTCTTCATTTAATATTTTTTAAGAGGACAATACATTTTATTAATATTTTAACAAATTTTACGCTTTAAGTAAAATAATTTCATTTTTAAAACATCTCAGAAATAAATTATGAGCCTCAAGCGTAAATTACTTTCATTTTAATAAACAGCGAAGGAAAATATGAGTATTGATTTTTATTTTAAGCCATAAGAAAAAGTCGTTAGATATTTATGAAAGTTCTAATCCAGTGAAATCTCGGGGGACGAGAAAACATACTTAGTGTCAATACTTCCATTTTTATTTTCTAGCAGCTGTTTAGAAACTTTTGCTTTTAATTTTCGAAAAGTAATAAATTCTTTAACAGATAAGAACATTCTCCCTTTTCATAAGTAAATCAATTTATATCTCTCTTAAAATATAATAGTTTTGCTAAATTGGATTTTTGTAAAACATTAAATAGTTATTTTCTAAAGAGGTAGTTTAATTATCTTAACTACCTACTTATTTGTACATAGTTTACTCTCACAGCTTATGTGCTTTCATTTTTCTCCTTTGCAATAAGGGAAATGATATATGTAATCAAAAGTTAATTTCTTTTTATTTGAAATTACATCGATGTATAAATTAAATGTGATTGTAGATACTTCAACCGACGAAAACTTTCTGGTTATTACATTCTAAATAATTCATAATAAATGCGTTAAAAATTAAGTTTTGTAATTATCAAAAACTGAAGTTTTATAGGTAGCAAACAGCAACTATTCCTTCGAAGATTTTAATAGCTTTATTTCAAAATAGCCATCCTTTTATTTACTATCTGAGAAATACCATTTTGCTCCCGAATATGAAAATCAATATTTCAGTCATAAGATATAATAATAATTACGATTATTAAGAAATAAATTTATTCAAAATATTTCATTTCATTTTCTGAACAAATTATGTGGTCAAAATTTTCGTAACTCTGATTTCTGTTTAAACAATTTCGTATAGTAAAAATTTCCAAAAACATACTTGAAAGTGTACATAGTAAAATCTTCATAAAGAAGTAGAGAATATTTTCTAAAATGAGTCAGTACTAACACAGAATGTGTGTTACACTTTTATAATACCTTAGATTAGTATGTTATAAAAATGTAACACATTTTGTGTTATGATTGTGTGTGTGACATTTATATGCGACATTCCTGTGTTAAACCTTCATGAAGAAGTGGAATATCTTTTCTAAAATGTGTCAGTCGTAATGCAGAATTTTGTAATACTTTTATAACCACACATTAGTATGACCAGTTGATAAAATCAGAGTAAAATTAATGTCATTTTTAACATCAAAAGCAAATTCATGGTAATTTCCAGTAAAGATAATAATACATTTTCAATTCCTAAAGAATGGAAATGATGTTCATTCAGAAGTTCAAGAATTGATAGCAAGTTTTCTTTTTAATAGCAAATTAATGTACGGGCAACATTTACCTTCTTAATAACTGTTTCTTTAATCATCTATATGTAGGCATAATATATAATAGGAAAAATTTTAAGTGCACAAATATGAAGCTGTGAGTTAAAAAGATTTAGAAATATATTTTCTATGTGGTTTTCTGAACGAGAACGCGAATCACATTACATTAAAAGGAAATCGTGCTTACATTATGTACAACCAATGCATACACTTAATTTTGAGTAATAAAAATGCGATGCTTTCAACATAATTTTGTTCATTTTCAGAAAGGATTTTCATTTAAATAGATTTTTAAGCTTTACAAGCATAAATATGTTCAAGAAATCTGAGTAATTCCAATCTGTGCACATTTCTTTTCAAACAAAACTTCTACGTAATCTTCATTTTGGGATAATGATACAATTATTCAGCTCAGGAAAATTACTCTAAATCAATAACGCAGATTTAAAGAATTTAACTTGATTTTGTGTCTACACTGCAGACAATCTAACAGCCAGCTATATTGTAAAAAACTTTTACTCTTCATTTCGTATTGCAATTCAAGATATGACTGCTTTTTCATATATAATTAGTTATAATCACATGTCTCAAAAAAATAAATTATTTAATATGGATGAAATGATTAATATATGAGATATTTCTAATGATTTATAATTATATATGAATTCAATACATACAATAGATCAATTCATACATTGTTTATAATAATAGTTATTTATTATCTTTTTTATATTAGCTCTACTTTAAAGCCTTTAAACTGCTATAGTTTCAATTTAAAATTATAATATATATATGTATATATATATTTTCTTTTTTATTTACATTTACATTTTTATTAAATAATAATATCAAAAATTTATTTACCAAAAACTTTTTAATTAATTTATATGATAAGCAATTAATTTAGTGTTCTAATATACTGATAATGTGTCACATTAATTCACTGCATGTTAAAGGAGATAATTAAATGTGCGAGAAAAATAAATTGCACAAAACTTAATAGAAAATTTGCTTATTTGCATAATCGCTCTTTATGTGTGTGTGACTTACATTAAGATAATAATTCCAATTACTTACATTACTTTTATCCCGATAGACACATTTTTTCTTTCTAATACATTTTAATATTTTAATTTTTTTGTTAACTATATAAGTATTTAAAAGCATGTCTCTATTTAAAATTTAATGCATTCATATTTTTATTTTTCGTCTGCAATGTGAAGAAATTCTTTCTCTCATTTCCCAAAAGATGCATAGTTAAAAGCACTTCTTCTAAGCTATATCCAATTATTAAATATACAACAAAAGTATTAAGTAAATAATCAATAAAACACTAGCATGATTAAAAAATCATATAAGTGAAATATAGATGGGAATAATAAAACAAACATAAAACTCTTATTTGAATATGAAATAGATGTGTATTCATATTGAGTTTTCTGGTGATATTAATTTTTCTTTATTTTTAAAATTATGCTATTCAGTATTCATAAAATTCGATGTGTGATAAATACTGTCTTAAAATTAGCCTCATAATTAAAAATTAAAAATAATTTAATAGAAATAAATATATTTTTGTACACACATGAATATATAGATTTGCACACCTCTAAAATATTCTTTTCATTCCATTTAACTTTACATGACCTTTTTTACATATTTTAAATTAAGGGATATCAGTTGCAATTTAACAAATTTATTAAAAACACGCTAATAATCAAAAATAAAATATATAATAGCATTTGAACAATTAAAAGTTTACACTTAATATAAAGTAAGTAAACTGAATAACTTATTATATAGAATAGAAAAATTAAGAAATTTAAGAAATATTTTAATAAACTTTTATTTTACAAATTATAAATACTATAAAGCTCTAAAAATTGCATCAAGTTTCATTAGGAAATAAAAACTGTATTTAGAAATGCAATTTTCTCTTATTTCTGCGACTAAATTTCATTCAGAAGAAAATAAATCCCTATTTATATTTCTAAAGAAATGGTAAGAAAATTTGAGAACCACTATATAAATTTAGAACTTCTATATAATGACCCAATTAATCAAGATATTTTTAAATTGAATTTTTTTTAAAATAAAGACCAGTTACTCAAATCCAACAACATGGAAGAAAGTATAAAATAGGAAATAAAAGAAAGAAATTGAGCTTTTCAAATTACTTAAACTTTCATAAACGTCAAATACAAATTAATTCTCTCTATAAAATATAAATACTAAGCACATTCCTAAACTAGTAACATAAAATATGGAAAAAAGATATAATTTTTTAAACATTAAATTAGAAAATTGTATATAATCTTCCAACATAAATAATTAAAATAAGGGGAAGTATAATAAGCAAAAATCATTAAATATATAAATATAATATGTATGTAGTTAATGTAAAACACACTGTATGCAATAAGGACTGAAGAAAATGTTGAAAACACATTCTCTTCAAAAATTCCAACATGCATATTAAACCTTGAAAAACCAAAATGAGTATTTGATAAAATGAATGTAAGATTGTAATGGTCTTTATTGTTAAAAACAGTATTGTATTTAATTTAAACGCTGCTTCAATTTATTCAACTTGAATATGAAAAACATCTAATACGCGTTATTCTTCTTTTATATTTTTAACTTGATAAACATTCTTATTTTAAAACGTTTCATAAAAATCTGTAAAAGTAATTTTTTAATTTTCCACTGCATAATCAATTACATAAAAATTGTAACATACTTTTTCTATAAATTTTTAAGAAGAATTATGCATATTTGCATAGTTGTAGAAATAAACTGTAAATTAAACAGTGCAATTACATAAGCAAAACCTATTAACGAACTTATCAAAACCTAATTTAGTTAGCTGCAATAGTGTTGCTTCATTAACATTCTATGGCAATTTTTCACACTATTAAGCTTTGTATGTAAACTGGTAAATTTAAAGTTACTAACAAACAATTCTTAAATGAGAAAAATATGAAGAAAATAGGTGTAATTCTGACTTCCATACTCACAGACACCGGAAAGAATTATATTTTGTTATACACGTATTTGAAACAAAATTATATTTGTATTTATAATGTAATATGAAACAGTAATTCTCTCTCTCACAAAATAAATTGTATCAAAAATATGAAACAATACATTATTTTATCTTATGTAAAGTCTTAGAATTCTCGACAACAATAAGTTTCTAAATCCAAATGTAAGATTGATATAAGAAAAACATACTCAGTAAATCGAAACTTACGGTCTACTATCAGAAAGAAGGAATAACTGTCTCTTCCAACCGAGTTATGGGCTACGCATGTGTAATTACCACTATCTGTCAAAATAGCTTCTGTAAAAGGCAGAGCCCATCTTCCTGTTCTGACACGTGTTATCTGATACCCATCTTTATACCAAGTTATATCTGGTGCTGGGTAACCGGTAGCCACGCACTGAAGCTTGAAGGTGTCACCTATTCTTTTGTATATAGGATTTTCCCTCTCAGAAACATATAAAATCCTTGGTTTATCTAAAATAAAGAATACATAATAATTTTTCACGCTTAGAAATTTCCTTTTTCGAAATAAGAATATTTTTAATATAACACCGAATTATATGAAAAGTAGTACATTTGTGTAATTCAATTGGCCTAATTTGAAATTTAATAATCTATTTTATTATTTATATATCTTAGTAATTTATTTACTATTCTTGAAAGTGAATTTAAAACACATCCTATTATACTTTTATAATTCTAGTAGCTAAATACATAATAATTTTTTTTACTTTTGCTGAATTTTTTATTGAAAAAAATAAATATTTTTAATTCTTTATAGCCATTGACTTATAAATTTATATTTCTATTTTGTTTATTTGAAGGAGTGTGTCACTCCTTCAAATAAACTAAAGAATAGTTTAAATAATTAATAATATACTTAAGAAATGAACTATAAACTTAAGAAACTATATACTTAATAAATAAACTAAAGAAACTGAGACTGAAAATAATCAGTAAGTGCAAAATTGGTTAAATTTGAAAACAATTAATTTTAGTTAGGTTCCAAAAGTTTTTTCGATGAAAGTTTTGAAAATAATTAAGCCTCTTGTTGTGCTTTAGGGAAAATTAACAGTTATTTCTAAAATTTTAACGCATTGATTTGAAATCCTATCGTCGAATTTAGGAACCTAGGATTCGTAATATTTCCATACAAAAAACTGCTTATTTTAGTTACATTGGAATTAGTTAATACATACTTTTAAAAAAGATTTTATTTCAAATAAAAAATTTTTAATAAATTTTTATTATTGGTATTTTACTCAAAATACGTTTACTACTAATGTTATATGGATTTTTATTATTAAATTTAGAATATGAAGGTCCTAGTCAATTTAGGCTCATGCAAACTATTACTGGCTGTAAATTTTAAAATATTCGTATTCTGGATGATATACGTCCATTATAAATAATTTAACTGACAACACTTTTAAAGTTGTAATAGTTCAGTGTAGTAATATATGGTTATTTTAATGATGACAATGGGAGAACAGAAACTATAAAAGCTTTGATTATTGTTTTTCAGAAAGTAATAAATTAAGAGCTAACAGTGAGAGACGTGTGCATCTTTCACTCTCAGCTTTAAATTTTTGGATATCATATACTAATATAGAGATGAAGTTGAGAGTGCTGTATGGGGTTTTCATAATTTAGAAACGAATAATGATATGGAATTATGGAAGCATTAATTATGTCCATATTCTTTCATTAATTTATTTCGTTCTACAACAAAAAGCATTGCAAGAATACTTTAATGAATCCACGTAAATCATTTAAAGATACTGTGGTCGCGTTCAATCAATGAGATGGTTACATTTCTTATATAATAAATTAAATATCTATTTAAGATTTTTCCCAAAAATAAATAAATATCATTTAAAAAATTATAAAATAATTGTTGTATGACTGAAAATAACTCTGCATAATGATGTAACAAGAAGAATGTCATGGTGTAGTAAAAATGAACACTTATTAAGAATTTTATAAAATGGTATGCACATTATGTGAATTGAAATTCGTCTTATGGTATCCTCAAATCCTCCATTGCATCTCCATTTAAGTTTTTATCATGTCTCTATTAAAGAAAAACTGCATGAATTGACCAAAAGAAACACGATACTTCTCCTTAAGCTAAACCAGGACACACGTTTTGCTTAATATAAGGCAAAGATATATACACTTCTTGGCAGAATTATACACCGTATTATCTTATTCATCTGATCCAGAAACTTTTAATCACCAATGAAAGATGCACCATAAAATAAAAACAAAAGAAGCATTGTTGATGAGCTATTGTAAAACATTATGTAAAAAGTGCATTCTATATGTGTTTTATTAAAACGTGTGTTTAAACATTGTTACACAAAAAGTCTTGAATTTAATGCAGCGTAAGTTGCTTTTAACACCACTATTGGACAGTTTAATTGTAATAAAACCAATTTGAAAGCCCATTTTAGCAAATTCTGCATGCATTTCTTCTCGAAAATCTTGTCACAAATAGTAAAGCAGGCCATATACCGAAAATGGAATGTCTAGAAAATTTTCAATTCCCTACCCAAATAAGAGTGCGTGTAAAAAGTATAAATCAAACGTGTCATCCTTTGTTCAGAAGATTCTGAGATTTAAGGCAAGTTCTTCCACTCAAAGAAACATGAGCGTTGCTCAGTACAATAGTACTATTTTAAGAACTTCCACTCAAAGAAACTTAATCCTCCATTATGTCAAGCAGAATCAAACAAAACTGTTTGAAAACAAAGCTTTAATCTTTTTAAAAGTGGAAAGTAAAACTGCAAAATATTCGCAGTTGAAGGAAATTAATGCCACTCCCTCAAAGTTATTAAATTTAATAACAATGTGCGTGTTATTAAATAGATTATTTCAAAAATTTAGAAAATAAAACTTTGATGAATTAAAATAACAAAAGCCAAAGGATTTTAAATTTTTCTGTTGAAAACTGGATTATAATAATAAAGAATTTATAAATTTCTACACATATCAGATTGACTTAACAATGTGTTGTAAAAGAAGGCAAAATTGTAAGTATTTTCATTCAAAAATAAAAACGTTTATTTAACTTCTATAATATTTTTTCTGAACGTTTCAATTTGAATGATAAACAAATTTCTTTTTTTGATTTTTCAAAATCAATGCAAATGGCCTACGAAAAAATGTAAAAAAAATTGAACGTTACAGTAAATTTATAAAACTCATGAACTTATATCGTTCCAAAATTATATTTTTTATTAAAAAAATATATTTTAGGCTCCATATAAAGAAGCATTATACTATATTACTTTAAGCTTATATATATATATATATATATATATATATATATATATATATATATATATATATATATATATATATATATATATTATTTTAGGATTTGTAATAAAAAATAAACTTACTTTTGTTACATAAGTTAAATTTCTTTTCAGAGCTTATATCAATTAAAAAAGAAAACTTAAAAAAATTTATCTATCGTTTCCTAATTTTAGAAAGGATAAATTGTTCGTAGACTTCAGTTATAAAATGTCATATTTTAAAACCAATAAAAAATGAAAAAAAGTAGTATTTGATTTGAGATTTGAACCTAGATTCATTGCACCGGAAAAAAATTCTAACCACGGAACTTGATTGCATTCAGTTTTGCAAGTAATTACCATAAGATGATTTTTTTAAATTAAACTATAAGGAAATTGTTTTTCTTACATCTCGTATATATCTTCAAATCTTCATCTGATACATCATCTTCTTGGTTGTAAACATAATCATAATCTTCTCTTCCTTTACCTGTAAATTAAAAATAAAAATAATAAATTATAAAATGCTCATTATGACACTAAAAATGAAGCACATAAATGCATAATCAGAAAAATGTGTAAATTGTAGGATAGACATAGTGCACCAAATTTTGGTGCATTCTAGAAATGAAGTGAGTTATAAGGAAAAGAATGTCTGGAATGTACAATGGTTTTGTTCTTCACTTAGCCAGAATAATCTCCATAGAAATTATTTTTATCCCAGAAGAAATGTTCAGTTTTGAGAATGCCAGGACATTTTGTATCGAAACATTCAAAAAACAGACAAGAACACTAACAGAATGGTGATTAGAATAAAAACAATTGAGCAGGTAGGTTGTTGCGTAGAATCAAGACGTTCAGACATCTATATGCGTTCACAGTACACCAGATGTAGCAGAAGAAAGAATGTGATATCTTCTAGGAATATAAGAGTGACGTACACACGCAGAATCAACGATGGTAACTCGATAGATCACTTTTATCAGTGTTTTGCTAGGAATGTAGAATTTTCATGATACTCCAGTATAGAGCAAAACTTTTATTCACCAATGACATTACAGGGCATACATATCCACGGTGTCTATTCAAAAAATGGCCGTTTAACTGGATAATCTGGTTTGTAGGTCACTCATTGATCATTTTTGCACACGAGGGCTAACTAGACTGGAGTCGATGGTTTAAAGGGAATTCCGAACCACACAAACATCCAAGGCCAAGGTGAGATTCGAACCCACTAACTGTTGAACTGAAGGCAAGTGATCTTACCATTCGGTTACCAACTCGGTATTTAACAGGGTGGTCTCTGACAATAAGTAAAAAATTAATTGGAATCTACATTATCATGAATGATAGGTTATTAAAGAATAATTGTTAATTGAAAATTTATTTGCTGAAATGCTAGTTTTATAA